>VZTG01000482.1:294369-313957 GCA_013397845.1 Melanocharis versteri
CACCGAGCGCCCGGGGGTCCGCGCAGCCGGGGCCGCCGGGGGCAGCCCGACCGCCCTGGCGCGGCGGCCTGGCACAGCGGGCCACTCGGTTGTACCGTAGCGCTGTCCCAACAATAAAATGAATCTGTCCCTCACGGCTGCGTTTCCATTGTGTTAGCTGGCCGTAGGCGTGCTGGGAGCGCGTTTGTGCAGCCGCGGGCAGCGGGATGCAGCAGGCGGCCCCCCCCCGACAGCGCAGCGCTGGAGCGGGCGCGGTGGCAGCGCCCGGCCGGGCTGTGCCGGGCTGCGGGCGGGCCTTGGGGCTTGCTGGGGCCGCCAGAAACCCCCATTCCTTCCACCAACGCCCCAGAACAGGGGAAATGATGCTGAGGGTGCTTAATTATTCTCAGCGAAACAGTGAGCATTGTTTAAACTGTGGTTTACATATCTTCGTTTTTGTCAGACGCGTTCTTGCTCGGTAAATTCTATGCTCTCGTAAACTGAGAGAGTTGTAACGTTTTGGTATTGAACATAAAAATAAATTGTGTAATTGTCACCAGCCAATTGATTCAGAAATGCTAAAGCAGGGGAGGGGTTTGCAATTTGCAAGACCGTTTTTAAACCTAAGTATGTAGAAATTTAAACTTGATAGCACATGTTTTCAGTGAAGTGTAACCAATATTTACTTTATTCTGTGCTTTTATTGTTTGTTTGTGGTTTCTTTCTCTTCAAGTCCCTCAGTCGGGTGGAAATTGAGACACTGATGTCTTCTGCTAAACTTGTAGAGGATGGATAAGGACAGACTTTACTCTCTTCTCATGGGTAACTTAGAAGAACTGCAGAAAAGAGAGGTTGTTTCAACGCTGAGTTGATATCTTTCAAGTTAAGGTCATACAGTAAAAATACCTTTTTTTTTCCCCTTTGTTTTTCCCTTGGAGACTGTTATGCTAGGCCTCGTAGGACAGTTTCTTCTTTTCCAGCATGCACTAGCTGCAAGTTCCTATCTTGCTTTAGTGTGTTTGAAGGAAACTTCTGGCTTCCTTTTATTTATTAGGTAGATAGTGGGTCCCCAAGGAGCACCAAAGACAGCAGTTTGGAAATATTCCCAGTAGCTGTCAGTGGAGGTAGATGCGTTCTGCGGAGGGGTGTTAGCTGTGAGCCTCAATTACACCCTGAGGCTTTTATGGGAGGCTCTGCCAGTCCTTATCAGAAATATCAGGAGACCCACACTGAGCATTGCTACAGCACCACTGTCCTAAACCATCAGCAGCTGAATATGGAAGGAAGAACAGTGGTTGTTGAAGTACACGACCATATGGCCCAAGTAAACATTCTTTAGCTTGTCTGTTGCTGGAGAAAACATGTGAAAACTTCGGTGTGATTAAGATTAGTTGATCTTGAATAGTTCTTTTCATTCTTGCTCCCATGACTTTGTTTTAGTGTCTTTCTCCGGCTTAAGGAAGGAAGGAATAAAGGAAAAAAAAAGAAACCTCCAAACCTGTCAGTACAGCTGCTACATTGTGGTAGAAGTTGCACTGAATTAGTCTTGAATTTAAATTCTTTGCTTTTATGTTCCAACCCCAGGATATGGGTCTTCCCAAGTCAGTGAAAAGTATCATCTGAGGGCATAGTTAAATGATAAGTAGCTGTTGTCTGTTGCCAAGAAAACCCACAAGCATATCTGGTGCAAGAATTTCAACCCCTGCATCACAGTCTGCTACTTCACACTTGCCAGAGATGTTCTGTGGACCTCTTTATAAAAAGAATCCACCAGAATCACCTGAACTTTTAAAAGAGATAAAACTAAACTCCCAGGAGGAGAGGGTATGAGAAATATGAGGTCAGTTTTTTTCACTGCAGAAAACAAATTGCACGATATTTTTCTTGTCTCTGAAGCAGCCTGTCATTATGAAGCAAGCTTTATGACTTGCAGTATTTTCTCCTTAAATAATGCGGAAACAGGATCACGGAGGTGGGATGAAAGTCAGGCTTTGGATAAGTGCTGGAACTGAGAATGTCCTTGGCTTTTTGTAAGCTCATCTGCCCTCTAAAGGACCAGCCCTTCAGAATAAAAGTATGGGAAAAGGTCATAATAATTTTGCTTCTGAAAAAATAATGTAGAAAATAGGCAGGGGTTTCAAAAGAACAAGACTCTCTTAAAAAAAAAATGGTTCTCAAAGGGCACAATGGGAAGAAAATGTTTTCGGAAGCATATTGCTTTTAGAAAAAAGACCAAACCACAAGTAACTGTGCTTTATCTATGCATCTAATTGTTCTTTTAAGCTTCGTGCTGGAAATGGGGAAATGAGACCAGAACTCACAAGATGTTTATAAAAGAAATAAAATGCTTTTTTAAGGGAATGGGAATATAGTTTTAGAACCACAGCTTGTAAGAAGAATTTGTGGAAGGGCACTTCTTACTGTCTGCCAGAACAGTTTCATCTTGAATGATGATTAGAAAAGCCCAGCACATCCATTAATATTATAGTTCATTTAAAAAAATCTGAAGTGTGCAATTACTTTAATATCTTTAATTTATTTTTTATGAAGCTCTTTTAAAAGAGAAAAAAAATTTTGAGGGCAGGAAAAATTCTGCGAGTTACAGTACTCCAGTCATGAGTGCCTTTTGGTGCAGAAGGAGTTGAACAGGGTACTGTCTGAGGCCCTTTTTAGGTGCAGCTAGCTTCTGCTTTTATCCCAGCCTTTTGAAAAAATTTATTGTAAGGCTGCAGGTATTTTGTGTATACCTAAAAATGTAGACAGGCAAGTTTTTCAGCTTAATATTTCTCGGATATCTAATACTTCGTGGTGTGTGTAGTCTAAATTGGGGGTTCTGATGGTCACTGCTAGCAGAGAAACTTTGTTTTAAAAAGAGTAACAAGGTAATCATTGCAAGTAGTCACTAAAGATGGGAGATTCAAGGGAAAAGGAAAATAGCTTTTTTTCCTAATCTTTGAAGGTGGTGCATGTGAAAACGTGGCACACTAAAATACTTGTGAGAAGCTTGCACTGTCTCTGCTGGCACTGGGCTGTCCGTGCTGCAGCTCTGGGTTATGGAAAGGCTGGCAGGAGCCAGTTGCTCCACAGTTATTTCTGAATGGGGTGTGGTGGAGTAATACCTTCGAATGATCTCTCCTTTACCTTACTTGTTTTTAAAGGCTCTTTCCATTCACACACCAAATGCTCTAAAAGCAGGTTGATAAAACTGATGGGTTATTTCAGGCTGTGAGTGCAAATGTCAGCGCTGGAAAGAGCACCGACACAGTTGGTGTTTCAGAGGGAAGTTCAAAGAATCCAAATCAGATGATGTGAGGAAACTATCTTGTGAGGAAATCTTGTATGTACTTTTTAAATCTATTTCCTGACAATCATCTCCAACTGTAATAAAAAGTGACTGTAGTGATTGGCCTGTTTACTGATTTGTGGCTGCCTGCAGTGTAGGTGCTTTCCAGCACAGTGCTCTTGAGTCTGACTGCTTCCTTTAGCCCTCCCTGTTGTCCTGGGAAGGTTTTGGTGTGGAGCCCATCTCCCCGTCCAGCCTGCAGCAGAGGGTGCCCATGTCTCCTTAGGAGGTGCATTTGAGGAGAGTGTTGTTGGCAGCTGTGTTGGTGGGTGACAGCAGGGGCGGGGCTGCCTCTGTTTTACTTCAGCATTTTCCCCCCTCTAATTCTTTCACTGATGGAGTGAGTGGGTGGTAAAGGGCAGATCTGTCTGGCTTTTGTTCTTACCTGTTCTCCTCCTCTGTGCTAAATGGTGGTGTTTCACTGGTGAAGCAGCTCCTGGCAGAGGATCCTTCTGGTATGGTACTGGCTTTCTGGTAGGGATGTCACTGCGGGCAGCTGTCCGGAAAGCATGGATCAGCACTTGACAGCCACCATACGCATCCTCCTGTCAAAAGTGAGGCTTCCCATCAGCTCCTCTACTACAGCCAGAAATGACCTAAAATGTATATCAGTGCATTATTTCAATAGATGGAGGGATAAGAACATTTACCTGTGGGAGTCTGAGTGCAAGTACGCACTTGGCAACTAAAGAAAAAGTGTGCAGAATTGAACTGCTGTAGCTGTCTCAGCAGTATGGGGTGGCTGGGCTTATGCTGGGGGAGGGTTGGGTGGGCAGACACTTTTGGCTCTTGTTCTCCCAAAAACTAGGGAAAGTAGTTTTACCCTTCTCTGGCATACTTCAGGGAATTTCTGTTCAAGGAAACCAATACGCCAGTTGTAGAGCAGAAGTAAAATTCTCCCATGGCTAACAAATCCTCTGGAGGTGGGTCCTACCCACATACTTTTAATGGCTGTCACTGGCAACAGTTGTCTCCTTTTGCTGAATGTAGCTCCAGGCTGGTTCTCACATGTTCAGAGTTAAAATAATACAATGCAGAACAGGTAGGAGTTAAAGGTAGCTTAGAAATACAATACTTGCTGTTATTGTATTTCCAAGTAAAATTGCTGAACAGATTAGGTTCTTTTATACAGACACCTGCTTCTTGTATTTAACTTTGACAAATGAACATCAAGCACAAAATGAGGTTAGTATATCTGCACTGTTAATTGTGCTTTTTGTCAAGACAATAGATGAGTGCTTTCATAGGTGACCAAAATTACAGGGCGCCTGGGTTCTCCAAAAAGTTGTATATGAGCCTACAGTAGTTTTGTATTGACTGGTCCCAGTTAATCGTGTAAAGGGCCCTAGTAGTTTTTCCGATGCCAGTTGCCAGAGACACGGAAGGACAGTTTCTGGCTTTCAGGTGTGTAATTGCAGGAAGACATGAAAATTTAAAGCTGGTGGCTGAGGTGCTGCTGTACAGGAGTTCTGAGCTAATTCTCTTTGTAGATGTGGGTGTGTCCTGTGATAGTCAATTGCAGCCAGATCAGTAAGCAGGCAGATTTTCTGCTACCCCCGTGTTCATGTGTGGTGTTTGCACGTGTGCGTTTTCTCCATAGAAACAGCAGAAATAATACTTACAGAGTCCTGGGTGGAGTTTGTGTTGCTGCTGCAGGGACAGGTATTGAGCAGTGATGCACAGGAAGCAATTGAAGTTTGTTGAGAACACTGCTGAGTTAAAGCAGAGGAAATGATGTAAATCAGCTTGTGTTTTGAAGCACACTGTGAAAACACAAAATCCTAGTCTTGAGCACTGTTCAGAGTGAACGCACAGTTCAGAGGCTAAGTAATAAGTTTCTGTGAATTAAATCTGTCCTGTAAGAGTGTTTTGGGTGACAGCTTTCAGATGACTTGTGGTAGCACTTCTGCTGTCTCTTAAAGGTTTCCCCAAGCAGTGGTGTCAAAAAGGATGGCACTTGTCAGCACTGTTGATGCTGCTCACGGCCCCAGGGGCAGCAGATGACTTGCATGTCTTGTGCTCTGGTGGAGTGAAAATTAAGGCTGCTGAGTGATAGTGGTTTAGTCCATTTTTCATGTGCTCTGTGAGTTCCTGATACACGTAGAAGTCTTCTGAAGAAGAGACATAGAATTGGTGAAGTAGGAGTATTGGTTGCAGTTGGTGCTGGCTGGACAGAGGCTGGCAGGTGTCTTCCCAGCACAGTTTAAGCATTGCTCCAGTAAGATGTCTGTGCAGGGCAAACTGCCCAGTGCCCCCAGTGTTTGGCAAAGGACTGGGTGTTAACGGCCAAAATACTCCATTAGATTCTGCTATGAAGTGCAGCTATGCATGTTTCTTTATGTTGGATTTTTTAAAATCAGATTTTGGACATAATCCAGTGTTTTTGAATTCTTTTGCATTTGACTCTTCAGAATTCCTCCTTAGTTTAAGGTCCTGAGCTTCTATTAGATGGACAGGTGGAAGTGGTAGGGATTTAAATCAACTGTGTGAAGGGACAAGAAGGGAGGGAAAAAACCTGACTTTAAACCAGTGTTCAAACAGTGTAGTAGAAGTTGTTGCCAGTAGAACTGTGTGCTAAATGTGGCACTTGTGACAAGCGTCTGTGCTAACAGCCAGTATGTCCCCGCTGTGAAGCAAAACAAGCAAAAAATTAGAAAAAAAAAAAAAGGTATTGAAATATGAACACAATGAAAGTGCAAGGAACCTGTGAAAACTTAGCAGAGGTTTGCAAAAACTCTTGGCTTCTCTCCCGTTCAAACCATGATGGTTTCTTCTGAAGAAAAGGGGAGGAAAGGCGGTTCAAGTGGTCCAAAGACTGACTTCAGAGACTTGCAAAACAAAACAAGAGAGGTGAAGCAGCATAATGCTAAGTGTTCAGTGTTTGATGTTTCTAGATGTTCATACTGGCAACTTTTTCAATGAAAGGAAAATATCAAGATAGATAGTTCTGACAAGCTGCTGGCTTTTCTGCTTCCAGTGAAGCTTGGTAGTGCTAGTCCTTTAAGAATCAGTTAATGCTTAGTTATAATGTCACACTGAAAAATTAGAGATGACATAAGCTGTGCTTCTGGAATGCACCAGATGTTTCTCAATTGTTTGGCATCCAGCTTTCATGGCTAGTGACATATTCATGGCTGATTTGTTGTGCTGAAAGCAGAACCTGAACTACTACACTGATTTTTAGCCTTTCTAAAAATATTTGTTCGTGTTCCTCCTGCCATCTTCGATTGTGGACTGAAGAATAGCAAAGTGAGCACAGTTTTTAAAACCACATGTGAACTTAAAACTAGCTGATTCCATTTTATTTAAGAAAAACTTGAAGGTGATTGATTTTCAAGGTAGCATTTTCTCAGGATTTCTGCATCAAGTAGTACTTTAAACTGGTTTTAGTTATTTTAAAACTCTCAGGCCAAACTACCACATGGACAAAATGCACAGAAATATCTTCCAGTGGTCACTTCAGGAGTCTTCAAACTTGTACTGAGGGGACTTACATACAAATGTTCCCTGGTCCAGGTAACCCTCAAAAAAAGTGGCAATAAATCATAACTTCAGTGACAGTATTGCTGTGGTGCATAGTTGTCCAACAAAACTTTTTATTAAATTTAAATCAGTTTCCTATAAACATTTCTATTTTTAAGATGGATATTAATAGAAGTTTGAAAGTCTTTTTAAGAAAGTTGGCTACACTTGAGAATTTAACTTCTCTCTGTTTTCACTTCAACTGCTACACCTGCATCATAGTCCGGAATGTTACATCCTTCAAAACAGTGTCACTCTTGCCATAGAAAAAGTTCCAAAAAATGGAAAAAAAAATTACCTCCTCCACAGAATTAAGTCTCTAACTTTTTTTTTAAATGCTGGCTAATTTCCTGTGCAACTGTTAGAAAGAACACTCTGGGTATGGACTGTCCTTTTCCATCTCTTCATAACGTAAGAAAAAGAAATCTCCATGTGAGAACCGCCTGTGAGGGCCTCAAAGGGAATCTGTTTTGCTCTACAGCATTTTCAGTTTTGCTTTACAGTATAAGGAAACTGCATACATGACCTTTATTCTTACCTCCTACAATGAGAAGTCTTCCACTGGCTCCATGTATGAACGTGAATGACAAATATCCTTTAAAAACAGCTCAAGAGTTTACATAGGTTTGCATTTATATTTTCACTATGCTTAGGTTACGGTAGCTATGTTATCTTGATCTCCACATATAGAGAAGTAGATGACATCTGAGAAAACAGAAGACAACTTGATTCTGAGAAGGTAGTTAGATGTGGACCTCAGGTGAAGCAATTGCGAGAAAACCACATTATTCTCACCTCTTTGGTTTTGCCAGCTACCATTCCAAGGTGGATGATTGCAGTCATTCTTAGTGATTGGTTTTAATAAATAGAACATGGCATCAGTGAGAATGTAGGTGTGCTGTGCAAATGCTGTGCACATGAGCTGGGATCACCAGTTACCTTGTGCGGTTGCATTTGAGGGAGCATGTCCATCTTGTGTGGGGGAAATATTTAGCTGGGGCCTTTTAAGTTGTTTAGACACTTCGGGTGCCTAAAGAATATTTCACCTTTCCTCGTTCACTTTGGTTCAAGATGATGCTATGATGCTAAGTGTAACTGGTTTTTCTGTCCTTCTAAAGCAGGCTGTTTTTCTGTGCAAAAAAGCCTTACTACAGCATTACCTTTTTGAAGGCTGCTGGGCATCTTAAGTTTAATTTCTGCCTCTTGCTGCAGCTGTTCCTCTATCCTACAGAAAGAAGTATAAACATCTCCCAGCATGTGCTCTAATAGAGACTATGGTGTATCCTTGAAGATAAGCTGCAGTTGCTGTTAGAAGTGTGATTTAGTTTTGCTTAAGCTGTCCTCCACAGTTCTTTTTCCTTGACTGGGCGTGCAGTGTTTCACAGGCTGTTGGGAGGCTCTGCCACCTTCCAGTGGTGAGACTGCCATCACCTGGGTATGGTTGCTCAGGTGTTGTGCCCTGGCCCGGGAACCCAAATGCTGCTGTGTTACAATTTGTGCCGCCCCTCCTGGGGACTGTGTCCTTAATAAGGGTTTAACAAAGCATATTGTGAAAGTAGGCTGGGTTCTTCCCTAATGCTCATGTGAAAAACAGCATTTTAGGAATACCAGGAGAAAGGTCTTCCCTGATAACTGTGCTAAGGTAGCTCTTGTACTTCTGTTCTTATTTCTAGGTTGAACTCTAGCAACCAACAAAGTAGGCGCAATAAGTGTAGTCATATAATACTGTTGTTTCTTTAATTCCCTGTCAAAAAGGGGAAGAAGACCTGCTTCACCAAACTTGGAGTTTGTGGTTTTCTTGCCAAATTTATAAAGAGGAATAGCACCAACAGCAGTGCAGAAACCCACAAGCTAAATAATATAAGCTATAGGAAAAGTTGTGTCATATACAAAAGCTACTGTCTTCTGAAAGCTGAAGGTAGAAGAGCCTTTTATGATAGCTGTTCAATAATAGTTTTAAAACAAGCAAGCAAGCAAACGAACCTCCTTCAGCTGGTCCTACCTAGGACATTTTACCTAGTTTTTATTGCCAAGCAGATGTGTCTCTTCGTAAAAACAGTAAAGTAACTGTGAGTTGACTTTTGTTTCCTGGCTTTATCTGAAATGGAATAATACTGACCAGTGTGGTTAAGGTGTAGCTGGTTGGGTTTCAAGTTTCAATTTTAATTCAGCGTTTTCCAGACAAATGGACTTGCTTAGGGTTCACTGAAGCCAAAGCAGGGCTTCTATTCACAAGCTCATTGCTTACTTTGGATTAGGTATAAAGTAAATAATGTGAATAATGCTGTTCTTTCATTTGTCCACTTAACTATGTAATGCATTTGGTTTTGTTTAGGAACAACAAATGCCAGGACAAGCGATAACTTGCTTACTTCTCTCTGTTATAGGAGATAAAACTGCTTCAGCAAAAGGTTGCTCTTTTTCCTTGTTATTTCACAGTAAATTATGAAAGAATTGCATTTAAACCGCTACAGTACAGTTAATATTTCCTTTGAGGATGACAGCATGACTGCTTTTTCCAAGTATTGTCGTGGCAAAAATACCACCATTTCTAGGTTATTGGATATCATCTTCTGCTTGCTTTCTCTGAGAACAGAGGCAATAAACCCCACAGTATTTCCTATTCTGTCAGCTTGGCATGCTGATTTATTTTTTGGCCATGTTCAGGGGGCAGGGAAGGGATGTGTGCAGGATGGGTCCTTCCTGCAGCCCCCATGGCCTGTGTTGCTGTTGTAAAAACACATTCCAGGGAACTTGAAACTGAGGTAGAAATTGCAAGAGAAGGTTTGGGAAAGCTGTAAGGAGCGTGACCTGCTTGATTGTTCTTGATTTCTAAGATGATTGAACACCACTATTAAAATGAAACCCTACTCTTTTCTGTGTTTCTGTGTTTTAAAGGTTACTACAAAGTGTGTTGCTTTAGTTGCATATCCTGAAAAGATATAATTAATAAGCAGGATCTGGTCCTTGGAAAAGGCAGGGGTTTTTGTTGATTTTATCCCTCCCTGGTGTTGAGAGTGAGTTAATCTATCACGTGAAACAAGGGAGATAAGAAACACGTTATATCTTCCCTGCATACTGCAGTCTCTAATGTGGCAGTGGAAACTTGTGGAGGTTTGGTCTTAATTTTATTTCAGAGCACAGCATTTCTGCTGGCAAAACAACAATGTTGCTTTTTGTAAGAGAAGCCATTTGCATGGAGAATATTATTTTTGAGTAATAAATCCTGTGATTGTTGCACCCTTCACTGAAGTAACTTTTTCCTATGGTTTCTGTGCCTGAGCTACTTATTCTTGGGGTACTGTGAGTTCTAGAATGGTCCTTGTGCCAAAGGCATGATTTTCTTTTCCTTCCCATTTAGGAACTAAAGAAATGTCTGAAGCTACCTATTGCAGATATGCTCGAGCACTTTAAAATTCCTCACGGGCTGTTCATTATGTGTACAGTTCACCACTGTTCTTTTTTTTTCCCCATATCCTTAATTAATAATGCAGTGAGATGCTCAGTGATTAGTGTACACTCATTGTTGTCCCTGTTTCCACCATGGGACTCTGGCTTTGGCAGAGGAAAGGAAACTGATGAAAATCAAAAGAGGTAGCTGGAAGAATTCCTGTTTGCTGTCAACCAGGTAAGGTGAGCAGCAAAGCTGAAGTTCAGTGCTTACCAGCTAAATGGGAGCGTTGGGATGCTTTGGAACAATGTATCATACTCTAAACTTTCAAAAAGTTGAAAGCAAGCTGCTGCATGTGCTTGATGTGATTGATTTACTGTAGGCAGTGGTTGCAATGTGTGCAAGCAAAACTTTCAAATTTTTCAGAATTCAATATGAAACGGGTAAGGTCTAAAATATTTTGTGATTATTTTCACTTTCCTATTGGCTTTATTGAATGCGGGTTGCCTCTCCCTAAATTGGTGGTGGCTTTTAACTTCTCTCCCATCCAGCAGTGCATAGGTCTGTGTGCTTGGGAGGCAGAGCCATAGCTGGAAGCAAATCAGATGGCAGAATTGTAATGAAAAGATGGTTTTTTTGGTCAGTAAAGAGGGTGAGATTTTTGACTAGCTTTCTGTGGAAAGTGAGAACTTTGGTAATTAATTCTTGGGGATTTTTTTCTCTTCATTGCTTTTCTTCCTAATAGCTGAACAGTCTGACTTTGGTACTGGCTCAACTAGAACTGTGTAATAAAACCCTGGACGAATTCCTTTGTCTTTTCTGAGGCTATACCTCAGCAGACTGTCTAAGCAGAGATGATGTGTTTCTGTGTACTTAAGGTATGCTCTGAGGTTTTTCGCTCCGGGGTTTATGCAAAGACTGTCTGCAAGAGCAGATGCCCAACTTGCTTTGTGTTTGGTTTCAGCAAGTGAGAAGATAAAGGTGTGCGCAGTGTTCCTGTAACATTCCAAGCTCTTCTGTCCTTCAGAATAAGAAAGGAATATGCAAGGGATGAGATTGGACCTTATGTTTTCATTGTATAACTTGCCAAGAAGAGAAA
Source organism: Melanocharis versteri (assembly GCA_013397845.1). Classification (NCBI taxonomy): domain Eukaryota; kingdom Metazoa; phylum Chordata; class Aves; order Passeriformes; family Melanocharitidae; genus Melanocharis; species Melanocharis versteri. Next base: position 305,704 of record VZTG01000482.1, read on the forward strand.
TATGTGCGTGGAGGAGGCTTAAGACAGTGAATATCTGTGGCAGCTGGGTGAAATTATGAACAATAAAATAACTCTCAGCTGGAATTTCATGAGCAGCTAAACAGTGACCGTCCTAGGGCATGCTGAATGAAAAGAACATGTCTAAAGTAAAACGTGCTCACACAAGGAATGTCCCCATGGTCTGGCATGAAGCCAAGTGCATACTGAATTAGGTCACTGCTTTAAGTCTGAATGTTTCCCCACTTCAGAAAGATGTACTCATCCTTTGCAACAAGGAACAAAAACAGAATGCTAATATAATAAAAAAAAAGTAAAACATTTTCAATTAGCATGCTGGTCTATTCCCTTGTGCTTAGAGAATCAATAAACTTTTTTGTAAGGAACAGAAGCATTTCCATAGTTGAATATACAGAAGGTCCTGGAAATACAGAAAGAATTAACAACCAGTTGCCTCTGAAAAACCTGCAGATCCTTATAAGCATTGTATAAGCCTCAGATGTCTCATTCTTTGGAGATCATACAGACTACTGCAAATAGATATGTTCTGAAGAATTGATATGGAGTTAAATACCAACATGTGCAATTTAAAGTTTTGGAACTTTAAACACTGAAATTCCAGAGACTTCTGTGTGATTACTTACTGCCAAGTAATCTTACTGTCCTCTTTCATAAATTTCAGAATGTTCCATGTAACCCAGTTAGTTTCCCTGTTGTGATTTTTGGGATCCCATGTGCTTTTGCTTGTTCTGGGGTTTCACAGCCTGCTTTCTCTTGTAATAGTATTCTACAGCCTAGTTACCGGAATTCCTAAAATAGGGCTGTGCCAGACCGAATTCATATCAAATTTGGGTTGTAAATATGCAAAAACAGGGCTTTTTTTTCCTTTCTTTCTTTTTTTTTTTTCCTTGAAAAGAGAGGATAGTGAAATAGGGTGCTTGTAAGCCCTCCTTTTCCAATGGGATAACAAGGAAGGAAGATTCTTACTGCTTTCACTCACTTTTTGAAGTATTCGAGATGAAATGTGTCTTATTCCTTTATGACGACTTCCCTCAGCAGAAGTAATACTGAAGGAAAAAAAAAGTCAATTGGCTCAGCTCCCACTGCTTTAGCAAACTAACTTACCTATTCAGCTCTCCATGTGCAGTTTAAAATTTTAATGTTCAACATAACTGGTTGCACAAACACTCCTCGCCTTTAAAGGCCACAGTGAAGCTGTAGTGGGAAAAATGCCTGTTCTTTATGATGTTGCAAGAAAATGATCAAACATAAAAAGGAAATGCCTATGTCTGTAAAAAGGCTACCTTGTTAATAGGATTGTCACTATCCCACTAGATAAAGGGTTTCAGCTAATGAAGGAAGAATTAGAGCCTAGAAGGAAAGGACCAGTGAGCTCCTTACAGCCCAGCTTGTGTAGTTCTCATTGCTTCAGAAACAGGTTATTGTATCTCTTCCCTGAGCGCCCCTAGGGCAGTGCTCCCCCGGGCAGCCCTCTGCTGTAAATAGGTGAAGTGCCAGTGGGAAGGCCCAGAAATCTGCAGATATTCAGGATCTTTTGTTCTTGCGTTGGTGATGCGGTGCCAGCAGCGAGTCCCCGCGGGGGCGTGTTGACTTCCCTAATCCATGCTTACCAAAATGATGTCTGTTTGGCCACAGTCAGGAAAGGTATGAGCAACAAGAGTTCTCTCACTGCCCCCTGCTATTCTCTGAGGGGGTCTTAATCTCCTGGTACATTGTGTCCTCTTGACACCACATCAGGAGATCTGTTCTCCCTTTCTTCTAAGACAAGAATGAGACCTAAAGAAGCTTAGTGACTCATAATACAGGGCAGTTTATTGGCGGAGCAAGAATTGACTACAAAAGCCTACTAGAACTAGTGCTCCATCTTCAGGGGTATCATTTGTCAGTTAAGAACAATTAGAGTAATTGGGGCTTGATTTACTGATATTTTATGCAAGTTAGATAGTTTGATAATTTTTCAGTATACCTTTACTGATTGAAGATGTGTCAGCTTCTGCATGGAGTAGCTTTAGTACAGTCTAGCATTTACAGAGGTTTAAAGAAACTTAGGGTTCTTTATGCTATTAATTGTGGCTTCACCTCTTGCAGTCTAATAGAACAAGAATTCAGTAAGAAACGTAAAAAAACAGCATATGGTCATCTTTGTACCAAAGAAAGCTTGGGATGATATTGTGTCATTTCTGTGAACTGGTTTTAGCCTGTAGATTTTTTTCTTCTGTCTCCCTTGATTCACCACATCTGGACACCGGTCAGTAGTCTGAGGATACATCTGGTGTTGATCACTCTTTATAGGCATTCAACTTGCATTTATATAATGCTGTGTTTGTGCAGTGAGGAGTGACTAACTTCTGGCTTGTCTGGACTCGAAAGGATGTTATCTAGTATTCAGTTGATAAAACTGTTATTTATTTTGTATCAAAGTCTCCAGTAGCTTTCCATGAGTTCCAAAAGCTTCAGTTTCAGATGACTAATTGCCTTTAATCTGCTGTATTAAGAATTTCTACATAATCTACCCGAGTTATTTATTAACAGGGATTTTAGCACTAGAAATACTAAACACTGCTTCATGTAGTCCTGTAGACTTCAGCTGGACAACTCCACGGTGTGCAGCTCTTGCCAAACTTGGTGTGCATGATATGCCTGCAAACTTCGGGTCAGCTGTGGCAGGCATTGCTGCTGGTGGCATGAATAAGTCACTTAATCTTTCAGGCCTTGTAATTGGAGCTTTCTTGCAAGTGGGGATGCTGAGTATCACGATACCACTGATAAGGGGTACCCAATTCTCACTGGGGCAGTATCCTGCTCCTGGAAGCTGAATGGGAAGGGAGGAGTGTCACAGAGGCAGAATCGGGGAGACAGTGCCAGGTGTTTGCTGTAGACACATGGGGTGCATGGTGGCATCCTGACTGACTTGCAGGATGGGCTGGCTGGCAGCTGGCAGCACCAGATAAGTCTGTCTAACCCATAGAGAAGCAATATGGGAGTGAGCAATTTTTTTCTAGCCTCATAAGGATAGTGAAACTAAACTGGGAGTCTCAGAACTTCCCCCAAACCATAATTGCATAACACAGTCAAAATGGATGTAGAGCTAATAGGTCCCTGGATAAATTTTAATGAGCTTCACTTACTTTATACAACCGAATTTTAAATGAAGGTATTTTATTAATGTCGAAAGTAGACTAACATACACTGAGCCTACTTCTTAGCTTTTTATGCTCTCATTGAGGAGGCCTATAAATCGTTTAGCTGACTGAGTGCTGAGTAGGATTTTTGGTATCCCCCTCTTGCATAACTGTGGTCTGTTTCTCTGGTCTTTTCCTCTAGGCTGGTGTGGTCAGTCACATAAGAGTGTGACCCATGCAAATGGTCACTGCCTCTTCATGCTAGCCTAACCATATCAGATGATGGAAATGTTAGCAGATGGGTAATCTCAGGATCCCTTTCATCAATCAGAGATTGGCGTTTGAATTTTAATTTCTTTTGAATTTGACTTAATCTGAAATGCGGTTTCTGTAAACTTTGATATTTAAGTCTATAATACTTTATTCATGAGTGAACAGTTATACACTGAAAGGTATTTACTTAAAGTAAAAGCAAATGAAATTGCAAGCTTCTGCTGCTTCACAATAGTTAATGGATTTTTCTTTTTTATTTTTTTAGTTTAGGAGAGGTGGGAGGTCATGGGATTTGTTGGTATTTTTTTTTTCCTCCCACAGAGTAAAACAAAACAAAAAACCCAAGAAGGAATGGGGGAGCTAAAACAAGTGTGAAATAAAATGTGGTGAGGCTAGAACCTTTACTGCTTTGGCTAGCTGTGTGACCAATGCATTTTATTGGACTGTCCATATTACTATTTTCCAGACACTGTGTCAAAGGGAGTTGCTGATGTGTAAGCAAAGGAAAGAAATGTTTTTTCTTTCTCCCTTTCTCACTCCTTCCACCAGCAGTCTTTTGCATGCATGTGTTAGAACTTTGTTCATGTGTTTCCAAATGACTGTCTGCTTTGTAGTTCTAATATGCACCTCTCTTTTAATTTTAGGTTCTATCTTCGTTTTGCTGACTCAAACCACAGATTCCAAGGAAAGGAGGGGAAGTGGAATAAAATACTCAAGTGCCAGAGGAGAAGCAAGACTAGCCAATGAAAATTACTGTTACTAAACTGTAGATTGCTCTCACACATAGTGGGGGGGAAAAAATTGCTGTCTATTCAAAGCTCACAAAATTACTTCTGCAGATTTCCCTCACAAAACTTCAAATAAGCTAAGCCGCTTCTACTAGGGCTGAATTAGGAAATGGAAATATGATTCCTTGCTGGTGTTTTCCATCTTCCTCGCCCTCTGCAGGTTTTTTTTGTTTGGGGTAGGAAATCCTGACCAAATTGTATGGCGTCAACCAGACTAACAGTTGATGGTTATGGATGACGTAGGAACTTCAGATTTACGTCTCTGCAATGACACCTGATTAAGGCAAAGCTTGAGAACTGCTCATCAGCTATGTTACCAGAACTTGTAGTAGCTATTACAGTTGTGTTTTCTCTCTTTTTCTAAGATTTGAAGTCTGGGGTGATGTTCCCTGGAAAGCAAGAGCAGATAAGTCATCTTTTAGGATTGGAAACAGAAATAATATGAGAATGCCCAGAAGAGGCTTAGTAATTCAAGCCAGGACTCGTTGGCTATTGGTGGGCCTTGCTTTACTATTCAGTTTAGTCTTGCTCATGTATTTGCTGGAGTGTGCTCCACAAACAGATGGCAATGGATCTCTGCCTGGTGTCGTGGGCGAAAGCATGGGTAAAGAATACTATCAAGCTCTCTTGCAGGAACAAGAAGAGCATTATCAAAACCGAGCTACCAGTCTGAAACGTCAGATTGCCCAGCTAAAGCAAGAGCTTCAGGAAATGAGTGACAAATTGAAGTCCCTGCAGGAAAAAAAGAGCCCGAAGGTCAATGGTATGAACTACCAGGGCACCAAAGAACAAACATCCAATGATCTCCTAGAGTTTCTTCATTCCCAGATTGACAAAGCTGAGGTGAGCGTGGGGGCCAAATTGCCTAGTGAGTATGGAGTCATTCCTTTTGAAAGCTTTACTTCCATGAAAGTATTCCAGCTGGAGATGGGGCTTACTCGGCATCCTGAAGAGAAACCCGTTAGAAAGGATAAACGAGATGAATTGGTTGAAGTCATCGAGGCTGGCCTAGAAGTTATCAATAATCCAGATGAAGAAGATGGACAAGATGAAGATGATGGAGTAGGAGACAGGCAGCTATATAGTGAAAATGATTTTATAGAAGGTATGTTTACATGCTTCCCAGCCCATTAGCAGAATGTCACAACAGGCATTTAATGGTGTTTGTACTTTTAGGTGTTTTACCTACTTGAATAGAGTCTTGAAGAGTAATTGCACAATAAGAACCTTTATTTCTGATTATGAGAATATTACTGCTTCATTATCATGTGTTTTTGGTGGAGTAACAAATGCATTTCAGAAGGGCTCACCACAAGAGGTGTATGGGGGAAGCTGTATCTGCTTAAAATATGGATTCATTCTTAATTGATTGTAGCCAGAGTCAGTGTGACACAGCTGCTTATGGTAATAAATAACTGAAAGGTTTCCAGTGAAACCGATGGCAGTGGGAGGGAGAAATTGATTCATCTCTCTTGTTCCAGACTAGTTAAGCAATCCAGCATGAAGCTACATGGCTTTTCTTCACTCGTCTCTGTGCCACTTTCAGTTAATATTCAGGCATTTGACTCGTAGAGTTGGCGTAGTCATACAGGAGGGAGAGCATTGGTAGGCTGTGTTCTGGTCCTGTCAGCTGAAGAACTTGGTGTCCTGAATAGACCTTTCATGGTACACAGTTACAGGGTCTGCTAAGCTGTGCAGCCTTGAACTGTTCTCTTGTTCTCTCTGAGTTTTGTCCCAGTGCCTCTAAGTTTAATTGCAGAACATGTATTATTATAAATGCATATGTAGCAGTTAAACTTCCAACACTTAGTGAGGCCCTTAAAAGATGCGGTAGTGACAAATCCCATAGCAGGTGGCTTTCAAGGTACGGTCTCGTGCTGATGGAGATAAGTATTATCAAAAACTTCCCTCGTACCTCTTCTTTATACTTACAGTATTAAATACAGTTCATGCTGCCATTAAAAACCAAAAGGTGCAGCATGTTATAAGACCGTTACTGTGGAAGGGATTCTGGAGTAAGTACTGATGTCTGCATTATTAAGCAAACATGCTGAAGAAAGGTACCATTGGCCTTGAAATAATGGGTTCTTTCAGTCTCAGATGATGTAATTGGTCTGTAGTGGAAAAAGTCTCTGCTTTGAATAGCTACTGTGTTTAAAGTTTGATGGGAGTACTCTTCTTCATCCCAGGAGGTGCGGCTGGGCATGGTATCCACTCAGCTGGGTCAGTGCAACACTGCCTGTGTTAGGCTCTTAGTACAGTTCTCATTTAAAACCCTATTATTTGGTCCAGGGGTGGTCATTCTTGCACTTTATTTCTACATTTAAGTGTTCAGCTGCTTTCCCGTTGCTGTTTAGATACTGCTTGTACTCTAGTGGATTTTTATTTTACTATGACTGAAATAGATGTTGATTTTTTAGTGTACTGCCTTTAATGACAGACTTTCAAGATAGCAAATAGTTTTAGGACCTCAGAATTATACTTCATACCTCTGCCTCTGTTCACACCAGTATTTATTTTTGGAAATCAAACTAATTTACTTTTGCTGTAAAGACAGTAACTTCAAACACAGGGTTACGGGAACTATAGGAAAAGACAAGTCTTTTATGCTGCATATGGGTGTGTTAGCAACCAGCCATAGCGTTATCTATATCTGTTAGTATCTTTCTTCAGGCAGAAGTTGTGGGTTGTATGGGTATTCTGTGGGTTTTTTGTGTGCAAATACTACTGGCTAATTTAGCCAGCAAAAGAAGGCATCTTCTGAATGTTAGCATATTTTTTCCCTACCCCTGTTTTTCCAAAACTCCAAGGTAAGAAGCCGACGCAGCCGGTGTTGGTACGCACAGGTCTCTTGCTCTGCAGCTCCTGAGTGGGCTCCAGCACTCTGCCTCCATTGCCTGTGCATCCCCTTTTGATGGAAATCCAGTTGGAAAACTGATGCCATTCTCTTTATAAAATACTACTGCCTTAAGCTGTCCTAAACCGGTAGGTTTAAATTGCATAGCAGACTTGCTGTATCAGGTGAAGTCAGAACTGTCCTAAGAGCACGTCAAAATTGTTGCTGGATTAGTGTTGCTCATTTAGAGAAACAGTTTTTTAAAGTTGGCTTCAGTTGAAGCAAATAATTTAAGTTCTGCGTCCTCTTCAGTTGGTAATTATTTTGTAATAAGTGGTTTGTGACTAAAACTAGAGCATTGTGCAATTTGAAACAAGAGGCTGAGAAACTTGGTGTGTGGATTTTTTTTTTTTTTTTTTTTTTACTTCTGGGACAAAAGAGAAAGCATGGTACTGCATTAGTTAATACATAACCATCATGTTTTATGCTCAGTATAGATAAGCTGATTTTATCTTCTGACTTGCAGGATTTTTTTCCTCAAAACAACTTTTGTACATATCTGTGTACAAAAACTTACCCACAAAACTGCTACAAGAAATAGGCATTTTTATTCTGAAGTGTTCTAGTTGTTACCTCAACAGGCTATTTTTATATAGGTCAATATTTGGTTCTGGGGATTATGTCTGCTCTTTTCCTAGACTTGTGAAATAGTAGACTAAACTTTGAACTATGTAATTTCTTGTGATGTGTACTTTCAGGTACTCTCTCCTTGGAGAATTTGGTGACTGTTTAAATAAGTTTAGCATATCTTTTCTTGTAGATGATTTTACTTAATGGTGTCTTTTAGTATCTGCTGAATATGTCTGAAGTTCTTTCCCAGCGTTTATGTTGCCTCTGATGCCCAGTCAGTGAAATATCACTGTCTTAATTAGAAAAAACATCAAGAATTTTTTTTCTTACTATGTTTCAGGATTTATCTATATTGGAGTAACTTGAGACAACAAATACTAATAACTTGAATTTAAAATTGATCTGCTTTCTTTTTTATAAATAGGAATTTCCTAAATAATCTTTTTCCTGAAAAAGTACACTTAATTAGCCAATAATACTTGTGGTAGTCTGAATCTAATGATTTTTATTACTGTATTATTCTATATATATAATATATAGAATTCTATATATAATAATATTACTCTATTATTTTTATTAGTATTATT
>VZTG01000482.1:313972-360634 GCA_013397845.1 Melanocharis versteri
TTATTAGTATTATTCCTAATACTGTGCAGGCCAAAAAAAGTTCCGAATACATACTGATGGATGTGAACTTTCTTGTTGCCACTCTGCATTTTTGCTCTGTGTCCTCGATTTAACTGTTCCTGCAGCTGCCTTGCTGCATGCTCAGCCTCCGTGGGCTCTGCATGAAGACATTCTGTCTTCTACCAGTGGTGGAAGGAAGCTGTATCCACAACAGGGAGCAATCTGGCCAAGTATTCTCTGCACTGATGTTATTTTTTTAGTGTTGCAAGACAAAGTGATGATCCAAATCAGCTTTGGAATTGTGATAAGGCAGAGCAGCCACAGCCACGTCATGGTTATGTGCTGGCTTTGAGCAATAACACTAAGTAAAAAAAAAAAAAGATTTCTAAGTATACATTACAACTACGAAGATACTTTCCGAAAACTTCAAATCATTTTTCACAAAGCTTAGTTGACTTGCTCTGCTGATAAAGAGAAAACCAGCAAATTTCTCAGTTCTGTTTGCTGTACCTGTTTTCCTTTGCAGCAACGCATAATGAAACTTCCAGAATTCTAATATTAACAGAACAAAAATCTGACCTGAAAAGAAGTCTTGTTCTGTAGTTGAGAAACACTTTGAAGTTGTTTTTTTTTTCTTAGTGTTTCCATTAGATCTAAATGTATGAGAAACAAGAGTATCCTATTCCCCATGGATGAAGAATATCCCTAGAGAGGATAAAAGATGTGATTTTACATATTTTCACAAATGAATGGATTTAGGATTACGAACAGTGGACCTAATTGCTGAACTGCACATTCTTAGATAGTCCTCAATTAAAAACAGATTTCTTTGAAATCAGTATTTGATAGTACTGAGAAATGGAGAGTAATTTAGAGGAGATAATAGTATTACCTGTGTCTGTTCCCTTTCTCCAGAAGCCTGTGACATTGAGTCTTGAATGGTGATAGAGAAGCCTTGAGGAGCCTTCATGGATACACTTCACTATCAGTGTAACTGGCTTATTTGGGTTTACATTTATCAGTGTAATTGGCTTTTCTTATCAAGAGATTAAAAGCTCTTCCATTGCACAAACATTTAAAATTAACCTTTGGAAAACAGAAGCACTAGCATGTTTTTAGAAGCTAATTAGGAATTAGCTAATCGCTAATAAAGGTCTTGTTATTGAATGTCTAGCAGTGCTGTTTGGGTCCATTTCTCCTGCTTCTGTTTCCAATTGGAACTGGTCAAAGTCTAGAAACTGTCTTTAGGTCTTCATCTAAATGGAAGACCCACCCCCACCCATCCTTGGCATGTAAAAATCCTTTATTCCCATGCTGCAAGCTTCCAAGTCCTTGCCATCCGTAGAACAGTGTGGACTGTTTGTCATGCAAACAGCCCATGTCGTGTGTGCTGCATAAGACCAGAAACTGGCCACTGTCCTGGGAACTGCAGTGGAGAATTCCAATACACACCAAAAAATCCCGGTCATACGTCTTCAGTTCCATTGACCAAACACTTTCTTGGTAGTCGTAAAACAAGTAATAGTATTCAAGGCAATAGAAGAACAGCTTTTTGGCTTTGATAGTGACTGATCCCCAGAATTCCTATGTTTAATTTGTATGGTGAGAAACATAACTTCTGCAAAGGGGGTAAAGCTTCATGGACCAGGAATAGCAGTTGTTAAATTATTTCTGTTCCTTTTTACCTCTTTGCTTGTGGTGTTCTATTTTGGATGGCAGCCAGTGTGTGCTAGTTGGAAGGGGAGATAGCAGGTTTTATTAAATGAGTCAGTTCCAAGTGTTAAAAACCTGAATACACTAAGAAGTAAACCAGATGTAGGTTCTTTTTCTGGCTGTTCTCAAATCTGGCTTCTGTGTATAGAAACTTTAGTCCCATAAAAGTATTCAAATTAGTAGATCAGCAACAGAGGTTAGCTCATAGCAAGGAGAATAACTCAAGGAGTACATCGTATTTAAAAGTGTGGCTCCAGTATCATGTTGAGATTCAAAAGTTTGGAATCGTATATTTCAACAACTGAATGTTGGCAAGGCACTATTCAGATTTGAATTTGCCTGCTAAGGTCTTTATGAAGTTACAGCAGTGGTTTTTGCTTTTGTTTACTTTTTTTAAATTAATCTAGAAATTTTTTATCTGTACTTCAGCCTTCTGTTGTGGACTGACATCTAAGCTTATCATTTGATTAAAGATAAGCTATTGGCAGCTGACATGCTGTTTAAAAACTTCACTGAAGTTGTAAATGGTATTTTTATCTGTAAACAGCTATTGGATAGCAGAGAAAAGAATAAAATACAAAATACTGAATGTTAATTTCCCCAGGAGTCCTGATACAAAGTATTTGCTGTATATTACATGAAAGCATGATGTACGAGCACTGTGGTGCATCAGCTGCCCCATTAACCAAGATGTTGTGTTCAACCAACAGTGCTGAACTGTGTAGCACAAAGGGTTGGAATGGAAAAGGGTTGAGAGGGATTTAAAACCTTTTGCTGCTTTGGACAGTCAGCATTGTGGACTTTCATTGTTTGAAACACCATTTTCAGTGCTTGTAATTAATAATGATTTGAAAATAAGCATTAAAATGTGGTGCATACTTATGCATCTCTGTATTGACAAAAGCATAAATGTGAATTTCAGTCTTTTCAAGGACAGCATGGCAGAACTTTGTTCAGAGGGTAAAAGCATCTCAGTTAAGAGGTATAGTCATCACTAACTTCCAGTGTGATGGACCAGGTTGTTCTGCCACACCATGCGTCCCACAGACCCTCCGTAGTGGTCATGCACATTTCTCTTTGGGTCTGCCAGTGCACGTGCTTGTCCACAAGACAGAATGGATTCCAGAGCTGAGTGTGGAAGGGGCATAAGGAGCTTGCTGTAAAAGAGAGACTGCTTGGCAGAAGGAGGGAACATCAGTGAATGAAACTGGGTTTGGTTTGGGGATGGAGGCTGGAGCAGAGAACACAGAGTTGAGTAGATTTAGGGAAAGGATTCTTTCTTTGTAAATGGAATCTGGGATATAGAGAAAAAAGTTAGGTCAAGGTGGTGTGCACATTCCTTTGCTTCTTGTTTTGAAAGGGACGGGAATGTGGAGGAATACTTGCCTGGGCATAGGGAGAGACACAAAGCTCTATCATCCCTTCTTTGTGATTCCTGAGACAGTCAAACCCAAGCTGCTCTAAGGCTGAGAGCTGCTCCCTTTCCATACTTTGTCCCGTGATTGCAGTTGCAAAGAACGACAACAAAAAGGACAATATCAATGCTGGGTACTAAAGAGAACCTTTCGTGTTGCCAGTATGGCTTCTCTGCTCTGTGCCCTGCCACAAGCTGCCTTCTGGGTGGGAGGCCTGGGAGGGATTTCAGCTGCTGAGGAGACTGGCTTGGAGAAGGGGCAGTTCAGGCCAGCCAGGTGAATGGAAATGCGTCGTGTGAGGGCAGGGGTGTGCATCACACTTGGGAATATGCAGCTGTTTGTAACTTTTGCTATGGTCTGGGTGGCCAGTTAACTGGAATGTAATGCCAGTTCATGGCATAGCTTGTGGTTCTTCTGGATAATACATCTTTTCCTTGCTGGTGAGAGGACAGCAGAGATGGGATGGACATAAGGCATTTTTGTTGGAGAATTTTTCCCGTCATCATTTCTTACTTCAAGGTTAGCTTGGATACAAAATTAGCAACACCGAGCTTAGTAGGGTCAAAACCACAGGTAAGCCTCAGTCCTTTCCTATGTGGTGTAAAATTAGAGTCTGTTGGTTTAACTTCCTTCCTTGGTGGTCCTTGAGTTAAAGGACCATGTTCTGAATGGGACAGATTTTTTCTACCCATTAGGAGTAAAATATCTCTCAACAGATAGTCCTGTTCCTGCAGGGACAGCACTGTTGTCTTAAAGTGTGACAGCCACATAGAAAACCTCTGCCTGTGTTCTTAGGAGACTATGGGTGTAGTAAAATACCAGTTATTTATCAGATAGAAAGCACTAACTACTGGTTAGCAGTGAAAACAATTTAAAAGCATTCCAGCATTATCACACAGTTGTTTTGTTTAGAGGCCACATGTCAGATTTTGCAGACTTTGTCAAGCAAGTTACTGCCATTTGTTCTGCCCACAGAACAAATTGTGCTTTTCGTGTGTTGATTACTGGCCAGATGATCTCAGATTTTACTGTGGGCTAGCTCAAGGCTGGATTCTTACTGAAGGGCTTAAGAGCAGGCAATATTAGATTTCAGCCATCCTTTTCCATAGCAAATAGCTGAATTCCCTTTTTGTTGGGAAGACCCAACTCTAATTCTATCTTAGAAGTTGGCATAGGACCATGAAACCTGTTGTCTCTAAGAAGCAGGGCAAGCTGGAGTTCATTTTGGATTGTTTCTCAGGTCTGACCTAAAAAGGTAGAAGGGTGATTGTGATTAGTAACAGTTCGTGGAAATTTCTTATGTTCTTAGGAGAAACCCAGAAGCTTTGCCCCCACTTCTTTAGTTCTAAGGAAAATCAGTGTTTCTGAAATACAACTGCTGGGATCTTTGACTTTACATATTACTTGTGTGACTTATTCTTCAGGTTACTATCGAACAGAAAGAGATAAGGGGACACAGTATGAGCTGTTTTATAAGAAGATGGATGGCATGGAGTACAGGCATGTCACCTTGTTCCGACCTTTTGGACCCCTCATGAAAGTGAAGAGTGAAACGGTCGATATTTCTAGATCAATCATTAACGTTATTGTTCCTCTTGCTGGAAGAACTGAGGCATTTGCACAGTTTATGCAAAACTTTAGGTAGGTGCATGAGATTATATAGTGAGCTATGTTGCTGATTTTCAGTATTTTGTTTCCTTTTCAAAAGGAATTCCTTTTCTGGTTGATTTGCAACTGAGCTAATGATTCCAACATTGTGTGCAACTGCCTTAGGATGTTTGTAATTGAACCTACTGTATGGAGAAAACATTCCTTCTGAAAGGGTTTAAGAGATTCTCAAATTGCAGCAAAATGACCAAATATCAGGGTCATTGTGAACCCGGACACAGATGATTTTGAACATAATTTTTGTATTTACATCAGTTGTAGAGTGCCTGTTTATAAAATAAGGTATTGGAATGTGACACACAGTATTGGAACCTCCTGATCCAAATGGGCAAGGTGGGGAAAGAAGAGGGGAAAACATGTTTTCTTGTTTTCTTTGAAGTCATTTGATGCCTAACCAGAATACTCAGTCTGCTAATACTTTTTAATGCAGTAGCTTTTAAGTACCTGAAGATTTTTGTTGTGTTGCAAGTAATTACTAATATCAGCTTATCTTTGTGCTTATAGGGATGTGTGTATTCATCAGGATAAGCGTGTTCACCTCACAGTGGTGTACTTTGGACAAGATGGTCTGTCAGAAGTAAAAAGCATCCTAGAATCTGTATCTAGGTAAGTATATCAATCCAGCATCAGTCAGTACAAACAATATTGATTGGCATTTTAAACAGCTTTTAAAAAGAAATTAAAAAATAAACCAAATAAAGTTTATACGCCATTACAGCTTCCTAGTAAAAGTCAGCTTTATTTACTGTACACTATTTATGGTTGCCATTTTACAGCTAAGGTTGCAAAAGTTTCCTGAAGACTACTAAAAATCAAGTTATAGCCAGAAAAGACTTTGAGGTTTCTGTCTGACAGGCCAAAAAACAACAGGGGTGAGTTTTGCAGTGGATATTCAGTCACACTAACAGATGGATCAGAGTTTAAATTCTTTGGAACTGGGATGTACGTTTTAATAGTTACTTCACTGGAGAAACAATTTAATGATAAGGAAGAGATGTGTAGTAGTCAAAGTAGGCCTGTACTTACTCTCTGCTGTAAAAGAATTTTAGGCATGGTTCATCATGGCTGTCTCAGCAAGTAGCATTACATTAGTATGAGTGTAAAATTCCCAGATGTGTCTTTTATGGTTTTGGCTCCAGAGAGAAGGCACAGGTGTTAGCATGCTTTACCCTATAGCCAAGGGGCTGCTTCACTAGGTGAGCTCTTGTGTTCATCCCTGAGCTGGGAGCCTGTTCCCTTGCGCTCTCGTGTGATCCCTGTCTCACCATGCTGGCTGGGCTCCTCTCCATGGCGCAGATCAGACACAGGCTACTTTGTCACCAGCTTGCAGCCTGTGATGGAGAGTTGGCCTGGCATGTACAGGCATCTTGTAGGAAGGGAGGAGAGAATTTCTGCCTTTTTTGCTGCTGTCTCCCTAGCACCTGCCGTGTGCTGGGCCCCTCCTTTCTAAGGCCTCTGCTGCCTGCCCTGCTCCCTGTGAGATGTTCCTCAGAGCACTGAGTCAGTGCTGCAGGCTCATGGGGTATTTACCTGGCTCTGTATCTTTTTAGTGGTGCTACTGTTGAGTATCTTCACTCTGTTCTCTTCAAGCATTGTCCTCTGAAGTAGACACTTAACTTTGCTTGAAGATGTTCTCTGAGTGTGTTTCCAGTCTCCTTTTGCTGCTTCTTCCCTCTTCTGCTGTGAGTACAGGCACGTGTGCTACTGGGACACAGCGAGGAGAAGCAAGTGACTGGATTATGGTGGCACTGCCACACAGATGGCCTTTGCCCCATGAGTCTGGTGATGCCAGGACTCTGGCTTCCTGTTTGCCCTCGTCTCTGAACTGGTGAAGACAGATATTTCTCTGTTAGTCAGGACTTCTTAGTTTGTGGGGACAAATTTTAGATGCCATTGTAATTCAAGAGAGCATTTTAATTCATGTCAGTTAACAAAAGGCCTTTTAATCTGTCTGAATGATTAAACACAAAATGAAGTTATAAAGTAAGACTGATTTCTATCAATTTACAAGGTTTAAAATTAAAATAGACAACTAAGTGTAACAGATCTTATTTTTCTCATTCTGATTATATAACTGTTTTTCAATTTCTGGAATAAAATTCTTGTAAAATGCTAAAATAAGTATAAGTGGTCCCTCTGCCCCTCCCCACAGATTTATTTTGGGTTTGGCTCTGTTTTTCTTGTAGAGAAACTGACTTCCACAATTACACGCTTGTCTCTCTGAATGAGGAATTTAACCGAGGACGAGGACTTGACATGGGTGCCAGAGCCTGGGAAAAGGGCGAGGTCCTGATGTTCTTCTGTGATGTTGATATTTATTTCACAGCCGAATTCCTCAACAGTTGTCGCTTAAATGCTGAGCCCGGTATGTTCCGTTATTGTTGCTGCAACAGAGCCTTGTCACCGTGCTTGACTTCAGCTGACCCGTGCTGAGCATATAGAAAACAAAGAAAACTCAACTTGAGTGGTGGAGCTTACTCAGTACCACACACCCTGGAAAACGAATCACACTCTGCACAAAAGGCCATAATATTCAGACTGAGAAATAACTTCTCCCTTAGTGTAGCTTGTTTTAAGAACATATTTTCTTTTTTGTACAACATGCACAATTTCCATGTTTTCTTAAGATTTAGTTCTCTGAAAGAAAGCTGGATAGTTTAATTGTATTAACAATTAGACTGCATGTAAATTTGTATAACAAAACTCAGTGTAATGCTCTAGAGTGGAAGATTATTTTCGTTATGCTGAAATCTCTAACAGGTTTGGTTTCTGTCTTCTCACACGTGTATGGCCAAGACATATCACATATGAATTGTTTTCAGAAGAGCTACAGTGTGCTCCTGATGGAGACTGAGCTAATGTTCCACTGTTCCATCCCAAGCTCTGAAATATTCTGATTATTTTTCTTAAGTTTGTACGAGGCTTGCTTGTTCTATAAGCTTCTGCCAAGAAGGGTAAAGCTTGCTTGAGTTAACAAGCATGCTACTGAAGACCTCCTCCTGTCAAATGTGTGTTTGGGTTCTATTTTTAATGCTTAGTCTTGTTTCAAATTTATTGAAGCCAAAAACCATTTTCTCCAAATGGCATTTTGGAATCAATAGGTATTTTTTCTTCACCTAATAAACAGGCAAGAAAATCCTTCAGAAGTCACATATTTGGATTCTGTTTCTTGCTTTTTCTTTCATTTCTGTCTGTCTCTGTACTTCATGAAACAAATTGTATAAATAATTGGAAAAATTTTGGAGAGGAGTATTTTGTGAAGGGAGTTCGAGAGACTGCTTGAAACAAATACTGGCAGTTTGTCACCTCCTCTTCAAGTGAGATCTGAAAATGCTGCTCACTGCTTCAGACTTCATTCCCAAGTCAGGATAGTGAATATTCTTGTGAATTGTTGTCAATACCTTTGCAGTATTGGGAATGCAAGACATTAATGGAAAAATATTTACCTGGCTTCTATAATAGACACAGAATTGGTGTTTTCAGTATAGCAGGATGCTCATGATGCTTGATGCCCTTGCAGGATATCCTGGATGTACCTGCTTTTACATGTTTGTGGAAAGAGACAAATTCATAAAACTCAACAATGCAAGGTGTTGCTTGGATTTGATTATTTTTTAGTTTTATTGCATATCATTATTGCAGGAATTTTTCAGTCACCTAGTATGATACTGAGATATGTAATATTTTATATAAGCATGTATAACTGTATATAAATGTAGATCAATAGTGTAATGTGTATAAATATGCATACGTATGTATTTTTTTTATTCCTATGGGCTCTGGCTCTCTAGATGTTATGGGCTTCCTAGGTGGGAAATCTTAGCAGCTAGGGCTTGTTTTTATTTATTTTCACTAGATGCCTAATAGGTAATATTTTATGTGAAAAGAGTGTTTCTGGTTTCTTTTTGCCTTCAGAAAGCATGCCCACAGTGAGTAACAATTATCTTTTGACTTCCAGGGAAAAAGGTTTTCTATCCTGTGGTATTCAGCCTTTACAATCCTGCTATTGTCTATGCCAACCAAGATATACCACCTCCTGTGGAGCAGCAATTGGTAAGCAGCTTGATTTATTCTGGATAGACTTAGGTGTGCTTTGTATTAAAATTAAGTGTAACTTAATATTCTGGGATATCTTATGACCTTTGGCAGTGCATATCTAAACAGTTTTCTTTATTATGGGCAAAGCACTTGGAAAAAAGCCTTGTCAAACAGTACAAAACTCATTCTGAGATAAACTTGGAGTTCCGCCTAGTTTTAAAGCCTCACATGAGTGCACAACACAGAAATACCAAAAGTGTTATTATGCTCTTTCCTGCACTGAACAAATGATTGGAAGAGCTTAACTTTCTGCAAAACCAAGTGCAATATACCTCCTTGGTTGTATTTTACATTTCAAAATGGTACTGGTTTAAAATTGCAGGTACACAAGAAGGATTCTGGCTTCTGGCGGGATTTTGGCTTTGGAATGACTTGTCAGTATCGGACAGACTTTCTGACTGTTGGTAAGAAAAAAGTTGTGTGTTTAAAAAGTTATTCTCTGGCCTTACCTAATGACAAGAAAGTAATACATTTATTTCTTGTATTATTTTCCCAAGCCCAGCAGTTAGACTTGCTTGACAAGTTTGACCAGTGAGATAAATCAGCTTTTCTAGATTTTGATATCCCATCTTTTTAAAGTGTTTTAGAGTGTTTTAAAAGACACAATAGTTTTAGTAGAAACATTTCACTCTAGAACTTTTGAAAATACTGCATTTTTTTTGGTACTTTGTGTCTGTCTGAAGCAAATGAATCAAGTTTAAGAAACATGTCACTCAAATAAACCACTCACATAGATAAGAAGCATTGAAATCCTTTCTTTTAAATAACCTTGAGAAGTTGAATACAGTTGTTCGAGGCTTTAGCAATGTGCTTTGCCCCCCCTTGTGGCATGTTCTTAAAACTGAGAACAGCTTGATGGGCTTAAATGTGTTAGATGGTGGTGAAGATAGTCTGCCAGAGGATGTAAATGTGCCAGAAGATGTAATGACACAGCCCTGTGTGCTGTCTGATGTCTTGAATGCAGGCTGATTGCTAATAGCAGTCATATTGCCATCTGTATGGTACATGCTAAATGAAGACTTCGTAAATCTGGAGTTTTGAAATGGTACAAGAGCCTGGGTTGCTCTTCACTGTGGTCCTGGAAAAACAAGAGAACTTAAAATGGTGAACCATGTTCCTTTCCTTAATCCAGCCTTTTGAATTGTGACCTATGGAGTAATTGCTGGCATTTTTAGAGAGGATTTCTCATACGGTGCATGACTGCTTCATTTTCCAGCTGCTAAAATCCATTATGCTTCCTAAAAATAATCCAAAAGCATAGCCAGTGAGGTTTGCCTGCAGTTCTCTGCAGCTGTCACATGGGATGTCATGCATAATGCAATTTGGAGACACTGCTCTAAGAGACTTTCTGAAGTCAGCAGATCTGTGTCCTGGGCAGTTTGCACTGCAAAGGATGTGGTATTCTTGAAGCTCCTGTCTCTCAAACTGGCATGGTATGGCATGGAAAACTTAGTTAATTGCTACAGAGTTTCTGGAATGTCATGCCAGATCTGGTAACACGTTACGCATCAAGTGCTGCTCTTCTTTCCTGTGTGCCCAAATAACGATTTCTGATGCTGTTTTTGTAGGGGGTTTTGACTTGGAAGTGAAAGGCTGGGGCGGCGAGGACGTTCACCTTTACAGGAAGTACTTGCACGGGGACCTGATGGTGATCAGGACGCCGGTGCCCGGGCTGTTCCACCTGTGGCACGAGAAGCACTGTGCGGACGAGCTGACCCCGGAGCAGTACCGCATGTGCATCCAGTCCAAAGCCATGAACGAGGCGTCGCACTCGCACCTGGGCATGCTGGTGTTCAGGGACGAGATCGAGGCGCACCTCCGCAAGCAGGCCTACAGGACTAACAGCGAGCCCGTGGCGTGAAGGGCACCCCCGGGGCGCTTCATGACTTCCAATTCACAGCGAACCAGCATCATTTTACAGCCTTAATTCAGCTTACAAATGCAGTGCCTCTCTTTTTCAGTGAAGAAGAGTTTAGAGGGTTTTTGGTTCTTGTATTTGTTTTCCGAGTAATCCTTTGACTGATACGCTCTTAACTACATATCTTGCAAGTTCAAGCACCTCAGCTAAATTGGACAGCATATGTAGTTCAAGGAAAGTGTCTTCAGTATCGACTGGAAAAATCTGTGAATGTACAATTCAACACTTTTCCATGTGGTACATTTCCATTCTTACATTTGCATTCTTTTGAGAATTAAATGAAATAATCTTTTGTGTCTTGAGTATTTTCAGTCTGTATGGCTCACTGCACTGTGACTTTAGAAGGATACTATACTTAGACTCCATTGTAGAAACGAGAAAAGTGTGGAAAAATAATCTCACCATGAAAGGTATATGGACATGCTGACCAGCAGCTGTGCAGGGTGCTGATTCCACAGCAAGGGCTTGGTGCTGCATTTGCTGTATTAACAGACATTGACATGGTTGAATAGAGAATAATTTGGGGGGGTGGGAATGAAAATCCTTTTAAGTGGAATTCTAGAACATATAATGGAAGTTCACACTGCAAAGGAAACACCACCTTCTTATCTCAGTGATGGATCAGACAAGTTGGGAACATTCCAGTTGGGTGTTTCTGGGCCCGGTCTTTTCCCACAGTAGATGCCACATCCCTTCTGTAAACTGTGCTATTAAACTTGTTTGTTTAAATATTTTTGGTCCCACTCCTTCTTATTCCAAGGCTCTGCCTATGTATCTCATCCTTTAAGTTGAGGAACCATCTTTTCATTCCCGTAAGAATTCATTAGAGGCCTGTTTGCTATTATGCCAATACTTTCCTTGTGCGTTCTTTCTCTTTTGGGCATTTTCCTGACATGTTTTTGTAAGGTGTCATATACTCTTAGTTGTTTCAGTGACTGAAAAAGCAAGTGCTATTACAGTCTTTCTTTATACAATGCTCTTCATTCCACTGATTATCCTAGTAGCCTTATTCTTCACTTTTTCAGTCTGAGGATGTTTTAAAGTGTTGGTTATTTTTTTTCCTCTGGGTTTTTTTTTTTTTTTTGCTTATTGGGGTTTTTTGAGCATGTTTAAGCAGAATTATGCTGTGGTCTCATTAGTGCCTTGTACAATGGCACTACTACTTTGGTACTTCCCTTTTGGGTGTTTTGGGATGCATAAACAGTTCAAATGCAGGCAGGTCATTTTTCTCCATATTGTCTTATACGATACCATATGGCATGCCTCGTTTTTTAATACATTTGTTTATAGAATGAATACAGAGAATGCTAATTCAGTGGTTAAACCATTTGCATGGTTTCTGCTGAATTTAGATATTAGTTGAAAACCTTTCTCAAACCAGGTAATTAAGATCTGTTTATGGATTTATTTTGCTCAAGAATTCTGAAGGCAACTAAAGATTTAAATGGTTGATTTCTGAATAGCAGATATGCTGTGCAAATAGTTCTGGGCACTGATCCTTTTTTATATGTACATAAAATTTGCCTTTATGTAACTTATTGTGGAGAACAGTGTACTGTATTGTACTTAGAGTGAAGAGAATGCATTGCAGGACTTCTTGCAATTAATATTCTCAATATAATAAATGGAATTTCTGCATTTTAGAAATTGTTTTAAGCTGTTTCTTTGAAATATGTTTTTATGATAATATTGTAAAGAGCATAACACAATGGCTTCAAATAATATTTGCAGTGAGAAGTTCAACCAGCTCAATTTTGCATCTCAGGTATCTACCCAGACCAGATACGAGAGTTTGTTCCTCAGGCAACTTAAACTTAGACCAGATGTTACTTTACTTGGATATCTTGGTGGTTGTTAACAAAAATGGTAAGGTGCGGGTGAAGACAAGATTAAATACATTGGTATTATGACTTGGAGTAAAGATAAAAGTGGGGCACTCTTCTGAGACTCCTGCCTTTAAAACTTCAGCTGCTGCTGTTCTGGCTGCACAGGAATAAGCATCCAAAAATGCCTCTCACTGACAGCACCACTGCTTGGCACGCCCTGGAATGGACAGGGAGGTAATGCACAGGTGTCCAGCATTGCTGCACCTCAGCTCTCAGCACTCAGACACTGCCTCAGAAGGATCCAATTGTCCCAGTTCTCATGTTTTGGAAACACAGCAGAGTGCTGATATGGAGGTGTCTTAGGTTCTGCTGTTTTCCACTGCGTGCTTGGCCTTATTAGCAACAGCGAGGGAGATCAGTGTCAGCTGTCCCCATCTGGGTGATGAAAGCCAGCCCACAGTGTCGATGCTGGAAGGTGATGGGGGAGGTCTGGAGATGAACAGAGTCACCAGGAACCACTTCTGGAAACTTCCATTCATTATCCCAAAAGGTGGAAGCAAATGCATTGGAGTTAAAAGGAAGTCAGAACTCTTGGAAATACTTAATGTGTGTGCTGGGCATTGAAACAAGTATTCCAAATGGCTGATGATTTGAGGATTTCTGAACTTACAGGACCCCTTGCAGGCTCAGCTGACCCCTTGTTCAGCTCCCTGCAATACCCACGTGTGTGAGATGTTGCTGTGGCACGCACCAGCTCAGCAGCTCTGTGCACCCAGTGTTTGAATGCACGCCCTTGCTTTTGCTCTGTAATGGAACTAGAACAGAAATAGTGGGATATGCCTTTATTATAAAGCGATTTCGGTTACCTGAGCGTGTTCAGCTTCTGAGTGCATTTGGGCACAGCCACACTGTGCTACAAGCAGGTGTTTGTGAGCAGCAGTGTCACTGGTTTCTGGTTGCTGCCATGAGCTGTAATGCAGGGCAGGGGTGCTCTTTCCCAGTAAGATGGGTAACTCTTCCTTGGATGTGTGTCCTAACTTCATCCAAGAAAGGGAGCAAATTAGTCATGCTTCAGATACAAAAATGTCTTGCTTGAGAGCTGTTCTTGGCTTTCCCAAAGTGTGCTCTGCCTGCAGAGGAAGAATAAACCTCACGCTGTGCAGCTTGGGCACTGCAAAGTAGAGCGACAGTATCAGGCTTCAGAGTCATCATCTGTGTGCCCAGGGTCGGTGCTTGGGTTACATGGCCAAGTGCTGGGCCTTGTCCTCCTCGTTTGACAGATGCTGTTTACATAACACACTTTTTTAAAGCTGTGGTCCAAGTGTTTTCCTGGAGGAGTCAATGTGGTTTAGTGCTAGAGTAGTAAATATAGTAACACTTATTTAAATAGGAACATGCTCCACTGAATTGTGAAGTAATTTTTATTTCTGTTGCATGCTATCCACATAAATTGTAACCTTTTCCAAGGAATTTACAATCTGTAGTCTTCCCTAGAGAGAAGTGTTCTTCATTAAAGAAAGTCAAGATGAGAT
Source organism: Melanocharis versteri (assembly GCA_013397845.1). Classification (NCBI taxonomy): domain Eukaryota; kingdom Metazoa; phylum Chordata; class Aves; order Passeriformes; family Melanocharitidae; genus Melanocharis; species Melanocharis versteri. The sequence continues at coordinate 328,143 of VZTG01000482.1, forward strand.
TAGCTCAGGATGCACTTTTACTCAAGACCCTTTGCAGGAAAGAAATGCGGGTTGTGCTTTTGAATTTGTTTAAAAATATGTCATTCGATGAGACTAGTAAACACTGGTTTGGAGAATCAGCAAATACAGATGGAAAGTGGAAAAAACTTAGGGAAATAATTCTGGGTCTCCTGCATCCAGAAGAAAATACTAAGTGGTTGGTTTTTTTTTTATTTCATAAAAGCCTTTGGACTCAGATACACACATCTATAAAAATGGAAATTTTCTTGTAAGCTGTGTTCAGGAAGAGAATTGCATCAGGAGGGAAAGAGAAGTGGCAGGTGAGCCCTAACCACTGAATGCAGACATTTAAATGGTTTTAGTCCATGCCAAAATATAAACTAGAACAAAATTTCTGCTTTGTCAGATCAGTGAATGAAAGGAATAAAACTTCAAATAACCTTTAAAATGGTGTTTCAGCATAAATTAGTAACTTACTGATGCATCAGTGTAATGATAAAAGCTTTCTGTGTATCGAAGGTAGATGTAGCTTTCATTTGCCTGAGGTGCTCTTGCTGTGTGTGACTCCCAAATACCCAATACCCAAATACATCTTGAGGAGATAAATTATTCAAATTTTACTCAGCTGTGAAGGAAAATGAGGATAACGAGCTTAAGCAGTGTTTGGGTTATGCCCCAACGATGCTCACCTATTCCTCGTTAGGCCTGATTGCAAACTAAAGGACTCCACCCGTTTTCACTGGAAAAGCTTCACAGCAAAGGAGACTTTGAAAAAATAGTTTTCTTACATTTCTGTGGTAGCAGTGGCCCTGCAGACCCCTGCCTTTGTGGTACAGCACGTGCTACAGCATAATTCTTCTGAGTGGCTGGCACTGAGCAGTGCATTTGGGCTGTGTAGAGACACACGTGGGAGCTGTGCAAGCACCCCCAGTGCCCCTCTGCCGCCGGCTCCCCATGGCCCAAGCTCCCAGCTGATGGGAATTTCAGCATCACGATTGCCTTCAGGCCCTGGGGAGTTGGTACCAGCTGCAGATGGGCTCAGCCCCCCAGCCAGCAGCAGAGACCTGCTGGGGCCCCTGAGGGGCTGCCCCACCACAGGTGCTGCCCATTACGATGGCAGCTGGGGTTAATTAGCCCTGGGGAAAAACTGCCTCCCCTCAGTTGGGACCTGGTGCTCTCACAGAAAGGTTCTTCTCCTTCTTTTCCAAGAAATGTGGTCTCTCTCCTGGGTTCGTGAGTAAGGTAAGTGTTCTATTGTTTTTTTTGAGATTGCACCAGAAAGGGAATGGCTTCCACCTTTTTATTAGGAGACCTTATTTGCTTCTGTAGAGGTTGTGTTGTGGTGGGCTTAAAGAGTAGGGGTTGTAGCTGGGATCTGGATGGAAGTGCTGTGGAGGCGAAGTACTTCTGACCTGCAGGCAGAATGTTAAATAAATCCCTTTTATATTTAAGTCCAAATGTTTGCATAAGGTTTTATTAAAACACAGCTCTATTTTGGTTAGCTTAGTCTCTTCCAGGGTAAGGTAAAGAAGTTCCTCTGAACTTGAAGGCTGTGGTCGTTTAACTGGTTTATTTGAGCTGCTCTAAGCTTGTATGTCGTGTGGTTTTTCTGGAGCCTTTTTAGTTCTTACAGTTTCAAGGTTGCCTTGTAGCCTCAGGGCTTGTATGTAATGCATGACTTAAGTGTCTTGACCTGTGTGCTCTCATCTTTTGCCATAAATGGTGTAAAAACTCTTTGCTGGTGCAAGTTTACTTAGCAAGGGGCTTTAGAATTTTCTTTGACAGGTAGAATACTTTGCATTTGTACTTGACTTGCATGTGAGAGAGGATATTAACTCATTCCTGTCATTTGCCATGCTAGTGGCAAGATGATCTTGTGTTTGCGATTCTGGTGGTGTTTGACCTTGAAAACTTCAGCACCTGGATTTGTTTGTATAGGTTTGGTTTTGTTTGGTTACTTTTTTGTGGGGGTTGTTTGTTTTGGGGTTTTTTTGTCAATTGCTTTGCTGCTTGCACGTCCACAGTGGGAGCACATGCTCTTTGCCAGCACTGGAGCATTCTCAGACTTTGGGTAGAAGTGCTGTTTTAAAAAAGGCTGTATCTGTGGAGCAAAATGAAATTTAATGCAGGGGCTATTGAACAGCCTTCCCAGATGCGGCGTCTGACCTGGCTCCTGCTGAAGGCAGTGGCAAATGTGCCCAGGCAGCAAAGTCGCAGCTGTGAAGCAACTGGGGAGCTTCTCCTGTGAGAAGCGGGGGAAAATGATCTTCTCCCAGTGTGATGGATGTGCAGGAGACCCGAGGTGAAGCTGAGCAGAGCTGTGGAAATACGAGCTAACAGGCACAGCATGGCTTTAGCCCTGTGGGAGCCTGAGCTCTTTGCAGATTTCCTGCAGCCTTATGCAAGCTTAAGTGGCTTCTTGCTGATTTCATTACAATCCATGGGGGAAATGATGATGTTAAAGGGATAGTCTGAAGCAAAAATAAAACCCTTTGAGATTGCTTGGTGCTCAGGAACGCTTTGGAGAGCAGCTCTGAGACGGCTTTGGCTACTCTCAGGTTGCAAGTCACAGCTTTTCCTGGGACCTGCAGTTCCTGGGGAGCAGCTGGGCTGATGTCTCGGGCTGTGAATGCATCCACAGAGCAGATGGTGGGGGGCTGGGGGGGTTGTGTTTGTCAAGTCTTAAAAATCTTGTCAAAGTGATTTTTTTGGCTGCTGGATTCTCGTGAAATTCTTTTTGGAATACTTGAATACTTAGAATTTTTTAAGTGGTAAAGTGAAGTAAGACATGTATAGAAAAACAAAATGGATTTGCTTGCATCTGTCAAATTATTCCGTGCTTGCTTGGATTTTTTGTTTTTGAAATATTTTAAGAGTGATTTTTTCCCCAAACTGAAATAAGTTCTTCAACAATGAGCTATTATGTCCCCAGACAACAATAGTTCACTGTTTTATTAACTTCTGGTGGTGCCATGAACATTCAAGACTTCAGTCAACTCCGTCACTTAAAACTGTATTTGCTGAGTCCCCCAGTGCTCTGTTGCTGTGATTGATGGTATGTTGTACTTTGTTCTTTGATTTAATAGATATTTGTAGAGGTGGAGTGTTGTTAGCAGTATCTTCTTTGAGTTCATTGTAAACAAATGGATGTTGTGTAAATATTTTAAAGGAAACTTTCAGCGTTGACATGACAGATAGCAAGATGCTATATTTAATATGCCTCAGAATCAGAAAAGGCTGTACTGTGCTCATGTGACAGGGATTAAAAAGATGTTAAGTAGTTTTCTCTGTAATGAGATCAAGTTGGAACTCATTTGACTTCTGCCCCTAAACAGAATTACATTACTTTTAAGATTGCTGCTTAATCCAAAGAAGCTAGATAAGATTAGGAATATTAGAAGCAAATTTCCACTAAATTTCAAGTTTCTTCTTTTCTGTCCTGGATTAGGTGAGGATGTTTGAAGCTGGTGCTTTGATTTGTGTTCACTTTCAGCTTCCTTTCAATTTTGTAAAATGGTCTCCAGGCCTAGTGCTGAAGTAGGTTTGTAAACAGGACTCCTCTGTGTGGCTAGACCTGGATTTTGGCTTTTTTGTTTGTTTGCCCGTGTGTGTGTGTTTAGTTTTAGTTTGTTTGAGAGGTTCGGTTTCCTGGTAGGTGCTGCTAATAGTTTCAAGTAGCTGTGTACTGTTTTTGCCAGGAGCCTAAGTAACCAATATTGTGAAGTATGCATCCCAGTAGATCAGAAACGGTTTATTTATTGGCTGTTGCATTTCCGGGTGGTTTGGATTTCTTCCTCATCATACCTCTTAAGGAGAGGGCAGAATATGTCTCAGACTGTCCAGCACTTCCTGCTTGACATAAAACTTTATTCTTTTTAATATTTCATTATGAAAATAAACCAATATCCATAAGCTATCTTAGAGCAATCAACTGCATCCCTCCTCTGTGCAAAACTGAATGTGCTGTCAAGAAGCCATAAAAATGCTGATGTCAAAAACTGCTTATAACACTGGAAACACTAGAAATGTTTCAATTGTTTATTGTTACAATGTCAGAGAGATGGTTATAACTTGTTGTACCTCCAAATTACTGCAGAACTATACCCCCAAATGTGGCTTCTCTCTCTTCCAAAGCCCAGGGTCCACCTTGGGAAGCTGTGGAGGACAGCAAACCTCTGTACTGTCAGGGAACCTCTGTCAGAGCCCATAGAAATGTGCTGGAATGGCAAAACATGCCCAGTTATCCCTGCCTTGCCAGGGACAAGCATGAAAGGAAGCATTTGAAAGAAGCTAATATTGGCATGCTTACTGGTCTGGAAACTTCCTTGATGACATGCATTAAGAGTTGCAGATAAATTCTTTCTGCAATTTTTTTTTTTTTAAGTATCTTGCTGTTCACACAGCCCTATTCAACTGCTGCAGAGAACAATGTCAAAACCGTGCTTCCACACACTGCTTGTAAGCTTTTCTGGTTAGCTGGGAAACTGGGGCTGCCCCGATAAAATTATATACATTGAAGGCTGAAAAGGGAAGATCTGTCAGCACATCCTCAGAAGAATTACTTATTTCTCCCCAAAAGATGTACTGATACCAGTTGGCAGCTAACTGCTCAGCTGAATTTTGCCCCATGAGTTATTAGCTAAATGAAAGCTGTTTCTAGGGAATTATTAACTTGATAAATCAAATTGCTACTAATGTAAGCAGGGACACCTTACTGGCATTGAGCTACTGCTTGTCACACTGTGTTGTGCTCTAATGGCAGTGAAGTGCCTGGAAAGCAATTTTATTGTTTACTCTTATGCCTGTGTAAATAGCTAATTTATCCTTATGACTGGATGGGACATAATTGGAAGTGAGTTTTCAAGGATGCAATATTCATATTAATTATGAGTGTGAACTGGCCATCAGAAAGACTCTTATCTGCTCGATCCTCTTAATGCTGGTAAACATCATTATCTTTTCTAATGAGCTGTGATGACTGAGCGTAGCACTGTTCAGCTCTGCGAGTGTGCTGTGGGTGTCCGGTCACCAAAACCATTTCCCTAGAGAGTTCCCAACAGATCAAAAATGCTTACAGGGACATCCAGAGCTCCTGCACTTCCAAGATGTAATTTTTTTTTTTTTCAAGGCTTATATCCCTGAGAAAGGAGGTGGCACTGGGGCAGAAAAGCTGGATTTTGCTCACAGCTCTGTGCTTGTGTGTTCTCTCTGTGACCTTGGAGAAGTGGCTTTGCTTCTGTACAGCAGGGCACGAGAAAGGGCAGCGGTTGCAACCAAAGGTGCTGGGGTGTTGAAATGCCAACGGAACCTTGCCACAGGAAACCCTGCATCTGCTGCAGCCAGCAAATGTTCCTGTGCTCTGCTGTTCAAAGGATAAATACAGGGAGGAAAAAATGAAATTCAACTCTTAGGACACAAAATGTTTTTACACAGTGGAACTGTTAAACACTTCCATTGAGAGAACAAAAATATTCTGCAGCACAGATCGTATCAAATCCATAAAATACTACTACAGAGAGAACATCAGAAGTGGCAGCATATTGTTGGCTTAGTGTTGCTCTTGCCTTTGTTGGAAGAAATTGAAATATTTCATACTATAGCTTTTCAAGTCAGAAAGTAACCAGTTGGTTCACTGTGACCATATTGCCTTCCACACCTCATTGACCTTCTGGGTTGTGGTTTGATGCATTTGCAGGTGAAAAATAACTATGGAAAAAGTTAATCATGGTTGAAGCAATTCCTTTTTTTATTAATGCAAGCACATCCAGTCAAACACAGAATATCCTGCTTTATGGTACAGCTTTATATTTAGCATTTCAGCTCAGAATAGCAAAACACGGTATTAAGGAATGTATCAAACTTAGGGAGGAAAAATAAAAGGGAACCAATGTAGATACTGCATGGATTTCAAGTATATACTTGGACTGATTGACCGGTGAAGTGCACATTCATGTGAAAGCTCTTTTATACATTTACAGAAAGTGTTCTAAAATTGCATTTCAAATATATATTTTTTTCTTAAATTTTAAGCATCCCTTTTAAACTTCAATTACATAAACAAAGCTGATATACAATCCCTCATATAGTGTCTGACAATGTTACTAGCTAGAACATCTCTGAAAGTGCAAAACACTGTAATAATACAGTATAAATATTCTTACTGGAATCCAGGGCTGAAGGCCAGTACTTCAGCACAGGAAAAATAGCAGCAGGTCATAAGAATTATCCCTTCCCCTTTCCTGGGCTGTTCTTGTCAACAGTTAGTATTCTACCCTTTCCTTCCTCATGGTGTAACTTGCTTTCGTTTCTCTTTGATGCCAATGCTATGGGAATGGCAAAATGGTGATTTGTCTCCCTTCCTTACCTCAACTTACTCCTCTAATTTTAAGTATCTGTCAAGGGAGAAGTGAAAGAGAGAAAGCTCTTTTTAATTTTTCACTGTGCTCCAGGGCCAACAGAGCACATTTCTGCTAAGTGCTTGTAGATGCTCCATCAAACACCACCACTGCTCTTGGCTGTAGGCACTCAAGCAAGGAGACTCTGCTGGACTGGAATAAACCAGACCCTCAGTCCAGCAAGTCCTGCCCCTTCTTCAACAGAAGGCAGAGTAAGATAAACACCATCTACCTAGAGCTGGTCGTTTTTAAAGCAGTCCTTGCAGAGGTCCTCTACAAGGCTCTGTTAGGGAGGCTGTAACCACTGTCAACTCTAGAGGGACTGTTTTGGTTGGTTGGTTGGTTTTTTGTTTTTTTTTGTTTTTTTTTTTTTTTAAAAGAAAAGCCCAGTCTAATCATCTGACTTGAGTTATTCTCTTATTATCTTATGTTCAGCCCTCAAGCCATCACAGGAAAATTACTGGAAAAGAATAGTAGGTATTTGTGGGTAGTAATTTGTTCACTAGACAAAATAGTTTTTAATCTGAGCTTCTTTGTTTTTCTTTCTTAACTCAGAGATCAGTTGACAAAGTCCTAACTATTTTTTTTTTTCCCCTGGAAATGAATACCTTGAATCTTAACATAAGCTCTTCAGGTACTTAGATAGTCAAATTAGGTGTAAACTCAATACTAAAAGGAGGAATTAGAAATGGCAAGCATCAGTGGGTTTGCAGATCACCTCTAATTTGGGTACTGACCTGTTCAAAGGTTTGACTAATTTCTTAGAGTGTTTGCCCTTAGATTTCAGTAGGTGCTGCCCCAGACAGTTAATCATGGCTTGCAAAAGACTAGAAGAAACTTACATTCTAAGTTGGTCTTTGTTTTAACTGTCTGTAAGTGCAGACCAGACTTTTCAAAGGAAACAATGGAATTAAATGACTAATTCATGGTGATTAACTCTTCTTAAGCTTCTTTGGAAACTTTAGCCTTAACTTCAAACTGGACATCTGAGTTTACTTCCCTTTCCCTGGCCCATGATGATTTTTTATTTTCCAAAACTTCTTTTTAAAAAAGCGTATTAGGCCTGTTTTGCAGAGATTATAATCAAGGTTAGACATTCTTCTCTTCAAACAAACCAAAAAAAGTTCCCTGATTTTTCAAAAGGAAAACACGAACTACTCTGACAGCCAGAATTTAAAGGATAGTTCCCAGAAGTGTTAAAACTTAGACATGTGTGCATCACCACATGTGCACACACACATACTCACACACAAACGCACAGACCCCAGCAGTTTACCCCCTCTTATCTCTTTAAATCATGTAACAAAAATAGGTTTGCTGCACCATCAGTGTTACAGGCAGGTATACTCTACTTCGTGTGCCGTAATTCTCCGCTTTATTTAAAAAGTACATTGTAGCTGGTTTCGAGACATCCATATTTTTATTTCCCTTACTTCCAGTCCAGTCAGAAGGTACAACTACACAAGCTCAGTACCTTGTAAGGCACTATTTGCTGATGGAGGAGAGGAACAAACACTTGTGAACAAATCTGTGAACAATTCTGATTTGAAGGAAGCCCTTCATTTCAAAGCTAGGGAGGCAATACTGAGTGTTCTCTAGGATACTGGTCCAATGGGGTATTTAACCTGAACACTGGCTTCAGTTAGGATGTGTGTTTTAATTTGTATTTATTTTGGTGGAAGTAATAAAAAATAAAAATTTGGATGTTGATAGAGTAAGATACCATCTCCCATGATACATTTCATCTCTGAGAACAGGGCCCTGCCCTTATATTTAAAATAAAAAACCAAAACCCTTCAGTAAGTGCCTTAAGGTTGACATGTGAAATATTTACCACATTTTATTTCATAAAAGTTACTGTATATACAAAACAGACCTCATCCAGTGAGGTCTTTCTTAGCTCAGTCCAAGTCTTTCATTCAGGTTGTAAAAACATGTCCATTAGATGTGCTTCAAAGTCTGCAAATCAGATCCAAAAATCTCAGGCTCTATTAAGGAGAGTTGTCCTAAAAGACGAAGCAATAAAAAAAATAAAATTATCTTTTCTATCACAACAAAAAGTTTTTCATCTTTGGCAATAGATTTATTTTGCATCATTAGCTGACAGCCTCTCTTCAAGGGATAGATTTTCAGCTGCTAGGAACTGGAATAAATCTATGCATTTCAATAAAGATACTGACATTAAATGAGATGAAAATTTAACTTGAATAACATTACTCTTAGGATGAGCTCAGGCATATAACAGAAGTTCCTCTGTCATCCTAAACTACTGCAGGCTGAACAGTGTTGGATTTAATGCAAGGTGCACTACATGGGGGTCATAAGTGAAAAGCTCATGGTGATATCCTAGGAAACGTTGGGGTCAGCGGGAAACCGTGTCTTGTTTAGGACAATATAGTCCCAATGTGCCTCGACAGAGCTCAGGGCATGCAGGCTTTGTTCATTCTCTCTCTGGTACAGATAGGTTAGATCTCAACGTTTAGCACGATTTAAAGATCTCTCTGCCTTGGCCTCAGTATCGGAAAAATTCTAATTAATTGATCTCATCATGTACACGGGAGTGGTGCTTCCCATGCTCAGAAAGATGAGGAGTCTTTGAGACTTTATCTCTTATGGCAGGCTGACAATTAGCATATTCCTAGAAATTTTCATCCTTTTATATGATTTGTAAGTGCATAGCTGTGATGAGAACACTTTCTTAATATCTCTGTATGTTTGTTCCCGAGAAAATCATGTCTGAACACTACTACAAATGCAGACTATTTTACTGTATTTGATAGCCTAAACAAAGGATGTTCTCTTTCACAGTCCCAGCAGTGATCTTGCAGCCTCAATAGATTTGGCTGGAAAAGCTGTACCGAAATCCAAGCCCTACTAAATTTTTTTCAGATTTAAATTTTAAAGGAGAAAGATTTATTATGGTTTTAAGCTGGGTATGCAAATAGAACAGAAGAAGCTGATGGTCACATGCCTCCTCTGTGTGTCTGCAAAGACGGATGTTGTGAGGAAGCTCCATACCTGAGTGTTTTCCAGCTGTCTTTTTCCATGTGGTTTTCTGGACCTTCACTTTCAAAAGATGCAATGAACAGAGCTGGTAAAAAAAATAAGAACAATCAGATACATGGGTTCTTCACCTGAGAAAAAAATCTAAAGATTACAATATAGCAGATCTAACTTGGCAGTCTTCATTATGAAATTTATTCTCATCAGAAGCCAATAGGGAAGTGGTAACACTTAGCAAATTACTAATAAAATACAGTTTTGCATGTAAATATTTTTCATCTGCATATTTTGTGTTTTAACGTGTAGAAAGACTCACTATAATGTTCAATAAAGGATTTTACCTTCTTCACTATAAATAGGTGCTGTGAGTAGATAGCTCTGGATTTTCTTGTCTTTTTCAAAAGGACACTCAACCTGCTTCCATGTCAGGAAATCGTGAATCTGTCTTGAAATTTCCCAGAACTTCTGCAAGAAGTAATTAGAAAAGTATTATTAAAATAGCATTTGTTTTCTTTGAAATATTAGTTCATTTCTATTTCAGAGCCTCTCAGTCTTATTTATGCTGCTTTTCTTATTGTCCCTTACTCAGACTTACATGGAATTGGCCACAGCACCAGCCTGGCAGAATTCAGGAAGCATTTGGACAATGTTCTCAGGCACATGGTGTGACTCTTAGGGATGGTGCTGTGCAGGGCTGGACCCTGTGGGTCCCTTCCAACTCTGCATATTCTGTGATTCCTTGTTATCCTTTCTTTTTATGGCTCCCTTCATTTCCCCCTCTTGCTGCTAGTTCCTCATCTGTGGTCAGCCTCAAGTTTAGGACAGTGTATCTCAGCTAACCATCTGATCTTCTGCCTTCATTTTTTTTTCACCATCACCCTTTTCTTCATATACAATAGTGCCTATTTTCTGTGTTGAGTGTCTAAATTAACCTGTGACTGGAACTGGACAGTAAATAGTTTTTATTTGCTTTATTTTTCACATTTCCAAACTTCAATTTAAATGAAATGTGACATTCTTGATTTTCTCATAAAGCACCCTTTAAATTTAGGAAATCAAAATAACATACAGAAACATTTAGATACCCTTTCCTTCTTAGAATTTTAAGAAATGCATAATTACTTAGGGTTTGTCCCGTATCTTCTGTGTGTCCCCCTCCACTTACACAGCCTTAATGATGACAAAAAATTTTGTCAAGAAGTACTTTTGACAGGCTGTGGTCTCTTGGACACGCATGTTTATTAACTAGGGAGAGAGAACCCAGAAGCTGTAGAACCTCCCTTGCAGACCTGATAAACACCATTTGCTGGTTGTGTGTAGTGTTTATAGCCAGCAAAACTGATAAGGTGAAATCAGCTCAGGCTGAAGTTACCTATTAAATTTGATCAGATATGATGGCTTGCTGCCACAGAAGAGCAACCACTGACTTTCCCAGAAATTTGATTCCAATCAGCTCCCCTGGATAATGACACCACTTTGTCTGGACCACATGGGCACTGAGGGAATGGGTAATATAATGAGCTGGAAGCCCAAAGCTGGCAAATGCTTGCAGTGCACCAGGCTTAACTGGCAGCACAGTTTCTGTAGCAGCAGAGTCCCACCTTGAAGTTGATCTGCCCGTTGGGCAGGCGGTTGGTGTGTATCTTGTGCAGGAAGTAGATGTCTTTGATGAAGAGGTTGAACACCGGGATGACGATTTTCTCGCGGTTGCTGTTGGCAGTCTGGGAGCGCTGCGCCGCTCCTTGCAGCGCTGTGCGGTAATTGCAGAAGTTGCTGGATGGGTCCATGTGATGCTGTTTTTATGGGGGGGGGAAGCAGTCAATACATGTTTCCTAAAGATAAAAAGCTTTGCTCTAACCATTAGAGCTCATCTTTTGTAACTTCATTTAGCCCCTTTTTGAACTTTCAAGATAGAGTACTTTTATGCTAATCAGGTCTGGGTGCAGGTTTTTCCAACTTCTACCTTGCTAGAAAGGAGGGTTCTGTACTGGCTTTGCGTCCATTCCATTAACAAAGCAGACTGAAAGGAAATGATAAATTACTTTCTGGGGAAAAACCCAAAATTCTCCTTTGCTGTCACCTCTGTTTCTGATGATGGTTTCAATTAGGTTTTGTTTCCATGCAGGTCTCCACTAGGTGGAGTCCTCTAATTAATTTTAAGGGCAGCATTGACTGCAGTGGAAACTACCTTGAAGTGAAATGGGCAAAAATACACTAGGAAGAAACAATCTAAAGAGAGCTGGTATCCACTTGTCTTTGTGGACAAGTAGAGAGTTTGAAATGGTGGAAATGCTCTCATAATGTTTATGTGCTGGTGACCACTGACAGAGGTGTCTCTCTGATCTCTGACATAGTAATTAGCAGAGGTTTGAATGAAACTATTTGGTAAACCTCTATATAAAGTCAGAATTTCACACATACCTCTAAAACATCAAATTTGGCTGTTTTGACCTTGGACCAGGTTTTCTTTAACCGTGCCACGGGGCTCAAGTTCATGCCAGCTGAACGCAGAGAGAGAGAGGAGACAAAAACCAAGTTGAAAAAATTACAGGGCCAATAGAACTGGGCTTATGTATCAGCAGCACACATTCTGGAAGGTGTTCCAGCTTGACAGTCAGAAGCTGTAGCTAAAGCTCACCCACCCGCACATTAATCTGTCACTGGCAGATACTGTCCCTGGACGTGTGAATGCTAATGTGGTCGACCAATTTAGGGCAAGTGTGAGCGTAGTCTTGCCAGATAGGTTGTAAAAATGGAGTGCCTTTTGTCATCTGTGTTAAGGATACTCACAGATAATAGCCATCATTGAATTGAAGTTTCCAATGTTGAAGCATTCTCTTGCCACATCAATGAAAAATTCCACCATTCTTGTACGCTGCTTTTTCTTTACAACCTGGAGAAAAACCCAAGAGGGAAGGGATGGTTTGAATTTTGGACAGGATATCCAGCCAAAGGCACTGTAGCAGGTTCAGTGAATTAGCATTTCAAGACTTTGTCCAGCTAAATATTAATACAGGCATCAGGATATTTTGTTAAGATTATTCTTTTATTAAAATACCAGAAATATCTGGGGTGACTACCAATTACTTGTGTAGTTGTGGGGGGGTGCAGATCTTTGTTTATGCAAAAAAAGTCCACGTCTTAGGCAATTCTGCATAAACAAGCTGGACACTTTCCGCAATTTCCTGTTACTGGAAAAGGAAGATAACGTGACACTGCTATCCAAATATATGCAAAACATTTAAACCTCTCAAGAAGGGGGGAAAGCATAGAACAGACTTAAGATCAGGGGCATGGAACTTAAATGTGAGTGAAAGCAATTCCCACATCCAGCTTTTCTCATTCTGGTGCATGTACTCCTGAATGACCTGTTGAGAGCAGCTAGTGATAATAAGCAAATATACAAACTCCCACTCATGCAGACATGCACAGGATCAAGCAGCTGATGCTGAACATCTGATTTGCAAAATCTTTTATGAACTGCAAAGCAAAATTAATTATTGCCTGGATTGCATTCATTTATGAAAATATTTTCCCTGTTTTAACCTAAATGTTCTGTCTGGCTTATATAAAAATGGCTCCTAAGCACTGACTGCAAACTCTCTGACCTAAGTACTTTAGTTTCTGTCATATCAAAAGAGAATGGTTGCTGAAGGCCTGGCTTAGCCCTCAGTGTGCTAAAACCTTTCTTTGATGGTTTACTAAATGTATGAGCCCTACCAGCCAGCTCTGGAAGTGTCTTGGTGTGCCTTTGCAGTAAGTTTCTGAGAGCAGGAAATCTTAAGAGATTAGGATCAGTACGCTGGACTTCATGAAAATGCAGCAGGCATTGGGATTTCCACAGAAGGGTGACTGACCAAGCAGAAACAGGGAAAAAAAATTCCCATTTGCTAGAACTGGAATTAATAGAAATTGAAAAAGAATAATCTAATAAGAAACTAAAAAGAGAACACACATGCAAAAAAAAAAAAGGTTTCTGGGGCAGTACACCTTCCATTTCTTTGCTTATTATATGACAGAAGTTACCTTAACCTCTAATAAGGTTATTCTCCTTCTTTTTTCTTTTTAATTTTTCCAGTAGCCCATTTTCTTTCCACACTTAAAAAAACCTTAATGTTTTGATTTTTCTGCAATAAATACTGTATGAATAGAATGAATATAAATTAAAAAATGTATATATGACAGTGCTAATGTTATCTAAATGCAGTGGAAGGACAGCTGTTTATTGGTAAATCTGCATTTAAAGATGAGTATTTTTAAGAATCTTTTGATGTATTTACAAAAAGATAAATCCAAAAGAGCTCCTAACTCAGTCCACAGAAGTTGCATTTCACTGCATGACTAATGCAGCTGCACAAAATTAGAGAATATATGCGAAGTCAAACATAGCCTTGAACTCTTAATCACATGAGCATGCAAATAATTTAATGCTTGAATAATGCTATTATCTTTAATTCCACTGCTAATGTTTAAATCTCATTTACACCACTGTCCTTAAGGCCAAGATCCCTTTGCTATATTGTTTTCTTTGAATACCTACCCGACAAATCTCTGTAGCCACCAGCATGCTGAGACAATTGAACCAATTGTCATAGGCCTCCAAATTATAGGTTTTGGTCACATCACTTCGGCACTGTAAGAGAACAGGTCCCATATTAAACCTCTCCTCTATCACGATAAAGTCAAAGATTACCAAAGGATAAACTTCCTTTTCGCGTCTTCATAAAATCTTGTTGCATGTGTTTTAAGGCATGAGCTTAAAGAAGCTTAGAAAATGTCAGACTTTCTTGCACAGGGTATACTCAAATTATGGAGTATTATTCTTTACTCTGGTTTATCTTTGTTTCTTTTCCCCTCTGTACGCCTTTCTGTACCTTGTGATTATCCAGGGAGTCCATGTGGCTGACAATCTGCATCAGATCCTCTGGGTAAATGTTGCTCACCCTTTCCTGTGTTTGGAGAGAGGAGAGATTGTCATTGTACAGACAGAATTTTCTGTGAAAAAGAATCAAAGCTAGGAGAACATTTTGGTAACTTTATCTTCCTACAGTGTGGATGTGCAAGGTGGTTTTATCACTGTACCTAATCGGTCTTGTTCATTACTTGACTTGGTATTTTTTTTACTAAAACACTGGAGGTTTTGAGTGAAGTCATAGCAAAATTCATATTGATGAGTATATTAGTATTTGGTAAATGGAAAACAGAATCCTCCACCCCATCAGTGTCTCACCAGTTCGATGTAGGTCAGCTGCTGTGCCAGGATCAGAGGGTCACAGCACACACTCAGGATGTCCTTTTGAGTTGACTGGGGCTTGGTTTTGAGGATGGTGCCCTTGTCAGTAACAGGCTGACGGAATTTCTCTCTGATTTCCTGGTACTGGCTCCGTGCTGAGAGGGCCATCAGGAGATTCTGTGTCATCTGGCTAATGATCTTTTTCACTGTTCCATTTTCCTAAGCAAAAGGGAGAAACAACAACTGCTAAAAACCTTTAGCTATTGCAGACACGGATCACCAGAGAATTTCTGTCTGGGAAAAATAAATGCCTATTATCCATTTTCTTTCATCTTTTCTGAGCTGATCGTTCTGTGACAAATGACCTTGTCCTAAATACCCACACAACTCCATAATGACGCTGTTCTGCTGCCTGCCTTCCCAGCTCAGCTTTGCTTGGCTGGCTGGTCTGCTCCTTTGGGTAGTGCCCCATTTCAAAGGCACCCGTGTGAGCAGCTGGAGTGGGCATGTGAAAGGGGCTGGAGCTGCTTGCACAAGGCTTCCTGGAACCTCTGTGCACCGAGTGCCAAAAGCTCTCATTCTGCTTAGACCCACTGATGAATCCAGGGAATTCACACTGTGTCCAGGAATATACCCCTAAAATATCCTGACTTAGTTTTGAACAGCTACAACATCCAAATATTTATAAAAGAGCACAATGTACATCATGTTCTTGGACAACTAAAATGCCTTTCCTGTTTATCATGTGCAGATTTTAAACATAAGATTTGTATGGATTCATTGAAAGGTAAAGCCACAGGAACATAATCCATCTGCTCAGTGTTTTGACAACTAACGTGATTCTTTTTTTTCTGCCATTGTGTCCTATAGACATTTCTCTGAGATCAACCCCAAAGAGCTAACTTGATTGCTTTCCTACTCCTCCATCCTCTCTGCTACTGCTTTAAGTGATCCAGGTTTCTTCTGCTGCTGGGAAAATTAATTCAACCAGATAGTCCTTCTCCTCCCAGAATCGTTCTCTTGCTTTCATGCAAATTACCTTTCCTGAAGTTAACCACAAGGTTCACTTCTGCCAGTCAACGGGACATGCTACAAAGAACTGCAATGAATCTGTGACCGTTCAGAGGAGCCACTAATGTGTAGCGATGACTGAAATTATGTAGCAGATGTGAGAGATGACTACCAAATACTCGTATATTGCGTGTTATAATTAAGCAATAATGGTGTCAGAATAGTGCTTTACAAGGCAATAATCTCACTCCCAAGTGAAATCAAATGAAAAGCTGAAGGCAGTGTAGCTCATCTTGAGGCTGGATTACTGCTGAACAGCAGCTGTCTGGAGTCATTTCTGATACCGTGCTACAAGTGTTCAGAAATGCCAGGGGAGCCTGCTGGAGGGGACTGAAACAAGGCAGAATTCTGCTCTCTGGTATGCTGAGCCTTCCACTGTGAATGGTTTGTCTTCAGCCACTGTGCTTGACTTGCCCACGTGTCTGGGGGGAAGCAGACTTGCTGATGGGATTGTAGAAAATGACACTTGAAGATAGGTGAGAGTATTGCAGATCTTATGTAAAAGTGAACAAAGAAACACAGAGACATGAAAAGCGATGGCTTACTTCAGCTATTATGCATTTATTAGCATATTAATCCTTAGACAAATGTCCTTAAGAGTTTTAGCAGCTTCCTTTCATTACTAGTTTTACCTTAATTTTCCCTACAACTTTGGAAGATAAGTCAATGACTGTACAATGATTTGTACTTGTTTTGAGTTCGTTTTTACTAACTTTGGGGTGCAATCCTGGCTGTAGCTTTAGCTATTTAGTACGCTGTCTGATATCACCAGGACAACACCTGACTGCTTTGTGTGTGTTCTCAGTTGAGTTTCTACCTTATGCAGGAAGAATAGTGCCCTAAGGGGATTTGAAAAAGCTTTAAAACACAAAATGAACCCCCAACCTTTACCATAATTCCAAACTGAAGGATAGTATGGGGGGTGATTCGATGTGATAATAAAAACTTAGAGCGAGAGCTGCTTTTTGTCAGTGTCAAATCAGTATTTCCTAGGGGTCAGGTGGGGCATAGCTCTTCATTGATGAAACTTGACTGGTAGCCTTGTTAAGAGGGTACATGAGCTGGTGCTGTAATTAATGGATGTCATCAGATGCCTTGCACACCACAGCACCGAGCCATTCCATGAAGATGGGTTTTTCTTAAATGACAAGTATTCATACATAAGAGTGGGAAGGGAGGGGAAGAAGAAGAAGAAGAAAGAAAGGGCAAAAGCTTCTTTCTAGTTCAAAGTAACAGACAAATTAAATACTAAGAGACCCTAAATAAAGCCTCTGCCAAGTGCCCTTTCACAGTGCTGTCTCTGCCAACATCCACGCCTTTGCCCTTGTCTGCAAAGAGAAGGCATGTTATAGTCCTATTTCCTGGTCCCCTCCTAACGAGGCACTGACATTCTCACATAGCACCCACGTAAACATCTTTGCTGATGCAACAAAACCGAGGTCCTTCCTTCTGATGACTCGCTAACACCTCAATCTATTGTCCTATCCCTGATTCATGCTGTGCTGTCAAACCTGTTGTTCTTCATTTTCTTCGCACTTGAATCAACAAAAACACATAATACAGCTGTCTTCTCCGTTCCTCCTAATTGTTCTCAAAAATATCTCGGAGTTGTGGGTTTAAAACAATGAGAAGCTTCTGTATTAGTCAGACTTCATGTTTGTACAAACGTTTTACAACTAATTCTCTTGCAGTTCTTGATTATACTTTTCTTTCTGTCTATTGGCTGTTAACAGTGACTTTCTCAATGAACAAAAAGTGTAGGCTTTGTGAGTGTTTGAAAAGAGCCAAAACAAACTAAAAACTCCAACAACCCCCCCCTCCCCTGTCCCCCTTGCTCCTCCCCAAAAGCTAGCAGCCCGTGTTTTATTGCAATTCGCTTTATCTGTTTGGTATAGAAGGTTTTTTTAAGGCCTAGTTTCCTTCACAGGATAGAAACTCAGAGCTGTTAAGACTGGTGATGGACTAGGTAGCAGTGCTCAAAGGTAACTTGCTTTGTGGAAATACTGTGTCTGTCACCGGAAACATTGCAATAAAACAGCTGCTTTTTATTGTTAGAAGCTGGGAATGAGCTGCTAAGTAATAAACCTCTTCACCTTGGCGAAGAGTACATTTGATACAACTAGTTGGTGTGTCTTGCAGAACTTAGACATACAGAATAGTGACAATGTACAAAGGATGGTATGTAATACATTATTAAATTCTCTTGAGCCATTATAGTTACTGTTCTTTCTCCTTCTGCACCACAGTCATTTTTCATATTGTCTTGACTGTTTTCTCTCTTCTTCTTAGGTGCGGTGATTAGACATAGACAGTTTCTGCTAATGGACCATTAAGTCCATCAGGCAGCCCATGTCCTGTGGTTACCCTGACAACTTAGTAACTGCTGCTGCAGTTCATTTAGAGAACACTGCCTGCAGGATTGTATAGAACATGGCACAGTTCATGTAACAGTTGACAAATGCTGCTTTAGTGCTTAACTTTTTCTTCCCCTCCCGCCCCTACCTCATCACATTGTGTGATCCTGTGAGCAATCTCCTTCAACTCTTTCAGTGATTTTTCATCTTGGAAATCATAGGGGAAAGTTTCAGTCCATTCCTTGAGGAGCTGAATGATTTTGGCAGCGAAGGATTTTAGTTTTGCCTAGAAAGAAAAAATGAGTTGATTACTGACCGTCAACCTGTCCGACTGCAGATTAAACTAGCTGATAAAGGTTCACAGAAACCTACAGACACCCTTGAAAATACTTTGCATTAATAGTAGGCGATGGGGACAAAAAAAGGAACATATTTAACTGTGCACTAGATTCCTAAATAGTATCATTTAGCCTCCTTTCATGATAGCTTGGTAATGTCTCTCACCAAACACTTCGAAGATATTTTCAAGGTTAGCTGTACAAAACCAGGAAGACAACAGAACAGTTCAAGTGACTGATTTAACTGAAGTCCATGGGATTTAAGCTGATTTATGCCATCTGAGGCAGCAGTACCATAGTGTTTGAGCTCAAATGTGTACAAACCGCAGCACTCTACCAACTGTCTGCCATGAGAAACGTTCCCAAAGACATTTCTGTTCTATAGAATTTATCAGACCATCCAGACTGAGCTGAGTATTAAATAAACGAATGACAGGAAAGACGTGTGTGCTACATGACGTCCAAATCAAAACAGACTTTGAAAATAAAAGGTATTGGCTTCTGCTCAAAAAGCTATCAACCACAGAAAGGGCAGGGAGAGAATTTTTCTAATTTTTTTTTGTTACTTGTGAATCTTCTCAGGCTTTTCATCAGTTAGACCTGAATTGGATGCCAATTACTCCCCTCTCCATTGCATCAATAGACAGCAGCATCAGTATATCCAAGGCAGCACTCTTGTAAAATTGGGAGTGTGAGTGCTAAGAACACTTTTAATGAACAAGAAGTATCAAACCTTAATTCCGGTTAGATTTATCCTCCTACCCAACTTGTGATACACTGAGGAAAAAGAGGAAGCTTTGCTTGTGTTCCCTCCCCACTTGTGTAAGTGCAGAGCTCCCCCCAGGCAGCAGTTCCCTCTCCCCAGGCACAGCACAGCCCTTCCCTCCCTGCGCTGCCTCTTGCGGGGCAGCAGGGGACAGAGCATGTGAGTGTCACCACAGGAAGCTGCTGTAAGACAAATAGAGAATGTCTCCAAATACTGGTAAGTAGCTCCTGCCAAAACATCATCTCATCATGGTATGTCCCAGTTTATTTAATCAAAACCAAAGGTCAATGAGATTAAGCTGGTTTTACTTTTTTTTTTTTTAATCTCACTATTATATAGTCAGTGAGAATATTAATAATGATTGACAAGAACTTCAAAGGTAAACCATGCACCTTTGAATCCTCAACCTGACAATAAGCCAGTGCTTCCTTGTAGATCTAGAGGGAATTTTCTTGGGTTGTTTTGGTTTTTTTAAGACCTGCAAACTGCCATCTGCTAGCATGCATTTCCTACCTGTTTTTATTGACAGCATTTAATTGATGCTGCTAATGAGATAAACACATAACAGCTGGATAGGGAGGGCAAAAAGAAAACATCACCATTCTTTTTGCCAGCAGTGGGTACTCCTGCAAAGCAGTGTCTGTCAGTGCCCCCTGTGTGGAGCTTCAAGCTATTTCTCCAGAGTGTGGGACAGAGTTCCAGATTATAGCTGCCTGTCCTCTAAACTCCCACTGTCATCTGCCTTGGGGAAAAGACCATTTATACTTATTTGCTAGGAAATGCATGGAGCCTGACATTATTAAAAGAATAATCTGTTGGTGGTGATGGACAATTAATTAGCCAGGGAGTGCACTTCCATTCAATTAAAGTTAACAGGTACGTGCTTAGTCCACTTCTGTTTACCAAAAGCTGCTACAGAACTGTTTTTCAGTATTAATCATTTATTAGTATTAATCATCCTGACTACCCTTTCTTTTTAATTTCTGGAACGGAAAAAGGAGTGGTGAGGGCAGAAAGGTTTCAAAATCTCACCTTAGGACATGGCAAGAATCTCCATATGAACACTGAATTCACAAAGAATTTGTGTTCTCTAGACTGACCCCAGCAGCTGAAGAGACTAAATCAGTCATAGCTGATGCTTTTTTAATGCTGGTGTGTGTAGGACTGCTTCTTTAAGACCAGGAGCCCACTGAAGAGGGAGTGGTAGCTGCCATGATTTGAAGTAGGTGCAGCATAACACCAGGCTATACTTCATCAGTTTTTTTAGGCACTAATATAGAGGAAAAGGTTTGAAGGAGAAAAATGAAGCTTTGTGCTTGTAGCACTCAGCCAAGTGACTTCAAATTATACACTCCATGTACGGCTTAAAACACAGTGATTTGTGAACACTGACTTCCCATCTCTTGTATCTACTTTTGAGTTGTTATGGTTTGCCGCCTTTGAATAGAAAACCAGGCATATGTTGCAAGACAAACTGCAAACTGCGTTACTCTTCAGATTTAAAAAAGGCTTAATGTTTTATCAGATGCTTTTTACCACTCAGGAAAATAAGGTGTACACTTTCTGAGAACGATGCCAGAAGACCTTAGTGCAGTAGAACACGGGATTTCTGTTTCATGTGCACTCTGATGAAGCCCAAAGCAGCGTGACAGGCTTGGTGCACGTGGTAACCCAGATGGAAACCTCACAGATCTGTGGGTAGCAGCAGCGTTTCCTTTCTGTCATGGTTGCAACAAACCTACCAACCTACTTTTCTCCAGTCCTACTCCAGACATGAGCCTCCCCTTGTGAGGCCTGACAGAGTTCTCTGGAGTCCATGGGAATACTTCTCCCATAAATATTTCTTTGAGGAGAGAAATAATTCTATTAATTTAAGTACTGTGGATTGACCCTGTTCTGCATGAGACAAGACAGGACTGAAAAACAACTCCCAATTAGAAAGGAGGGCAATAGGAGTACTGAGCTTGTAGCAAAGATTTAATGGCAATGACCTGGTTATGAGTTTTTTTTCATTTTTTGGTTTTAAAAAGGAGAGCTAACTGGCAAAAAAACCTCAGGGGAAATAGTAATTTTTGAAGGGACTTATATATTCCAAGACAAGCAAAACAAACTTAATAGAAACTAACTACTACATTCTCTTTTTATTTCTTTCTTCTTTAACTTCAGATACATAAAATACTCTCAAGCTGCAGAAAAAATGTACAATTGTAATAACAGGGGTTTTTTTCCATTCAGTAATACTATACAAGTGATTTTTCCCTGACAGTCTTGTTTGAGGCTTTCCAATCTCTAATGCGCTTATGGAGAGTTAATTTTTTTACTTTATGGTCAGTCTAAACTACTGACTTGTATGTTATAATTGGTGCCTTAAACTGTGAAATTCTTGCTTTTTATGAGGAGTTAAAAGGACTCTAAGCAGGCTCCAAGACACCCCAGAATGTTTTTCTTTTCAGTCCACTTTTCTCTGGATTGTATTTCTGTAGAACTCTTTGGCTAGCCACTAATGTCAAAACCAACAGGATGGTAAGTATCGTAGTGTGCAACCTCAAGACCTGGTTTCTTGCCACTTTTTCAGCTCACATGCTATCCATGCATCAAGTTGCTCAGCTTGTTTTAAGAGATTTGCATAAGCAAACTCTATCAGAAATTATACGAGATGCTTTAACTGCTTTTGTCAGCTATTTCCTGCTATGCAGCCACTTAATTAGAAGGTGCTGGTAGCTGATGACACCTTAATGGATTATGACTGTAAATACTTGAGAGTATCTTGAGTCAAGAGTTTGGATGCTGTATGTGAAATGAGATTTTATTTGTTGCCACGTAGAAAAACAAATGTTTGCAAATGCTAGTGGCCGAACTATTCTGTAAAACACACAGGTGCTTGCAGTAGAGGGCAGTAAAGCAGTAATTTGAGAGGAATGTCAGAAGTTTATGTAGTGTTTTCCAAGAAGTTTGTGTTTAGAAGGCAGGAAAAATTTGTAGCTTATATTAAGGAGGTAGGAAGGGATCAAGGGCATAGTAGAAGGAGCACCCAGAAAGGCACGTAAATTAAAGCCACTTCCCAAAAGTGTTTTGTTGTCACCCTGCTGTTTGCTGGTTTTCCTGTAGGCCCATGCCTGAGGTGCCAGCAGAAGGTGTAAGAGTGTGGGTGTTTGGAATATGAGCTGCTCTGTTCGACATCCTGTTGTTAGGATGTCGTGCTATTTCATGTCTATTAGTAAGTCATGACTTCTTAACACGTCTGCTACGAAGCCACACTAACACGACTTTACAATTAGTACTGCATCTCTAAACAGCCAGCTGATTTAGTCCCCAGAGATGGCTTTCATTTGAA
Organism: Melanocharis versteri; assembly: GCA_013397845.1. NCBI lineage: Eukaryota > Metazoa > Chordata > Aves > Passeriformes > Melanocharitidae > Melanocharis > Melanocharis versteri. The sequence goes on from VZTG01000482.1 coordinate 350,637, forward strand.
AATCTCTGAAGTGTGCTGTTATTCACAAAAGTTTCGTCTTAGATCCCATTCATTTTAAATGCAAGTATTTCACAGATGTATTTGGACACTTTCTATTCACAGCAGTCTTTCCCTCCGTATGTCTACAGCTCAGATTGACTCATTCCCTATTTCAGATGGTCCAGGCATTTTTTAGAGGTTCCCATCTCTGTTGTTTAGTTACACGTTGCTGAGGAACCATTACAACTTACAGAGCAGAGTTTGCCCAGTCACAAATTAAGTTTGGCAGTGGTGCTGGGGACAGTTATCACCTCTGAGTATGAAACCAGATGCAGTGGTTCTGGCACCTTCTTTCCCTGACCCTTGGTTTCCCCAGCACCTACAGGATGAGCTATGCAGATATTTGGAGAGTAGATCAGGGGACTGACCTGGATGAAAGTCATTTTGCACCATGGGTACTTTGTCCTGTGGAGCAGTTTTGTGACATTAAGAATAGGCTGCACACATCAGGAATAGTATGGGAGAAAAAGCCCTTTGGCCAGTATTGCTGTCAAAAACTCTTTATTGACAAACCAGGGCTGCCTTTTGTGCTCCTCACTCAGAGTGCCGATACACCAAGGAAGAAAACAAAATGCTGAAGATTAGGAATGTGAGCATGTAATTTCTCATCAGAGGAGGAAGGTTCCAAAACATGCCTAGGATTTGCACAATTTAGGTCTTTAAATACTTGTTGTTATCATCCTGTTTCTTTGTTATTTGCTCCCCAGCTTGGACTTTTCCTGAACTTCAATTTCAGTCAAAAGTCTTTCAATACACACTTTACAAATGGTGACACTTAGATGGATGTAAGTTTGGTTTAACTGACTGTAGTAAAACATGTCTGTGCAGGTTACCATTTTAAATAAGTGCATCTCTTTAATTTTTGTGAGAGGTAGCTTTATGATTTACTGTTCCACTGACTCAAAACACCCCAACAATAACCTGCAGCAGAGATTATTGTTAACTCTAATAGGACGGTGAGGCTGACTGGAGAAAGGGATTTTCTTGAATCTGATTTTCCTTACTTGGTGAAAGCTCAGAAGTGCAAATCAGCTTGCTGGGCAGGTTTCATGGCAGGTACACACTGCCCCAGAGCACAGCACTGACCTGCAGCTGACTGGTAAGGCAGGACATAACCTTTCAGAAACGCGGCCAGCAAAGGAAGTAAAGGTGTACTTCAGGGAAAATTACCCAAATACAAGTGCATCCAGCAGCAAATGCCAATTACAATTTCATATTACTCTTTATCAGTCTATTTAGCTTTACAGTGAGAAAGACAGAGTGGAAAATAAACAACAGCAGCACAACTAACTGAGGGACATAATGGTCCATTTACCTTTTCTGCCTCAGTCCCCGTTTCCAGCTGCTGCTTCTGTTTGATGCAGATCTGCCCCACTTTAGCCAGGAGCTCGTGTGGGTGAATGAAGACTCTTGAGCTCAACAGGAAAGTGAAGATGTAAGTTCTCTGTGGAGGGAGAAAAAAGAAAGAAAAACAACAAGTTGAAAAACTTTAGCAAAACTAATCTGTCTTCCTTGGAAAAACTATTCTGTAAACTACAAATGTAACTTTCTTTCATTTAAAGTTTCTGTAATTTTTCCTCTCTCCAGAGAAATGCTGGTCTCTTCTAGCTCCATTAAAAGGAAATGCTTCAAGGCTGTTAACTGTGGGATTTTCCAATTATCAAATGATCTCCTTTTAAAATGCCAAACTCTGTGCCTAATTAGTCATCGCTTACTCAAACCACAAATTAAAAAGGTCTAATGTAGGGTGTTATTCCTCTTAAACACCATTATTTAATGCTGCTTTGTTTCTTTAAGAGTGATTGTTTTTCACTGAGCTGCAGGAAACTGCTTCATGTGTATTCCAAACCACAAATGTAATTTCTTTGTGTATGGGGATTTTCATTCCTTTCTCCCCACAATCACTGACAAAAGTTTTCACTTAGTTTGGGAGCATAGGACAATAATTTAGTTTTAAGCCTGACTTTACTTATTTGGGGCTTGTTTCAGAGTCTTTTGAATATGAACACTGCTAATAGATAGCAACAATGATGATGTCCCATTAGAAATAGCCTCTCAATCTGTAATTTAAGAGCTGTGATGCATTGTATGGTACTCTGGACATGTATCCATTGTATCATATTCTGGATAGTTCAATGGAAGTGAAGATGCTTTTGTGTCCTAGTCTTGGTCCAGTGTTTGAAGCTGGGCTTCTGTATTGGACTGTAATTGCCTGACTAATGACAGTAGCATCTCATAAGTACTTCCATTTTTCCCTTAGGCTTTCTGACAAAACTTGGAGCTGGGAAATCACAGGGGATCTCCTGGACAATGTATTTCGATTAACCTTTGTTATGTTTGAAATGTGCACTGTTACTTTGACTATGTTCCAGTAATGTGACTTTGCAGGACACAGCCAAGTGCATTTAAATAGACAGCGTGAGCTTGTACCACCTTGGACTGGGCAAGTAAACTGAGACAGCTAAAATCTGAGGACCAGTTGTCTAAAATACGGTATCTCTACTATCAGCTATCAAATTCTGCTGCTTGCAGTCTCCAAAACAAGCTTACAGTTAAACAAGAATGGTATCTTTATGACCCCAAAGAGGTTATGGGGTTTCTCTCTCTAATCACAATAAAATGTGCTATTAATGAAAAAGTGTTTTCACTTCTCTAGTACTCAGTGTGCCCAATAACACAAATCTAGCACTAACTACTAAATATCAGAGGAAAAGGATTTTTATTTTAAACAAAATAAGTAACTAACCAAAAGTCACAGTGTTCTGGGAGTTAGTGAAAAGTGTAATAGATTAAACATATATCTAAATACACAACTTTGTCCTGAGCTTCTGAAGGAAGCTAATGAAAGTACGGAGTGGAGTGTGATACAGCAGAGGCATTTAAAATGCTCATTCTGATTTGAAGATCTTGTTAGTGCTGGGGTTTGTGTATTAAATTAAGAACAGCATTAATTCTGTACAATCAAAACCAGAGTTCATCTGTAGTCTTTGCCTTGTTTGTTGTTTATGAATGGAGGAAAAGAGGAGAAGGGCTAACTGGATGGACAGTTTGGGTCAGGTTCCTGAGTGCTTCCACTGATGCCTACAGAAGATGCACTGTAGGGCCATCTCACAATCGAGCTCTTGGTGACTGAGCAGGGAGGCAGGGCGATGACAGGACACTGACAGCAAGGCCTCCCTCCTTAATGGCATGGTTGCAAACATCCTCCACAACTGTATGTCTGAAAATCTAGGAAATTAGGCTTCTGTTTGATATTTCATGTCTCTCCAGAATTTCAGAGTTTATTTTTACATTTATGGTGACAAAAACTCGAAGATCATCAATTCTATAAAAACCTGTGGTAGTGTACGTGATGTGTAATGGGCATAAAATTAGGCTGAAAAGCTAACCTGATTTCACAAAAGGGGACTTGGTTGTGTTATGGACAACATATCACATCTTCTATTCTTGTGTGCATGAGAATGATTCCTAAACTGGTATGTTACCCACTCAGAATGAATGCAACAGAAATAATAGTGTTGGGTTGTGAGATTTGGGGTGTGTTTGTATCTTTATGCCAAGTAACTATGCCTAGTTACCCTCTGTTATATTTTGTAGCTATCTTGTATATTCTCTGCTATCATTGTTATCCCTGAACTTAAAACTGGGTGTCTGGACTATGAGGAACAGGAACTTAACTGTTGGATGTGTCAGCTGTCACCGGCTTGTGTGAGAATGTTTACACTGAAGACTTGAAGCAGCCCTCACTTTTACTGTATTTTGCATTTGAGAGATGAGATGGGTGGGGGAAAAAAAGAGGACTTGACACTTTGATCCCTTCCCCACATTCTTGCTCTGGGAGTTGAGGCCTCTCTGAAAGATGTCTCTGTACGTGTAAGTAGCAGGGAACCACAACTTAAGCCACGCTGCCCTGGCAGTGACCTCTGCTCTGATAAGCTGGAACACATTCTTTTAAGCAAAGGTGTAATTTTGCTTCTCATAGTAATTCTAGTGTTGGTCTCTTTGGTGGAAGTTTGTGTGACGTGGCATAGTGTTTATCCAGAGTGACTCTGAGAAAGGGCCACTCACAGCATCATTTCCCTGCTGTCACACAGCAAGAGAAGTGTGACACAGATGACCTGTGCTTTTATTTGGTTTCTTTGATAATGTTTTATCAAAGATGTTTATAAAAGTTTTGAACTGGCAAGATGCAGGAATATACAGGCCATGACAGTGTGTACTTTCCATTTTAGGCTTGCTGATGTGTCTCTGTAATCAGTAATAGCTGTACTGGACCCATGCAATACTTTTTCAGCCAACATCAAACTTTTAGGTTTTAGAAACAAACTATCATTCCTTCTGGAATCCATCTGCTGCATTTTTATTCAGTTTTTTAAAGTCATTTAATTGGAACTAGGTTCATTACTTTGGAAAACAAAATTGTTCTATTGTGGTCAATCAGGATATGCTGGTTTACACCATACTGGTATGAAATTGAGGGGTTTCTTTTGATACTTTTACTACTGACACAGACAAGGACTACAATTAAGAACCAAATTAAAAATGCCAGCAGTACTGACAACCCCCCATTTCCCTGCCTGTCTGCTAGTAGCCACTCCTTATCCAAAAAAGAAATTTCAGACTGAACTCAGCCATGCATTTCAGCTTAGTGGTATGCCTCAGGGGCTAGGAACACAGCTGTTTTGGACAAGTCAAGATTTCATACTAATGTGATATACCTTATCTAGATGAAGGATTTACGTGATTTGCTGCATCTGCTCTACTGTACACAGACAAGCTAAATGTTGTAACAGTGTAAAAACCTACATTCTCTCAGGCAGTCCTCTAGTCATGAAGAGGATGGTTTGGAGAAGGAAATTTAGCTCTAAGCTAGCTGGTTTGATAAAGAAACATTAAGAAATGCTTCCATAAGATACGAGAGTGAAAGTTAAGCTCAATTTATCCTAAAAGTGACAGGTATTTGGGAGGAGAGGCAAAAAAAAAATCCTTTCTGCACTTGGAAGAACGCAAGTAGACACAAAAGGGGCTTGTGCTTTGCAAGAGAATAAGAAGCCAGATTCCTTTAGTGCCTAAAGTTGTTGCTAAGAGATGAGCTGAATTATATTAAAAAAAAAAGACAGAGCCTGAGTGCACAAGACTAAAGAAGGAATTGTTACTCTCTGACCCAAGAATGCACTGATGACTTCTCGAGGAGGGGAAAAAATAAAATTTCTCTGTGTGCACTCACTGCTCATTCTGGAACTTTGTGTTTGTGAAATATTTTCTTCAAATATTTTCTTGCTCGGGCACAAGGGTTGCAGACTGGTACATTCCATTCCTAACCTCCTGAACTCCTCTGTCTCATGAGTATACATTTTCCTATGTGCTGAGCAAGTCCCCGCACACAAACAAGACTCAAAAGAGCAGTACACAAATGTAGGCGCTTATCTGTCCTGTCCTCCCTTGCCTGTCTCGTGTTCTGCCAACATGGCAAACACATTTTTGTTCTGCCTCTGTAACCGGCACAGAAAGATACTGTGTGTTTGCTCTCTCCCCCGCTCCCTTGTTCTCTGTCCAGAAGGTTACTGTGATCATAAGCTCCATGTGCACACAGGCAGCACTGCCTTCTGAGCATTGTGCTCAGATGGAGTGATCAGAAAACTCGGATGAGTACTGCAACTTACAACTGTGTCACTCTGAAACTATGCTAACCGCTGCTCTAATGTTTACCACTAGCTTCTCTTGGTGAGAATTAATTGGTGATGCCTTGCTGCCTTTCCTTGGATGAGTAGCCAGAGACATGGGACTGAGAGGTTTTGCTACTTATCTCTTCAACATACAGGACTGGCTACTCTTCTGACAGGATATCAGCCTAAATGGCTACCACTAACCCTCTGTGGCAACTCCCCTAAAACCACAAATGAGCATGAAATGAAGTATAAACATGTAACTGAAGTGAAATAGAAAACTTGTGTTTGAAGATGACTCAAATACAACCCCTTCTTTATGTTGTTCAGCCCTTATTTATCTACTCATTTTATAATTAATCCTTTCAGCTAAATTGGGTGATCTGCTTTAACTAAAGATATGTGTTGTGCTGTAGAGGAGATGAATTTGGTTTAATGCTGTTGCCCATCTCTCTTTCCCTGGAGTTCCTCTTGACTGCTTCTGTTGGATGTTCAGCTGTGAGCTTGCTGTCTATTTAAACTGCAGCTTGCAGGGTGGGGTCCGTGGCTGCTTGGTTTGTAATGCACTCTTGCGTGGGATAGGAAGGGATAGCACCATGGAAACTAGCAGCATTCCAAAATAAGTTGTGGACCCCTGAAGTAATACTTTACGGAAGCATTTTCAGAGTAGCTGTGTTATAAATAGATTTTATGTTACAAGGTACAAGAAGGGATGTGCATTAGCAGCTACTTAAAAAACTTAGCTACAGTCCAGAAATCCAAGTAATAAGTAACCATATTCTAGTATCAGACAAAAGACAAGGAATGGATTCCTTGGATTAGCCTAAAGCTGTTCCACTGTTATACCACACCAGCTCTACCCACTGCTTTCTTCTGTGCATCTGTTCTACAATATGTCTTTGGGATTTGGTACTGGCAGCACAATTTTATGTTAGCCATATTTAAATACAAGGTTTAGGATTACTTTTGAACTGGAATAGTAAACCATGCTGGTTTTGCTTTTTTAATCCTATTCTAATGATTGATGGCAATTCTGCATATTCCCACTGAACTCTCACATGGAGAGTCCCTTTCCTGTGGATGACAATTGTGAGGATGTGTGGTGTTGTATGTGGGAGCTTGGAAGGACTTTATTGTGATTTAAATGAGAATACAATAAAACATTCTACACAAATTAGACTGAGGAACATACAAGATACAGCATGGCCTGCTACAACAAACATTAAGTTTGACATACAAGTTAATAGTGATTGCAGTTTCCTGCTCCCTTGTTAGTTTTTACAAAGTGCTGGGATACTTTTGTTGTAGCTCCTGCTTTTTCAGAGCTCAAATAGAATATATGTTATACAGCCTCTCTGATCTTTGGCCGCTTGTTTCAATAGTATCTTTTGTTAATGGCACAAGGAGTAATTTTAAGTGATAAAGTGATATCTTAACAATATCCTAGGTTCAGATTCTTACTGCAGACCCTAGAGTTATAAGGTAGTATTCACTTTGAGGACTGTGCGGAGGATGTTCAACCAGTTGCAAAATCATTTTCAGGCTCGAGAACATACATTATTACAGCACTGGCCCATTAAAATGTCTTGAGAAAGAGAGTATTTTAATTAAAATCTATTTTGGGTTGTGATTCTTTTTTCCTGATGGCCTAACTAGAATATGCATAGAAAATTAAGGGAAAAATACTAGAGCTGTTTTCAGGTCTGCTTCCCCCCTAGTTAGGAGCTGGTTAGTAGTTAATCTCGGCTGCATTAGAGCTAAAGCAGCTTAGAAGTATGAAAATTCTGTGGCTAATGCTGGTTTTAATTGGTTCTTAAGGCACCCATTTGAGTTCAAGATGGCTTTATCTTTCTAACAAGTGCTCTCATTTAGAAACAGAGAATATCCCTTTTGAGCAACATCTTCAGTGAAGGAATATTGCCAGTAAAATAAATGCATCTTCAGCCTACATCTCAATCTTGAATCAGACAAGTAGAATTCCATGAGAGAGCACCAATCCAGATAGTAATGCAGTAAAACCATGGGAAGTAACAAAACCCCTTTCAGGGGCTACTTACATCTGGGTAATAGTCCATGGTGGGCACCAGGCGCTCTATCAAGGCCTCCAGTGATCCAGAAACAAGGTTCCCATCCTGATAAACAGGGTCCACACATCTCTCTCCCATGTCTGGCTGCACTTGCCCACTACAACTGGAACCAAGCATGCTTGAAAATATTGGTGTCTGGGGCATAGTTTCCTGCAGAAGCGGCAAAGAAAAGGAGAGAGGGTTAAGCTTTCTTCCAGGATGTCTTATGTGTGGGTTTTACGGAGGCATACATTAAACACAATTACATATTTGACTGAAGGCAGCCTCAGCATTCAAGCTGAGTTCTGAATCCAGGCAGTCACACATCTGCAAGCTGCTTTTGGCATTCAAAATCCACTTTAAACTATGTCTCTAAGGCTGTAGATGCATGAGCTTCAAGACTTTTCCTCACTGCACTTGATTTCTTCCTTCTCCCCAGTTTTTCCCTGGTTCTTTATGCATAAAACTAGACAGAGATGAAAATACAGAATGCTTTCTGAATTTCTGAGATACTGAAGTGGTGCCTTACTGAACAAACAACCAAATACTAAGCCTTAATGTTCCCATTTTTACTCATTTTGAAGTCAGATTTTTGGCCAAAATACTTCACTTTGTGATGATAAATCCTTCACCACTTCTGTATCTAGATGTAACCCAGGTCTCAGCAGAAGTGCATCTTCTGCACACAGGTATCACTGGAGACAGCGGGGGATATCCTGTCTGACCAAAATTGCCTTTTTTTTTTTTTTTAACATGTACATGAAACCAGGAACTGGGTGGAACTGTGACATACACTGTAATATACAACTCTAATTTAAACAGTCTCTTTGGAGATCTTTGCTTAGGACACAAACCTGTTGCCGCAACACAAAAACCACACGAAGGTTTGGGGTTTGCACCTCCCTTCCCTTGGCCACAGCTGTATCACTGTATCCAAGTCTCTGAGTAAACTATAGGGGGTTTCTTGTTTGTTTTAAACTGGCTACAACTTAAATCTATGCAGAAGGCTAAACAAAACATCCTGCTACTGTACGTAAAGGTTGAAAATGCTATTCAGCATCAAAACAGTTCCCCCTGGCTGCTGAAACAGTCAAGACTGTTTAGGAGATCAAGTGCAAAGAAGGCAGCATTAACTCTTGAGCTGCTGTCTCGCTGTCTCTGAAAGAGACAAGATATTGACGTAGATGAAAAGCACTTATGTAGATGAAAAGGATTAGGCTATTACCAGTACCTTTAACCTGACAGCTGTTTCTAACTGCGCTCATCTCTCGCACTTATGTCTTCTCCTGAGCAATTTTTTAATGCAAGGCACACTCTTCCTCTCAAGCTCTCTGAAGTCAATCATTCATGTTTACAACTGGAATACAGAACATTTTTGTCTTCTTAAGCTCTGATAAATGCTAGGTGCATTGTGAGGAAAAAATACCAGTATTAACAGAACTTGTTTATCAAAGTGACAGATTTACTTATGTGTGAAGCTGATAAGTAGAACCGTTTCGTGGCTTTTACCAAAAGACCGTTGCGTATATATATGATAAGAGATATAAGGGAAGTGTAATTCCCTGTAAGCTAAAATATAGCAGCTGTTTAATAGCAACCAGGGAGACCACAATGCGGAGTGGAGTTCAGTTTCAGAAGTTCAGGACACAGAGTCAAATAAAATAGAAAATGTAGGATCTAATGTCATATCAAAAGAAATGAAAAATGACAGTGCTGCACAAAAGTGCATTGAGGATACTCAGTAATTCACAGATTTAGGCCCGTGCTTTGCAGTACGCAATGCTCTGAGAAACCGCTGAAGCATACGGCGAAGCTAACGGCTTTGCTATCTGTACTGTGTAACTGGCCAGTAATTTGCTTTTTTCCCTTTTAAGGTCCATAGCAATACAGCCCCAAGCTGCTTCTCAGGATGGTCTGGCCGTGATGAGCGCTTCTGGCTAACAACGTGAAGTTGCACAGGGCTTTTAAGGGAAGCTAACCACCAGAAAAATCCCCACTTTAACGACGCTTCAGAGGGAAACGTACCCCGCTTTTGCCATCAAGCCTTTTAAACTCCTTTAGGGCGTTCACAGCCGCATCAGTTTTGTTTTTAAAGACCGCTCTGGGGCGCAGCCTGTACCGCTCTCCCACCGGGGCTGCTGCCGCCCCCCGCGCCCCATCCTGCGGTGCCAGCCCGCTCCCGGGGCCAGCCGCGGGAGGGCAGCGACCGCCGCCGGGCACAGCCGGG
>VZTG01000482.1:360734-679974 GCA_013397845.1 Melanocharis versteri
CCCCCTAGATACCCGTTCTCCAGCCAGCAGCCCGCCCGTCGTTCTGCGGCCGCAGCGCTGCGCGCTCCCCGCGCGTGTGCCGGTGCGCGCGGAGCGCTCCCGGGGCGCCTCGTCCGCGGGCAGAGCCGCGGGACGCGCCGCTCCGGAACCGCGGCCGCCCAGCCCTCCCCGCTAGTAACAGTTTTTATTCTTCCCCCGGTCGGAGCTGTTTCTCTTTCCAAGTTGCCTGAGCAGTCATCTGATAGTCTCCGGCTGGTCCCAAACCCTAGGGCTGACGCGGGACCAGCCCCTGTTGTCTCACGCACGGGCACGGGTCTAGAATCTGATCTCCCATGGAAAGTCTCCGGGGTGCATCCAGCCGCCTCACAGAGTCCCTCACCTGTCCCCAGGAGCCGCTGAGGGCTGCCATCTTTGCAGCCTTTCCCCAAACGAGCGAATCTTTCCCATCCTGTTTCTCATTTTACTTGAATTGGGAGGGTTTAGTAGTTGCTACATTGTTTCCAGTCATTAATTAATTTTTTTGTTATTAAAATAATTTATTTAATTGCTGTGTTTGAATATGTAGCAGAAGCCTTCACTGGTTTCCATGGTGATTAACGTAGAAAAGCCTTTTTGGAAGTAGGCACACCACTCTAGGTAGGTGGCCACGGCAGACTAATTTGGGCACATGCACGTCCTTAGGAGCATAAGGAATAGATTCACGATTGCTCGCAATTTGAGGACAAGCATTGTTATCCATCTTAAACACACATTAATTTTAGAAGGACGTGTAGCTACTTGTCATCTTTACTGCTTGCTTACTGAATTCCTTCTTGGTTTCCAAATTCTAACAGATCTGCTATAGAGATTATTCCCTTTATTTACAATGGGGTTTTTCTTTTAAACAGCTACTTGAAAACTCACGTTTTTTCACCCCCTGCCACGTCTGCTTTGCTGTTAGTCTCAATCCCATCTCTTAGCTGTACTCCACAACCTTTAGAGTGGGCAGGTGCTGCAGCAGATCTGATGCCTGTTTATGCTGAGGCTTTCCTCAGTTACAGCCCCCTGCCTGCCTTGGACACCGAGCAAGTTCCAGGCGGCAATCCCGAGTTGGAATCCAGTGGTCTGACCTGCTGCACTGCCACGTTAGGACCTTACTGTGTAATGCCCCAGCGGGTGAGGGACAAGTTTGGTTTTGTTCAAACATCTTGGGGTTCTTTAGAAAAAGTTATTGAAAGTAGAAGGTAAGAATTTGTAGGCTATCACTGCATAACATAATGTTTCTTTCTGAATGCTATGAATATCTGTCAATACTTCATCTAGTATTTACAGCTAAGAACAACACCAGCAAGCCTGCAAATAAGTATGCATGAAAAACAGGTATTGGATTTCATTCTGTTTCTGTGCTAATCTGTTTTCCCACCTTACTCAAACATTTGCTGAGACTTGTAGAAGAATATGTCCATTAATCTTAGCAAAACATACATAGTTAATTGAGCTCTAGTCACAGATTCAATCTGTTGTAAAAACAACCCCTGATCTTTTTGTTTGTTTGGGGTTTTGTTGGTTTTATTGACATCAGAAATTAGATCTGTCCTGTCACTGGAACTAAGAAATGTAGGAATTAAGAAACATTCCAATAGAATTAAAGAAAACTATGTTAGCTAGGCATGCTCTCTCTTCTCTGAGACATGTGTCTATACTGTGGTGTTTTTCCATGTTCCTCCATTCAGTAGTCCAGCAGAGTCTGTTTAGACTTTTTTGTATGTGTATGTAAAGGAGCGTCTGTGTGTATATTTCTTGTTTATATACATACCTAGGTATGTGTATACAAATGCTGGGGGGTGTGTAAGGGTACAAGTTCAGTGAAATGCCCTTTTTTTTTTTTTTTTCCTTTCCTAGGGTATATGATGCTTGCTTTTGGGGACACTATTGTGCAGTCTTGTTGGAAAGGTTTTTTTTACGAATCAGAGGAGCTGAAGGCCTAAATTCAGCTCATACAGCATGTAACAGATGAATCATGTTATCATTTTATTTCATTTCCCCTTCTGTAAAGTGTGGATGATGACCTTTAGCTATCTATATTCTGAATGTTGAAATCTGTTAATACAGAAACTCTTTGAGGTCTAATTGTTTTTGTAGTTATGTAAGTTCTGTTCCTCAGCAAATTGCTTGCATTTTGAAGATGTTTCTATCAGGCATTGCCTCATGTTACTGGTGGGTGGACCCTAGAGCAAGTTTAATCGGCAGAGCCTGTACTTGTTCTGTGCTTGCTTTTGAGGCAACACTGCTGTGGTTCACTTGAGCTGGTCAGAGCAGCATCCTGCTGCAGAGTGAGTCAGCAGCAGCCACGCCGTGACTGTGTCAACTTTCAAGGTTGCTTCAGCCTCTTTCACGCTGGCTAACATCACCCTAACACATTCCATTACCTTATGATTAAAGACCTGGATTGACACTTGCAGTATTTGGGTTCTATTCCTGCTTGTGCTGTGGACACTTGACTGACAAATTTTTCAATCCCACTGTGCCCTCAGTATTCATCTGTGAGATGCTGATAAGGATATTTTCACGCTGTTGAGCTTACTTTGTGTGTTTTTATATTTGGGCAGTGAGTTTTTGCTTTATTGTGTTGGAATACAGTTTCCTAGTACAGTTACATCTCATCTTCACTGGAAAATTGCTGGTGAATAACTTGGTAAAAACAAGGAATTTTAGCAAAGAAAAATGGATGAAAGGAGAGATCAGTTTGAGAATGAAGATTATGAAGAGAGTCAGGGAAGAAGAAACTTGAATTTTTTCCACTTATCTTATAAAAGCATTTTGGAAAGTATTTATTCAAATGTACCTGTGTGTATATTTAAAATGTAATTGTACTTAAGAGAAGCCAGTCATTACAAATGTCATTAACGCTGATCTGAGGCTATAAAGTCAATTATAAAGGGACTCTCCTAGAAATGCTGTCCTTGAAGCTTTCAGTGTCAAGCTACTCGAGTCACCTGCTGGTCACCTTCCACACAAGTCTGTTAATAATAAACATTTGGTTTCATTTAAACAGAGTATGTCAACATGCTTTAAAGCCCCAGCATCTGCACTGAAGGAAGCAAAGAGGGACAAAGCCACAGGAACTGGCATTGAAAATGAGCCTAGTGGTGTATGGCGTTGTTCACAGTGTTGATTAAATACCGACATGAGATCAAGTCTGCATCTGTCCGTTCCCGCCCTTTTATGCACACAGTAGGATGAGCACAGCACATTGCTTAGGTCTTTGAAGCACTGCTGGGTTTATGCCTAGCCTTGTTTCTCACTGGGAGGGCGAGTCTGAACTGTTACCTAGAGCTCTACAGGCCTTGCAAGTGGCCAGGGTTTAGAGGGGGTGACTGTGTTTGCAGGTTATGTTCTCTTCCACTCTTCCACAGAGCAGTACAGAAACCCTGCTGTATGCCCACCACCTTTACAGGTATGGTTACAGCAGAGTGTTTTGCTTCTCACCGTTGTGGAAGGCTTTAAGGCATATGCAGCCTGATATTGTCATTTGGAATTCAGAAAAGAATGCTGTATTAAAAATGTGCATTTTACTCATGGGTTTTATGGATTGATGGCCTTGGTTATAGACTGAACCCTTTTATCTGGACTTGAGATAAGGAATTTGTCCAAGAAATGCCACTAAAGTCCACAACAATGGCCTTAGGGCTTTTACATGGATGCATGTTAGTGTGGGCCATTTGTAAGACTTTATAATTTAAGGAGTAGAATGTAGTTAGAGCTTCAAAACCTCAGGTGGCTGTCTTCAGGGAACATTTGGGTTCTGGTCTTATTTGTAGGGCTGCACAAATGTTCAAGATTTCCTTGTTGTACACAAATTTTAAGATTTAAAAGCTGTTCTCAAACCACTTTTAGATGAATTTGAAGTCTTCTAAATTTCAGAGATTCATGCTGCAGAATAACTTGATGGCACATTAATAACTTGGCAGCAGATGGGAGTGGGAGGAACGAGTTTCAAATAGTGGTTCTGAACTGAGCAAAGCTTTATAAGCTTGAAGCAAGGTTGAACATGCTAGCCAGCAGTCTGTAGTTATTACTGACCACGTCCTCTCTCTGACCTGGGGCATCATGAATCTTTCCACACCATAGTTTTGTCAGAGACAATGTGTATTGTAGTTTGAAAATCACATTTTCCATTTTGGAAATGTTTTGCTGGAGAGGTCCTGACCAGCTTTACCCCTTAGGTATCCAGCAATTTTAAGAGCAAACCAAGATGAAAACATTGGAGCAACTTAAGATGTGGTTTGTTGCTATGTCTCTTTTTAGTTCTAACTGAAAGGGAAAACTGGTTGTGAAAATTCTGTTCTGTATCTGTGGAGCAAACTGTTTTCACTGGTATAAGGTCAGCTCTGTGACACCATTGAGAATAACTCTTTGCTAGGCAGTGTGCAATGGATTTTCCCCCAATGCTCTGTCCTGTAGCTCCCTCTTGGACTGAAAGGAAAGGTCTTCCCCAGGATTTAGAGGGGACATGGTGCTAATCCCCAGGTTTTTTTGTGCCTCTGCCAAAATAACAGATTTAACATAACCTGGCACGAGTTGCCTGTGATACTGGTGTGTGGCTGTTAATTAGTGAGTGAGATTTTAATGGTTATTTAGGCACTACTGCCAAAAGAATCTCACTTGTGGTAAAATTCTTGGTTTTCGTAGATACTCTAGATAGTAATAGAAATCTGTAGTTTTTAGGAATTATCTTGCCTGCTGATTAAGATTTAAGGTACATTCAGCAGGGAAACAACACTGTAATATATAACGTGTTTCTTTATTATATTCTTGATTGGTGTGGATCAATCAGCTTTGATTAAATAAAATACAAATATAAAGGGGTGATACTTCTACTTTGCATCAAGAGTGTAACAAGAGATCCCTTACAGGAGTCTGAGGACCTCAGCTCATTTGAAGGTAAAGGAGAGTTAGAGAGTGAACTAAAGGAAAAGATCTTGGAAAAAGATGTAGGCTGGGCCTTCTCTGCTTAAAGGAGCTGCCAGAACTTGTCATACATAAATGGCAATTTGTGTGTTTTCAGGAGGTGATGGAGCCTTCTCAGTGTTTTTTAAGAAAGGGCAGAAAAGACACAAGAAAACTATTTAGCTGCCTTTAATGTTTGTGATTCAGTCTGCTTTTGACTCCAGCAAGGAATAACAGAGGCATGTTAGTGTAATATGCGCTCTTTATATTAATTTTATTTCAGGCCTTTTTGAGTTGAGTATTTAAAACCAACTCATATTCTATTTTAAATTGGGCTCGAGTTTGGGTTCAAGATGAAGGAGTTCTGGGCTTGTCCTAGCTAGTGTGTCCTTTACTTGCATGTTCATGCTTGCTGTGACACCAGCAATTCCAAGACTGTGCCACCGAGCAGAAAGGGAAAATCAATTATACCAAAAA
This sequence comes from Melanocharis versteri, assembly GCA_013397845.1. NCBI lineage: Eukaryota > Metazoa > Chordata > Aves > Passeriformes > Melanocharitidae > Melanocharis > Melanocharis versteri. Next base: position 366,141 of record VZTG01000482.1, read on the forward strand.
GGGAGCATGTACATACATCAGCAATTTAGTGCCCAGGGGAAGAAAAATCTGCATGTCTGCTGATGTCAATCTTCTTGATATGGTATTTTTGTAAATGCACGTGGGTTGCTATTTCTTTTAACTAGCTCAACAAAAAATAAGTTTATTTTTAGTGTTATAAGCTTCAGGGCATCACAATTAACAGACCAAAATTGCCAGTTTGATTACTCAACCTTCTGTTTGCTTTAGCAGAAACTATGACAGTGACATTGTTAGCATTCCCACAGGTATTTTGGAAGATTCGTTACCATCAGTTATGGGATCCATTTTTTCCCCCAATTTTCATTCTCTTTGGTTCTACAAATTTTATTTTTCAGCTGATGGAAAGAAATTCTGGGCTGATGAGCTCATTTGCAGTAACTCACCTGCAGCTGTATTAGTTTAAAAGCATTTCTATTAAACATGTGATGTGTCTTGTTTTACCTGAATTACTGCAAGTAATTCAGTTCCCATGAACATCCATTGCTTGGACTCCTTTTGCTGATGCTGCCAAAAAGTTCATCAGCAGTTTTTGGGGGAGTTTTAGAGTAGTCTTTTTTACATATGCTAGGACACAATCTCAGACTATCCAAGCATAAACTATTGAACGTGAAGCTCTGAAATAATATGGCCCTATGAGGTCAAATTTGCACTGGGTTAGGCTGAGGACTGCTCTGCAGGTGAGCAAATTCCCTGCTGTAGATACATAAGCGCTGAAAGTAAAAAATAAAAAAATTCAATTATCAACCTGTGTGCTAGTGATATTAACTGAACAGTTACTTAATCTTCTGTTTTGCTAAAGCATCTTGACATAAATCAGTCACAGAATTCACATTACTGAGCTACTTTGGCCCAAGCCTTTATGAAAATACCTTTATAAGGACATAAATGTAAGTGTACTACAAATAAAAAAAGCTTTAGTGTCTTTCTGGAGCTTTTGTTTTCCCTGTGGTCTGTACTGGTCAAGCCACAATTCAGATAGCTGATGATGAAAAAACGATGTGCTCATTGAACCTGTTTGCTTTGTCATTTAGGACTGGCACTCACCTGAAAGCTGGCTAAGTCATAGGATAACAAGTTTCAATAATTTCTAGTTGAATATTTTTTGGGGGGCAGGAGGAGCTCTTATATTTTTTGCTAGTAGGATATTTTGGAATTTTTCACCCTTTTCTCTGCCTTTTTCAAGTTCATTGTGCCAGTATTAAAAATCATTTAGGGAGGTTGTTTTACTATTTTACTGGAATTTCACAGTTTATATTCTTCCACCTTCTTACCTGAGGAAGAATAAAATAATATAAAAACAAATACAGAGAGTTCAAGAGCCATGTATGTTTTGATGAGTGTGGATTTCAACCCTACAGCTGCTGCTGTGGCATGAAACAGATGTCGTGTCAGCCAGCAACTTCAAAGGGGATTCCCTAGGCATGAGCATGTGGGAAACTTAAAACTGATCCTATTTCCCCAAGGCAAGCTCGTTCCTTCTGTTTCTCACTTGTGTTCCCCATTAGACTCTGTTCTCGGGTCTGCAGTAGCTGTGCATACCATGAGCACAGCCTGGTTTAGTTCAGGTTTAGAGGCTTCTTTTCAGGTTAACTGTGGGTGGATTTCCCTATTTAGAGTTGTTTGTTTTGGGGGTTTGTTTGTTTGGTTTTGACTTTTTATTTTCATTTGTGCAGGGATGCCAAAGCTCCCTGAAATCCATGGCCACGTTAGTAATAGATTTTTAGAATAGAGCTCAGAAGTCTGTAATCTCTGCAGAAATCGGAAAGTGCTGTACTGGTTGATGCTGTTTTCCCTGCATTTTCTGCTTTCCTAACTACCTTTTTTTTCTCCAGAGCGAGACAAGGTAGAAAGGGATCCATATTGTAGATTTAGCTGAGGAGAGAAGCTGTAGGGAGATATATGCTGGGTTTGTGAGATGAATAGCTGTCTCTAAGAAATAACTGCAATAAACATAATGAAGAATTATTGGGTGGTGTTCAGAAACATGGTCTTCACTTGCTTAGGAAAGTATAGTCAACTCTTCTGTGTAGTTTTATCTCTGAAAAGTCTCAAGACACTAGCACTCTACATACAAAGTGTAAAATGTTATTTAAAGCTCATATACACACCCTGCATAAAAACTAAAATATGTAACAAATATTTCAATTATTTTGGATAGCAAGAATGAAAACAATTCTAAAAATTTATTTAATTTCCCTGCCATCCTGTCCCTCCCTGGTGCCTCTGTGTGTGCTGAACTGATAGTTACCTACTGTTTGACTGATATTTGAGCTGGTGGTTTAAAAGTAAAAGCTTTCCACGTCTTGGCAGATTTCCTGGGCAGTCTATTCATAATGCCTTTAACTTTGCTAATTATACAAGACTTTTGGCCAGGTATTATTTTCACACTTCTTTAAAATCTTTATACGTGAAAAAAGCTTCAAAGTGCCTTGCCCCCAAATGAAGCTGCTTAAAAATAATGACTTAACAGTGTTGCAGTACTGATTGTTAATTTGGGAACGTTCACTGAAAATCAGATTGTTTTTCTTGTATGGGAGACTAGTTCCATATGAGTATTTTATAATTTCCTCTTTTCTCATTCGTGGCTCCCACAGAATATGTGCATGGCAAAGACAAGCTAGAAATCCTAAACTTACAAGACATCCCACTGAGAGGTAGTTCAGACCTAATAATACCAAAGTAAAAACTACAGCTTGTTTCACATGAAGTGTTGCAAGTGCATTAAGTTATTTAAACAGTTATCTTTGCAAATTCTTTAATAAAATCTAGCCTAATTTCATTTAGGGAGATCTAAAATGCTCTACTGTGTGTTTTCAGCATAAATGTTTTCTAGATTTACATATCACGACCATTTTCTACCCAAGATACTATATTCTATCATTTTATGTTGTTCTAAGAATAATTAGGACCATAATATGAAACATTATAGACAAAATTCTCCCATGATTACCCATCAGCCTGTATCAAATTGCTCTGATAAGAAGGCTTTGGAATTTCTTGTCATATTATGCTTTGTGCAAAACCACTCCAGAAAAGGGGGCATATCCCATTGTTACTACTTCCAATACTACTTATTGGATCTGCTGTTTCTTTGGTGTAAAAATTCAGTGATGCTGGAGGAATTTGAGACTAGAGAGGCACTGAAGTGTTGGCATTTTAAACACCTGTGTTGTAAGCTGAGTACAGTCTTGCTGCATGCCCTTGGTGTAGATGAAGTTAAACACCTACCCCCTCTCACACCTACGTCTATTGAAGTAAAGAACGGTTTGCTCAAGTGGAGCAGTTGCTTCTAGAAATGAAATTTTTGTAATTTTAAGGCAGAAGATGAAAAGCATTGAATATGCTAGTGCTTTTTATTGGTAGTTATTTTCTAAAGTAAATTAAGGTCTTGAATGGCCCTAGCATTGTATGATGTGTATTAATTCATATTAGCTAGTACATTAATTAACTTTTGTAATGGATGTTCTATGAATTTATTGAAATGGCTGCTTTGTTTTGCAGTCCCCAGTGAATCTATTGAGTGAAATAATTTTTTTGTTGTTGCTAAAGCTTGTTTACTGCTACTAAAAGTCTAGAGAACATAGATTTTTTTTTTTTTTTTTTTTTATGTAATCACTTCATTTTTATGGTTTGCAAAATACTGGCAAACTTAAACTGAGGTTGGTGGAGGAAGGCAACACAGGATTTCAACAAGAGCATCTGTAAATAACCATACAGAAACCTGGGCACAAACCATAAAAGATCATCTCTGGCCTCTTGTCTGCTACCCTTGTCAAAACTGTGAATAACAAGGCACTGAGCCTGAGTGCCAACCGCTGCCTAACTCGGCACTCCCCACACCTACACAGAACTTTGGAGACAGCGAATTAAGTCAAGGAAAACAGGTCTCTGATAGGAGTGCAAAAGCCAAAGAAGTAGCCATATATATCTCCTTGTCCCTTCGATCTGCACCATCACGGTGATCATCTGAGCTCCAATCGTCACAGAATCCGCAAAGTAAAGGAGAATTACAGAAATATAAGGCAATAGTGGAATGCTCACCCCATATCTTTTTCTGTAATGTATCATAGACATCCAAGAAAAATACCTTATCCAACTATAGAAGCATTACTACCTGGGAGTTTTTATTCTTTAATTAAAATGCTAGATTGTCAGGAAGATTTCCCAATGAATGGAAATAGACTGCTTAGGCACCCTTTGATCTGAGCTGGTTTTTATCTCTGTGTTGGCTAATGAACCTTCCAAGATACATCTTTTGACTGGGTATTGACTCCTAGGGTGCTGTGGTAAATGACAAGATTTTGGCATAGTTATTTCTTAAAAACAAGCCCTAAAGAAGTAGGAGAATTTTCACAAGGAACTTTGGCTTCTAATTTTATCCTGAAAACATCAGAATTGCATCTGAAAACAGTTTATAATCTGTCACGAAACCCTGCTTCGACACGTGTTTTGTTAATTGAACTTCTGAGGATGTGCAATTCCAATGTGTCTGTTTAAGGAAGCAGTGTGGCTTACCTGGTTCACGTATTCACAGCTAAGCTAAACTCTCATCTTTATTCTGTGCAGCATTGCTGTTTCTACTAAAACCTAATCCATTATTCATAACTGCTTCTAATTTTGGCCTAACTTTGAACTGGAGATAATTGGAATGTCTCCAATTGTCTCATATGTTCATACATCAAAGAACATCAAGTCAGAAGTTAGCATAGTTCTTGTGGTATATGTATGTGCATGTTTTAAAGAGTGAAGAAATATTGTTTTGTTAGCGATACTGGGATATTCCACTTTCTTCTTTCAAAAATAAATGATAATAAATTTGTAATCTTAGGGAAGGGGTGCCATAGGTTATCATGTCCAATGCTGCAGATCTGAGTATGAGTACAAAACTCGTTAGAGGCAGCAAAACTTATCCAAGTGACCCCAAGTGATGTTCAGTGTTACTTAATCCCTCCTTTCCCTTTGGTGCTGCTTGTGATCACAAGTCCCTATTTTCATTACTGAGCAAAATGATCTTACCTTTCTATTACTACTAAGTTCCCTTATTTTTCCTTCCTCTATATTGTATTAATACACTTGTTTCAAAGTCTGATTCCACGTATATCTTGTGTTTTAAATGCAGATAAAAAATCACCTCACCAAGAGCAAAAATTTAAAGATTTTGCTATTTTTTTTTTAAATTGTGGATAAGATTTCTCTGTAAAAGTGACTGCTACTATTCTACACACCTAGAAGCTCCACTGCATTGAGCACAGCACTCCAAATGTTACAGCACTGGAGTTACATCCCAGGTTGATACATATAGGAAGTACTTAAATTTATCTTGAAGTTTTCCATTCAGTTTCCTGTCAAGATCTCTGCTTAGTTTAGAAGATAACTTTACAGACCAGAAGTCACTGATATCTGTTCACTGGCAACAGATAAAAACTAGCAAAATACAGTTTGAACTGGATTCAGCATTTGCAGACAACAGGAAGATTAGTACCTATAACTGGAAATCTAGTCCCTTGTTTTATAAATAGACCACAGTTCTCATCTGCACCTTATAGTTCTTCTTTTCATATTGTTGACTAATAAATAGTGCAAGATGCTGATTAAAAAATTTTTTTTTTTCCCTTCCAAAGAATGGTTCATACCATGCCTGTTAGGCAGTCAGGTAGTTTAAAATTACCTACTTTTTTTCAGAAATTTGTTATTAAGTGTTTTGCTTCGTTCATTTTTGAGTACTTTGGTTTCATATTTTGACTAAATTAATTCATATTTGAAATACTGAATTAGTTAAAAAGAAAAAGGAAAGATGTTTAAGAAGCCTGTTACGCTCAAATGCTCCCAAGTATAGTTTTGAAGGTGATAGCTCTAATTTTTCTGTGGCATTGTTTGCTGTTGTGTGCTAGCCAGTGAGCTTACAGGTAAATTCATGGCTGATTTTTTGAATAGAAATAAAATTGTACCCTTAGTTGGGTGTTTGAACTTTGGTCTGAGAAATGGTCTGGAATATTGCCTTAGAATAAAATAATCTGGAATTTGCCTTTGAGGAATAAAATAGCTGTTCCCAGAAGTTACAGCTGTAAATGAGTCCAAACACTACAATAGTTGAAGCCTTCTTGCTTCAACACATTTGACTATGGGTGGTTGAGTTTAAAGCATTTTCTGTAACTCTGTTGCTTTGGAAAGATTTAAATACTAATTCAACTGCTAATGGTATTCCGTCTTTTAAAACCATGAATCAGGTCTTTAAAATTTGATGGTTTACAATTCATATTACAAAATGCTTACACTACTGTTACAATAATGATAATGATATTTCACATTCTTTTTAGTCAAGCTTTTTTCATGCTTAAGTATCTTAAAATTCACTAAAGGCACTTATGCTCTAAGTATTTGAACAGGAGTTGAGATTCTGTCTTTAAGTACAAAATGCTTTAGACACACTGTTGCTGTGTTTTCCCTTACCCACAAGCAAGAACCTCTTATGGGCATTGGCAATACATGTGGATTTCTTTCAAGAAATCAGTGAGTTTTTGTCTGCCTTTTTTTTTTTTCCTCCATGTGACAAAGTAACCTTTGTTAGAAACAGCTAGCTGTCGATACAGTCCTCAAAGCTGGGCTAAGTAATCTGCTCACTTTTCTGATTGCTTTGAGGAGCATTCCTGTACAGCTATGGCAAATGTCCCAGCATAATTCTTCATATCCTTTTAGTGATGATTTGTGCTCAGTTCTCAGCTGCAAAGGACTAAAAGAACATTTCAAGCCCACACAAAGTCTGACGAGAGCTCGTGACTGTCTACAATTTGGAACAGCAGGCTGCATGTTCCCTGTTGCAGCAGGGAAGATGGTCAGGATTTGGTTTAGTTAGGGTTTCTTTTTTAGCATTATTAAAATACAGGTGATAGCTACCAGAAAAAAAAAAAAATTGAAACTCAGCAATTGTTTTTTTGTAGTTCCATGCTAGCAGGATAAATAATTTGGTAAGATTATGAGAAAATAAGAAGGTAAGGGTGGATTGAAGATGCAGAGTTTACTTCTTAACATGTTGGTGAATAACAAGGAGAGAAAAATCAGCCCAGGAAAGGCATCACTCACTTTGTAAGCTTTTAACCTTTCCCCAGAGGCCTGTCCTGCAAATCCCTTGAAAGTCCCATGTTCAGCTACCAGTGTTTTTTGCTACCCATCTTTTCCTTCCCCTCCTCCAGCCATCTTCTTGCCCCTTCCCCCCACTTCCTATTAAAAGGAAAGCCACTGAGAGCTCATAAGTAACAGACTCATGCTTTCAATCAAAGGAGAGAGCTGAATAGCCTTCCACTCAGAGTGAGTTCGGCAGATCTGGAGTCAGGGCCCCTTCATTAATGAGAAAGGAATCTGTTCACCTTCTGAAATCTTTCAGCACTCCCTCAAGCTGCCTGAACCACACAACTTGCGTTTCTCATAAATTTCCCTACTGTGACCACAGTTCTATTTCTCTCTTTCTCTCCTCCGTCTCTTGAAAACTAAATATGCAAAGGTAATTTCCTTGCTCTTGCTAGAGCCGTGATCTTTCTTTGCTCATTAGGAGATGCCATTTCAAATTAATTTCTTTCCCTGGCCCCCAAACCCTTGGTTTCCATGAAAAAAATAGTTTGGCTTAGAATTTTATGCAAGAAGGCATAACATCTGCATCAGGCTTGCCAGGCATCTGTGCAGGGCAGGTCCAAACACTGGTTTTGATTCTCAGGCTCAGTGGTTTCCACTGGCAGTTTTCTCACTCAAACGTCTTGTTTCAGTTCACACCAGCTGAGTTTTGTCTTGAGTTTATAGGGGTTACAACAAACCCTGGAAATTCAAATGCAGAGCTCAACTGAAACAGCTGCTGTCCTCTCTTTTGGTCCAAACTGCATTTCCACCTAAGATGTAAAAATCCTCCTTACCACCTGAAACTAACCTCCGATTTGGTGAAAACCCCATAAAGCTAACATGGTACCTGCTTGGTTTGGGAACAGTTTAATAGCTCATTTATTAGCTCATTTTTTAACTAATTCTATATCATAAATATGAATATGTACCACATCAGGAATTATATAATTTCATTTCCTATGTTGTCAGAAATAGAAGGGCATTCTTTGTCATTATTTTAAAAATGAATTTTTTGCCAAGTCTGTATCTATGCTGTCTGTAATATGAAAGGAATAGTTACTGCCAGTGAGGGAATAAAGTAGTGGGGAAAGACATCATGCATGATTTCTGTCAGAGGCACAGAACAAGTATCTCGTTGTTATTCTCTGAATTGTCTCAATACTTTGGTTTTGGGAAAAATGTTTTGGTAGCACTCCTGCTGTGATCACATAGGTAAATATAAATGACTTTTCTTATTACAGGTATGGGGGAAGATGCATTGTATGTAGGAATGTGAATGGAAAAGGAATGGGAGTTGATGAGAAATTAGTGTTTTATAGATGCAATGTAGCTGGGCATTGGTTTAGGTTTTGATAGTGCCTTCGACATGAGGTGGATTTCAGTTCTTATATGGAAACAGTTATGTTCAAAATTCAGACTGAATAGCCAATTCAGACTTCTTTTGGTCTTTAGATCCATTCCACTTCAAGAGTTATAGTTTTCTATTAATGCAAAACTGATAATGAATATTTTTCTGTTAATCTCCCTGGTGGAACCATGTAGTATGACTTTTTCTACTACGAAAGAGAAAATAGTTTTGATTGCTGAGTTCTGTTTGTTATTTTATGTTGATGTTACACACAGCTCGAGGATATAGTGACTGTCTGAATCTGAAAATCTGAGTGAAAAGTACATAGAATTCTTGAATAAAAAAGAGATATCTTGTCAAAACAAGCCCTGTGCGATAAAGATTTCCATGGCAGAAAAGAACGAGGAGAGAATGTACAACTGGAATACTGTCTATGGGATGTTAATTGCTGTGGGTGCTGATTGCTTGCTAATTTAAGCAGATATTGTGAGCGCTCAGAACCAGGGTATGAAATGCTGGCAGTAGCTTTCTCTGCCTGACAATCATGTAAAAGAATATTTTTTGATTGGAATTAGAGATGTAGCTCTAAGATTATGGGCACAACCATATTTCCCTCCGCTCCCCTTCCACTTGGTTGTTTGGGTTGTTTGGTTTTTTTAGCCTCCTTAAGTAACTTAATTGAAAATAGTTGGGTCAGAACACAGGGACAAGGGTATCAGGAGCAGTAGTGCTGTAGCGGTGAGTTAAGCTGCTGATGCATCCAAAGGCCATCACTGCAGCAAGGGACTGTGGAATGTGCCAAACGGTGTCAGCTTGGTGTGACTCCACCACTGGCACACGAGCAGACAGGCAGTTGTTCCTGGTGCCAGTGGTGAATATCCGTAAGGCTACGTGTTTGTGCTCCTGCCTGTGCCTGCTCTTCCAGCTGTTCGGTGGCAGTGCCCACTGGCAGGCTCCAGAGCAGCCTACACAGGAGAGGGGAAGAGTCTGCTTCTGCTCTCCGGGCTTGTTTTCACGCTAGCAGGCTTTTCTCTCCTTGCCATCATCTCAAGGCAGAGAAGGGCGCTGCTGCCTGCTGGGATGCGCTGTGCCCTCCGAGTGCTCCTGTGACCCGGCCCCAGGGCAGCCTCTGGCCTCCCTTCCCTGCCTGGGGAGCTCGGCCTCCCTGCCCAGCCTCACACCCCAGGGCTGCCCAGACGGCTCTGCCACCTCACAGTCCTACTTGCTACTCTCTGCCCTTCGAAAAATCAAGAAATCAAAGTTTCAAAGTATAAGACTCCTCTTCCCTCATTGCTTGGTACTAGTACTGCTTTGAGGTGTAGCCGCTGTTCCCTTGTACTTCCAAGAGGCCACTGGGGCTCTGGGTTAACTCTCCCAGCAGACCTGTCCCTGAGGGGTTTGTGTTCATGTGCTTCAGGAGTGCCTTGGGGCCCTGCTGTGCCAAAGCCAGGCAGCGAGGGGGTCCTGGCTGCAGTCCCCAAGCTCTCGGTGTCGCTTGTGGGGAACCTGGGGAAGACAGAGGGGGAAGCAGCTGTGCTGGGTCATGCGCTGGGTGACTTGTGGGCTGGAAGGAGAGCCTGGCCAGCCCAGACCTTTCACTATTTCCTTCTTTGCCAAGTGCCATCTGAACATTTGACTTCCATTTTGCAGCACAGCTTGCCCTTACCCCTCTGGAAGCACAGGGATTGTCTGAGTCCCCATGGTGCAATGACCTGCTTTCTTCAGGATTTTTCCAGTTAGGATCACTAGGATGAACAAAACTCTGAGGCACAGCTGAAGCTCCTTGCAGTGATTAGAACTTGTGCATTGCAGTAACAGCAAATGGCACGAGAAATTTCAAGGACTGCTTGATCGTGAACTGTTCCCTGCAGATGTGCCCAGAAGTTGTTTATTTAAAACTTGTGTTCCTATTTCAGTTTTCTGAGAGGAGCATTTAGGCTCTATTAAATTCTGCCAAATAGAAAATAAATCAAGTTTTAGTGTCATCTATCTTCTGTATTCTTACGATTTTAGAATTGATTAAAAACTTGTTTCCTGTTACAGGGCCTGCTCTGAATTTTTCAGGTAGGCAAAGAGTGTGATCCTTTGAATTATTTAAGGCTGTGCTGGAACAGGTAGCTGTTTACTTTTCTATTGCTACTAAATTTCAGAAAAGGCTAAGCGGGGTAAAAATGTTCTCTGCTTATTAATACAAAAAATCTCTGCAAGTTCCACTGTTGCCCCACAGGAAGGACCATCCTTAAACCAGTTTAAAATTTGGGGCTGTAAGCCCGGAGCCTTCTGTTTTGTTACTGCTGAGGTTAATGAGTCAAGGGTCATGGCATTAATCAGTGACTATGATGCAGAACAGAGTGGCTAAACTTGAGGTGAAATTTGAGCTTGCTGTCATGGGAACAGAGTGGGGAAGGGAGCATTTGGGAAGAGCCAGCCTTACCCTGCCCAGGGGGAGAGCCTGGTAAGGGCATCTCTGCCTGGAGCACTGGTTTAGTGCTGATTACATCTGTGCATGCTGCATTTAATCTTAATTTATGGATTTTTCTCTATTCTTTAACAAGTCTGCTAGAGCCTGTTCTCTAAAAATTAAGGTCAGTCATCACATGCCTGGTTATTGGTCTGAATGCTGAGAAAGTACCAAGGAGTAAGGGCAAACTCCACAACCCCCGAAGTTTCTGAGATGTTATCTTAGTCCAGTGGTGACTGATGCCCTAAATTCTTCTTTACTCAGTTCACAAGTTTTCTTTAGCACAAACAACCCCTAAAGAAAGAAGCTGTTTGCAGTGTGTACAGCTTTTACAGTGCAGTTCTGAGTCATGGTACTGGAAGGTGCAGAGCAGATGTAATGCCTGTCAATTTGTTATTATTAATTACAAGAGAGGACTATTTCATGCAGATTCTCTCTTTCTTTCATGCAGTCAGACAGCCTGACTTCTTCATTTTTAGTGTTTAATTTGTGATCAAAACAGGAAGATGCTGCTTTTGTTAGGAAATCTACCTAAATTAACAGATTGTTATTTCTTTCTTTGGAATACACAAATCAAATTTCATGGTCTCATTCAAGGCAGAGAATCTTTTCTCCTGGGTATCACCAGTCTACAGGGAAAGTTATTGCACTTTAATATAATTCTTGAAACATTAATCACAGGGACTATAGTTTTGCAAGAGGCAAAGCTTTAGTTGTTTACAGTCTGTTAAGCTATTTATTTACTATGTGTTCTCACTCCTCCCTTAAGACCTTCAGAAATGAAAAGTATAAGGGGATAGCAGTTCCTTTTCTCATTTAAGTATGCAAACATGGTTTTCAGAGCTTTTTTTTTCCTGTGGCAAAAGCAAGGTCAGAAGATAATATAAAATAATGTGTCTAAATTAGATTCTGGTTATAATTTGAAAGCATTCAGTACTGCTGTCTGGTTTTAGTCCTAAAATACATACGGATGCCCCACGGCACAAGGCAGAGAAGCCTGGAAGTTGCTTTAATTTGTCCCCAGTCTCTGCCCATAGACCTGGGCACAATGCAGAGGTCTGGTCATACCCCACCTCAGCTTACTGTGATACCTGCAGCTTTGCTATCCTCACTTGCCCATCTGCTCCAAGTAGTGCAGCATTGTTCTTCTCATTTCAAGTGGTTATCCAAGCCAGTGATAGATGTTGTCCAGCTCTATGTCTGCGGACACCAGCGGGTGAGATAAATCTACCCTCAGTGTGGTAGGGCTATTCTAGTTTACTTTCAAACACCCAGTTTGGCTAAAAGGGTTGCATGGATTACTGAGATGTACAGTACCAGTTTTAGGATTCAGTTACTCTGTCTTGTAAGGAAGGCTATTACTTGAATAAAAAGAAAAAAAAGTCAATATGCATTTCTGTTATTGGCTGGTGGCAAAACTAGTAATAGGATGCCTATTGCTGATGATAAACATGTACAGTCCCTGAAAACAAATTAAGTTTTGGCCAGACTATTTCTAGACCATATTTTCCTAGCTTCTTGCATTTTGGTGGATAAATTTTATTGCTTTTGCAGATTATATTTTTTTCAAAACCTGTTTTTCATTAAAAAACTAAAATTAAAACATATCAGAAAAATCAGACTTATTTTCAGTCTTCTATTTTTCACTATCAGTTTCCCAAACTATTTCCTTCCTCAAGGGGTTTAAATATATGAACTTCTAAATACAGAGATAGGCAGTTTCTCTCCTTCTGTTTCTTTTCTTTTTAAGGGATTTATTTTTTTTTCAGTGCCTGTAAGGCTAGAGCCCTGGAGATTTGAAGCTTCTTTCATTCTCCAAAATGTCAGCAATTTCAAAGAAGTGGGTTCCTATACACTTCTTTTGACATGCTCTATAGTACTTTTCAAACTTGGCTTGGAAGCTTTCTCTGCAGGTGAGAGGCAGTATGGGCAGTATTTATACCTCAGACTCTGGCTGAAACAATGACCAGGGAGAGGAAAGCACCCTGACACAAGCAAGCTGTGCATAGTCCAAATGATTGACAAAGCTTTTTGCATCTTCACCCTCTTCCTTCTGAAGTCTGCAAAGTATCAAACTCATGCAGCTGAGAGCCAGCTTTAGGATGTGTTGGCTTTCTGTTCCTCTAGTGGGAAGACGCATTAGAAACCATCAAAAAAACACCCAGCGGTGTCTAGTCCATTTCTGTCACAGTCTGTGATCTACACGGAGCAAGAACTCTCAGCCTTCAGCTGAAGTTTCTTTTTTCTGGGTTGCAAAGTACCTGGTGGCAGAGCTGGAGGTTTGCTTAGGCTCGTGTGCAGGACTCCAGCTCATCTCTTTGGTTAGCCCAGAAGATGATGGGGAGTGAAGGGAAGCAGGGAATGGAAATAAATCCTCTTCCTGGTAACCAAAGCCAGCAGTGGTGATGAAGAGGCCAGCAACTGATAGGACAGGAGAGGAATGTAATTAATGCTGCCAAAGACAGCTGGGCCACATATTGGATTAGCATGGAGAAGGGATCAAGGCGGGGCACACGTACCTGCTGGGGCAACAGCAGGAGGTGTGCGTGAGCTGGCCAAGTAGTGCATGTGAGGAGGGAATGAAGGGAAGAGGGTGAAGAAGTAGGAACACAGAAGTGGGACATGGTCTATCTGACCCTAAAGCTATTTAAAACTTCTGAAAAGTTGTTTTCTCCACACATGTGCACTGCATGTTACTTTCTTTGAGGAAGGAAAGGTCTTCCCATGTTAATATGAATGAAGAGTTTCAATGCAAATATCCTTTTAGATTTGTGTCGTGTATTCTGGGCTAAAGTAAATGGCTATGGGGTTTTGTAAACAGAAATACCTGTGTGCAACAAAAATATCTGTTTAATTATTTTTTTAAATTATATATTATGGTGTTGGGGAATGGTTACTTTTTCCTTTTGGTCTGTGCTCAGGATTTCATTATTTTTTAATGTGTGAACAGTGCAGCTTTTGTACCGCTTGAATTTTAATGGTTTAAGCAAGGGCATAAGTGTAACATAATTAGGGGATATTGTTTGATAATGCAGGAAGGGATCTTCTGAACCTTTTTATTTGGGAGATGACCCTTCCAAAGAAAACAACTTCGAGTTCTGGCTGAAACACCTTCCACAGTTTTCAGCCCTTGAAGCATAAAAAAATTGATCCACTATTGCTGGGCAATCCTCAGAATATTGCTTTTTTTACATGCTCAAGGTGCAAACCGTAGTTTTTCAATGTAAAAGCTGTTATTGCATCCTAATTGAAGTCTGCACAGTAATAACCTAGTGGTAAGATTCTGTAGAGTATGAAGATATATTGTGTGAGTTTATTGGGGCTTGGAGTAATATTTATGGGTGTAGATAGATGAATCTCATTCAATTTAAATATCCTAGAATATATTTAAAGCAGGTTTATTTAAATTAAATCCATAATCGAGTATTGTTCTTTCTCTGTGCACTCTTAATTTTTAAAGCCTTCTTCAATGGAATGTTAATTACCTGTCAAATCTTTCAGTAATATACAGAAAATTTCTATTAAAAAATACCTGGGATTACATTAAGAGAAGCTCTACTCCTTTTTTTCTGAATGAAAAAAATGACTAGTTTAAGAACAGGGTGAGAGGATTTATGGGACGTAAAGGAATCTTAGCAGTTGTGAAAAGGATCAAAGCAGCAACCTGGAATATGTATTTTCATATGTATGTTTAAGAAATTTTATATAGAAAAAAAGTCTTGGATATCTTTTTTTTTCGCCTCCTTGATATGGTTTTTCTACTCCCATGGAAATAAAACAAGCATCTAGATGCAGTGTCCTGGCATGCTGAACTGGAATGAAATACACAGTTCTTGTTCTGCTTCATGTTGCTTTGTCCTTCGAAGTGTACAAGAGCCAAATTTGGAAGTTCTTGTTTTGTGGGACCCTGAGGTTCCCAGGCTATCACAGTGTGTGTCATCTTCTGCCAGGGGTGTTACTGAGTGGGACAGATGTGCTACAGCTTCCCTACTGCAAATAGGAATGTTTATTTTACTTACGGGATGTTAATTGCTTAGCTGTCCTATTTTGCAAAGCTGTGTGAAGATAAGGAGAAGGAGGGAACACTTAGAAGAAAGGAAAATTCAAACCATAGGTTTGATGCTGTCAGAGGGAGTGGGTGTTACATGTGGGAGGTAAAGGTGTAGGTAAAAGAAGTGACATTTACTGAACTTATTGCTCAGGCTCCTTGTAGTTCAGCTGTGCCTACTGATGGTATTTGTAAAGCAGCCCATGTGTGAAAGAGGAAAAACTGACCTAGTACTGAGAAAGGTAAAAAAAAAAAAAAGTAAATCTCGAACTTTCATTCTGTCTAAATCTAAAAACACATTTGGCAATTCAGAGTAGTCCTTTTTGCCTTCAGAACTATCAAATCTTTCCCATACAAAGCCTATATCAACACAGAGAATGTATTATGTTAGAAGTGTTTAATGCCCATAAGTAAAGCCTGTTGAAAACATAAGAACAGGTGTAGGGGTCTTTAGCTATTAATTGCTGCAATTATGTGGATGCCATATGGCTCAGCTGTGCAGTTCTTTGAACTGAATCTTCAGCTGTCCTGCATGAGTGAAACATCTGAAACTAAACATGCCACGGGAGACAAATGATACAAGGCTTGCTACACAGACAGCAAACCAACCTGCTCTTTATTTACTCTTTAAAGTTTTGATAGGGAAAATTAGCTAGGCAGCACTCTGACCATGTTGTTATTTACTCCAGTGAAAGAAATGAAAATCTTTGGTGGATTCTTGTCATGCCACTAAGCTCCTGAAGGCTGACTAACGTGAAGGAGATAATGTAGTATGTAGTTGTCAAGTTTGGGATTAATGTATTAGGATGCATAGTTAGTAAAAATCAGTACTTGTCACATCTGGGTGAGTCCCATGAGCTTTAACCATCTTGAACATCTCTGTTGTTCCAGTCGTTTTCAATTTTGTTTCCTACTCTGCGGAATTTCCCAGGAGATGTGATGGGTCAGTAGCAGGCCAAAGATGGGCTTCAGACCTAATCTAATCAATATTGTGACAAACGTAATGAAAGAAGCTATGTCACCCTGGAATCCCAGTAGGTTTTATCAGCTTTGCTCCTAATGGGATGTGACAGCAAGGCTGATCTGTGTCTCCTTAGGACAGGACAGAAGTTGTGCAAGGGCTGCTGCAAGGATGGCTGTGTGACAAAGGGTAATCCAAGCCCATGACAACTGCAGCTAAAGGTTGAAACTAGAGGACCTTACATGTTAAAGCGTTAAATAGCTGTTTTAATAACCTTCATTTTCAAGTGAACCATTCATGCATTTCTTATGTTTTCAGTTCCTCTAATATGTCATCTGCATTAACAATGGTAATTTGTTCTGTTTCAATGGGAATGTTCTGAAGTTGGTTTCACAAATTAGAAAGCAGTAGTCACTGTCTTTATATGTATTCCAAGCAAAGCACTTTCACTCCAGTTCTCTGTAATGGCTTTTTATGTTATTTTGAATTGCCCCTTTTTGCAATCACATACAATAAGATAATTTGTCCCCCAGTATGTGACTTTTGTATGAGGCTAAAGTCAATGATTATTTTTGCCCTGTGATTTCCTCACTTAGCCCTTCTTTACCCTAAGTGTAGTGCTGCCTTGGTAGACTTCACTGATGCATTCTGGTGTGAAATCTCAAATTTTTGTGTCCTAGTTTTGAAATGGCAGCTTTGCTAAAGATTGTTTTTGTGATAACTTCATTTTCTGTGATCAGGGTTGTATATATTACCAAAACAGACAAGTTTCCACCCTTAATTCTTATCATTCCTCTTTCTGTGCCTAGCTAGGTTCAACTACTTGTGTCATCTGTTGCCTTTATAGTTTCTCTATTCTTACGTGTTGTCCCCATACTGTGATGCTCTTTCTAAAAAGTTATTCTCAAGGCATTTGCTTGCTTTGTCTCTTTACCTTTAACTTTCCCCCTCAAGATGAATGGCAACTGCTGTCAAACTGTTCTCATGGATAGAAATCCTGTGACATGTAGATCTCTTGAATATCTGGGAAGTGGCAGAGGTATTACTAGAGTAACTATCAGTGTTGGTCAAAAAGCTCTTGAATATTATTCCGTCTCATCGGGGAACTAATCTTTAAAGTTTCCTGTAAAAATTTACCAAGCTCTTCTCTACACATATGATTTTTTAATATGAAAATGTATATTTTGTCCTTTAATGTAAGACCAAGTTTTTTCTCAATCTCATTTTCAAGTATTCAATTCTTCTATATGAGGATTCCCATAAATTGCCTTGATATGTAAATAGTGGAGCAAAGCTGCCTTATACTTTTTACTAATCCTGCAATTACCTTCTGTAGAGCCCTTTTACTTTCCTTAATGTGAAACTAACCCCTCCTCTTACCTACTCCTTTACATAACCAATGCACTAAGAATTATGAACATGACAGCTAAATCCAGCTTTTAAATCCCAGGCACAGTAGCTGTGTGCTGTTGCTGCTCAGTGTTTCTTTCTAATAAGCTGTACGCAGTGCAATATCTTATTAGTTAATTTGAAAATCATTTCTCAAGGGATTGCACGACTTATGTGCATCAGGTCCCTACCAATCCACTTAAAGCTTAAATTCACCAGACAGAGAAACTTAGCCCAGAATTGGATCTTATTTGTTGCAGCAGAAACCTTTATTTCCCTGTCAAGTACCATGATAGTATTTTTGATGTAGCAGAAGTTAAAATGAAAAGATCCCTTTGAAATTTTCTGAAAATAAAACCTATTTTTTTGATCTTATGGGAAATATTTTTTATTCTGTTGCATAAGGTAACAGAAGGTTCATGTTGCAATTCATATGCCCTGTTACTCTTGAAATTTCAGCGTTGCTGCTTAACTTGGAAAAAGAGGGACTGAGAGAAGTCTTTGGGAAAAAGTACCCATCTTTGCTGCAAATATCTGAAACTTGATTACTGATGTTGTGGAAAGCCTCACTCGAGTTTGGGATGGGTTGATTCCAAAAGACAAATTCAAACATCCCTTCAAGAGAGCTTTGATTCTGTGTTTACGATGCAGTGTACTGCATCACTTTAAACCTGCCTGCACAATACTGAAACCGTCTCACTTGGTGAATATTCATTCAAATCTAAGTTTGTCTTTTCTGTTACTCCACTCCAGAGCAAAAAAAAGTTCGTGTACCACAGTGACATAAAATGTTAACCTCTGTTTCCATTTCTCCCCACCACCATTGCCTAAAACTACCACCATGTAATCTTCCTTCTGGGTGGTATCAATTCATTACAAGTGACCTAATCATAACACAATGCACAGAATAACCAGTGGATTTATAACCTGCATCACAATCTTCACCGTGCTTTCTCGGTAGCACAGCATTAAATCGCTTTGTCCCGCACGGCTGTGCATCTGTGGGTGGCTGAACTCTGCCGTACCCAGCGCAGAGTTGCTGTCACCGTGGTGCTCCTGGAGCCGTGCGTGGCTCCAGCAGAGCGTGGAGCAGACAGAAGAGCCCATAGCACTGCGCACACTTACCTGGCTCTCCAGGACCATGTCCTCTCCCAGCTGGGGCCCCCGGAGCCTGTCCCTGTCCCGTGCTGCCGCAGGAGCCAAGAGCTGCCGTGCCGCTCCTCCGGCCGCGCTCAGGCGGAGCGCGCAGGGAGTGCGGGCAGCCCCTGCTTCCCGTTACCATTATACCCAGAAAAAACAAAACTACTGCGGAAGGTGCTGCACGAGAGGAAATTCTGAGTCTCAACCCCCGTTACGTGGGTGTCATGTGCTGGGCACTGACGGGGAACTTCCATCCCTGCCGTCCTTGAGCTACAGCGAAACCAGGGCTGTTCTGCTGCTTCCTCTGCGTTCGCGGTTATAGGAACTGACATGCTAGTCAAGACCCGTGTACAGATGTTGTGAAGGAAAGGAAGTAGATAGATTTTGGGCATTTCTGACTGGCTGTTTTCTTATATCATTGCTACTAAAATTTATCCCAAATTCCTGTTTTGGTGTAGTATGACTTAATTTGTTGTTTTCTGGGGGTTTTCGTTGGTTTGGGTTTTTTGGCAGTTTTGTTTTGGTTTCTTTAATATAAAATTCTTACAAAGCTACCTAGAAACATAGTGTATTCTATGGAAATCTGACAGCTAGGAACTAACACTCTGGAATTCAACTTGTGGACTTCATTTTTTTTAAATCAGTTTTCATTTAACCATTCTTTGCACTTGATTTTTGCATAGTAATGTCTAATGCATACCAGAAATTGTTCAGAAGCTCACTTAAATCATACAGGAAGAGTTGTACATGTATTCTGTTTGGAGACCTGAATCAGTAATAGTAAGGAATGGGAAATTCTCTCCATTCCATACATGCCTACAGTGTAAAATCTTACAAGCAGAGGCAAATCAGTAAATAGTGAAAGGAATATTCTGTGTGGGTAATTTAGTTACTGTTAATGTTAATGTTAACTGTCATGTTAATGGTGAGGTGGGTTTTGTTTTGTGTAAAGGTACAGAAATTTTAATAAGTATGTAGAAATAAGTAGACTGGGGAAACAGAACATTTAGTTAAGAATGAGGAAGAAAGCAGAGATGATGGTAAAAGACAATGACATAACTTCATGGAAATGGAACTGGCATTTCTATAGAGGAAATGTGAAGGAACAGTTTAGAAGGGGAAGGTAAGAAGATAGGGGTATAATTATATGCTAGTAGGATACTTTTGGAAGAGTTTAGTGGAATACACTTAATTTAGGCTTGCAGAGGATGAGGTTTCTGCGATGGACACTAGTGATGGATGCAAATGGTTTGACTTTACCAAGTGAGGTGTGTGTTTAGATGAGATCTGAGAAGTGGATGACTGAGGAGCACAGAATGAGTCCCATAATCAGAGATTTGTCTGAAGTGACAGAAGGGAAGGATGGGGGGCAGGGGAGTGTGTTTTGAAAGCAAATATCAACAATATTGAATTTTACAACAAACTGTTACTGCGGTGTTTTTGCCCGCCTTTCCTAGTGCCCAGTTTGGCTTCAAACAGTTCCAAGATGCATTCTTCTGCTCTCTAATGTCTGAACTAAATTTTATTCAAGTCTAAGACTGCCCAATGTGATTTCTGAACAATATAAATCTCTAACTATAAATTATCCTACACCGTTGCTTTCAAATTAAAAAAAAACCTTTTATGTAAGACTCATATAAAGTAAAATAATACTTACTTTGCATTTCTTTACAGCAGCATTGCACAGTGGTTCTGCCATCCAGCCTTTCCCAGTGGGTGGACTTCCAGCTATTTCACTCTATGATTTTTGTCATGTGTCTTGCCTCCTTCCCCTTAAAATGAGGGGTGCAATGAATTACTATTAGAACACACTGCTAATTTGCACTGAAAGTGCATTGTAGCATCAGAATAAAATTTGACATACATATTTTCAGAGAGGGGAGGATCATAAGAAGGAAATAGCACAAATTATGGTATACAGAAAAGGGGGAAAGGCAGAATTTTAACTACTAGGTGCCAAGAGAAAGGCAATAGGAAGAGTTGGAAGGGTTAAACCCCCCCAACTCAAATCCACCAGTGACAGCAGTTTTTTTAATAGAAGTTACTTAAGTAACTTCTATTAAAAAGTAAAATTAAGAAGTTATTTCTAGTAAAATACCAATATTTATATTGCTAAATTGACTAGTCATTAAACAGCTTCACAAAAACGTTGGAATTGAGAATTTTATTCCTTAGTGTGGTTATGATCATAGAAGAATATGATTTCTTTTTTTTCCTTCTTGGAAAGTACTATCACAGCATAAAGAAAAGTGACAGCACAATCATATCTCATCAGCATGATGGATACATCCTTAACTATATATGTTTAAATGTGACATAAAAATAAAGAATATGGAGAAACTGGCAGCTATTCTGTTGACACCTAAGGTAAAATGGATTGAGGAGAATCCAGGTTTGAGCTGTTCAAAGACGCATTGTAGTTATTGTAAACACAGAGATTATTCACCATAGATCAACTTCAGAACTGTCTTGTAGGTTTTTAGTAGGACCTGCCTTTTTTTTCCTTTTTTTTTCTTATCCTTTCTACAGGAAATTCACTGTTGCTGCATTACTAAGCTGAAATTTATGTTATTAGTACTGCTGAAGTGGGTGCAGCTTGTAGTTTCAAGGCTTTTTTTCCTTTTATTTTTTCTGAATATGAAATTAAACCAGAGCTGTGAGCATCCTGGTTGGCACCAGCCACATGGAGCTGTTACAGCTGAAGCGCTTTGACCTCAGCCATTGGCACTACCCTGAGCTGTTCTTCTCTGAGCAGACATCTCTTTAGCACTGAGACCTCTACCTTTTACAAATTTGAATTACTTGCTGGAATGTAAATATAGGGGGAACTTGACAGACAAGCGGAATAAGCACACAAAACTAATTTCTCTTGAAAATCAGACTAAGAAATTACACTTATTTGCCCAAAAGCATAGTATGTGACTGAATGTATAAATATTTACACCAAGTAGGGTAGGTGTCAGTTAGGGGTGTGATAATTGCTTTATGGCCATAAGTAATTAAGAACAAATCTTCATATACTTGTACCTCCAAGTCTGAATTATCCAGACAGAGTGTTTCAGTGTTATCAATGAATTTTGTTTTCAGTTAATACATTATCAAACTCTTAGCTTAAACCAGCTTTTAAATAACTTTTAGGGTCCCTGTATCCTTAATTAAACTCCAAGTTAATTTTGTCTTGAGTTTCAGCACTAGCAAGACGTGCTTTTAGTTGCTGAGTTGTGTTAGGCACAGGTATGGACGCAATCAACACTTATTCTCTTTTCTTGTTCACCTTCTTGCATATATCACACTTGGCTTTGGGGGAAGGTGGATGTGCCCATATAGGGTTAAGTAGGCTGTGACTTCAAAGCACTGCAGACAGGCAGCTTCCCTTTTTTTGTAAAGAGAGCAGCTTCCTGCTAGCACTGATACTGCAGAATGTCTGTAGAGTGGAAACCCCCACCCGTCTCAGAATGTTATGTAGTGGAACCTATGGCAAGTGTAAAAACATAATGGTGTGTTTATTTTTGGAGAAGTGGGAAACTACTGTGGGAGTAAAAAAGTTCTCATGGGTTTTTTTCATCATTCACCCAGTTACTTGTATACAATGATTTGGAGGAGAAGAGAAAAAAGCCAATAAAATCCCATAGAAATCACAGAATTTGAGGGTATTTTTGCATAACTTGGTATTAGAGTATATAGCACTTACGTCTCTTCTGCATCTTCCTTGTAGAGATATTATGATAATTCTAATGATGTCCCAAATATTTTTTTTTCACTATTTGGGAGCTGTTTATTGGTGAATTCAAGTGGTTTTATTTTTTCCTAATCTAAAAACCCGTTTACGCTGCAGGCTTCAAATTAGAAGCACTATACTTCCCTAGAAAGCTGTGAGAGTGCTGTTGAACAAAAGATGGGTCTTACGTGGTTAGATTGTAATTCATACTTCTAGTTTTGTGAACACAGACATAGACTTCTTTTGCCATTGGAAGTCACTGACTTTGGAAAGAGTCACTTTTTTGGCCTCCATTTTTGATACGTAGAGATTGGTTCCAAATATTTAGCAACAGAGTCAATTTCAGAATGTTACTACTGCAGTTTAGTTTTGCTGTGCATTATCTCTAAGCTCTGGCAAGGCTGCTGCAACATATGAATATGGATTTAATTTCTCTTTTTGTTTTTGCATAGTGGCTGTATTTTGACTCACACTTCATTGTAATGCTGAAAGTTATCTTGGTGTCTCCTCTTGCATGACATTGTGTTATTATCATTTGTCAGTGCCATTGATTCTGACCTAGAACCAGGGAACTCTTACAGGATTTTAAGTATTTTTTTACCAAAAGGGAGCAGATGCTTGTCACGAGAAAGAAAGTACCAAGTGGCATGGTCTGATTACTAGATGGGCAGTAATCTGGCCTTGGAAAGGTGGTTATTAATACTATTACTCTAGAAGGGGATTTGCACAGATTGTAGGAACTTTTGTTTTTAATATAAATTTGGAATAGTTAAAACAAAAGTGAAAAAGAATAGTTGTGGTTTTTGAATACATGGGAATTTTTACATTTTCTTAATTTAAAATCATTTAGCAAGTAGTGAAATTTTTGAGGAAGTAGTTCTTGGGTGAATAAAACTGTGTTTCCTTTCAGTTTTATTTCAAGTAGGAAAGAGGAAGCAGTCTAGAAAAAGACCCAGAATATAATTTCATGATGTCTGATTTGTGGCTTTCTGAAGACTGTCTTTGATTGCCCAATACAACTTGTTTAAGAGAGTGCTGGTGAGAAAGAGAAACTGCTTGAAGTCATCGTTTCTATTTGAAAAAAAAAACCTTTTTTTTCCTGACAATAACAATAGAATGGAAGCCAGATTTTATTATGTTTGTCAGTTAAACTTTGAAAATATGACAAATGTGGAAACGTGTCAGGAAAACACATAGCTTATGATTGATACTATCTTAATATTTTCCTTTAAAATGGAGATAAATTTCCCTTTGGCTACCCCTGGTACTATGACCATAGGTTAATGCCCAGCAGAGGAAGTGAAAATTGATAATTCCTGACAAGTGTGTAAGAGCACACCTTCACTGTGATGCAGGTGCTGCCGGCTGTGCTGCTTTGAGTCCTGCCCGTGTCAGGTGCAGGTCGAGGCTGTCAGATGCTGAGCTATGGAAGTGGTACACAGCATTAGCCCAGGGCTTTACACCACAATGTGGGGCTTGGGTTGTAGAGCTAATTGCAACATTTAGACCCTTTAAAAACGGACAAAATGTACTGGGCAAAACTCACTTCCATGGTTAATTTATGAGCATGTGAAAGATGGAGTGGTCCTGCTTTTTTGGGTGTGCTTTGGAAAGTGACCCAGGGATGTTGTGTTTTAACCTCAGGCTTTACCTATAGCTTGTTTCATGTAAAAAGCTACTCTTAGACATCAAAGACTAGTTCCTCCCTGTGGCACCTGTGCAATTATGTACTCAAATTTTAAAAAGCATGGAGAGAAATAAAATGTTTTCTCCCATAGTGGTTTCCCTGTGACCTGTTTTCTTTTGTTGTTAAGCAGGCACTGTGGATTAAGTGATTTCCATTGCTTTTTCTGCAATTTGTTGGAGATATTATTTTCATACTGATCTCGATGGTATTACGTGTCTTTATTGCATTACACTTTTTAATGCTTCTCAGCAGTACTACGTGTAACATAAAGATGCAGACCTTAGACCACAACCTGCATGATCCTATCTCTGCCAGGACTCATCAGGCAAGAGCCAAGCATGGCCTTTTGTGGAAACCTTTCAGGGTGGCAGGAAATGTTTTGGTCACCTGAGTAGGGAACAGCTGTGTGTTATCGATGGCAGAGTTTGCCCATGTTGGCAGCGCTGCAAGGACTACAATCCCCTGTTCTTCAGGTGTAACAGATCATAGCAGAATGTTGGTCCTTTACAAAGAAATGCAATGTTTTGCTACCCATAATAATTATGGAACAGTATGGCATGCATGAAGTCTGACAATTTAGCTGTATAACATTACTATCAATCTGATTAAAACAATGTCATCTTGGGAGTGGCTGAAGACACAGGCTGGGACCAAGTCCACTTGCCGGTTCTGCTGTGGATTCCTTTCTGAGCTGTGTTTTATCTTATTTCTGGTTTGGTACGTTGGCTTTGATTCTTCTTATTTTTCTGAAGCATGGAAGTGGAAGATGGACAAGATATTTGTCTATTTCTTAATTATCTCCATCCATGACCAATCACCTCCAACCCTGAGCACTTTTATTTCAGTATTAAAAACTGGAAAATGGCAATTATTTGGCAAGGCTATCCTATGCTTTACTGTTTCATTGTGTAGAACTCTTGGTGATGCTGAATGACAAGCTCAAGTTACTTGCACTAGGTCCGCTCCTTTTTTGTTGTTGTTGTTGAAAAGTGTTTCAATTTGCAAGTCAGAAGGGGAACTTCTGGCTGTAGAACTGCTGTGCACTTTTTAGGAAATAGGCTATTTACTGGGGTTTTCCTTGGTTAAGCAGATTACTTGGCATGGGCTCAATGTTTGCAAGTTTTAAGCCACGTTTTCCTTGGCCTATCTCCATTCCTGGGCTCTATATCCTCTTTTAATCATCTTTTTTAAACACAAATATGTGTGGTCACATCCCAAAGGAACATTAATTTCCTCTAAAAACAAGTGTCATTTGGTGAATAACTTGATATTTGCATTAATGACGAACCATTATTTGTCTCTTACTAAAAATGGAAAAGTTGCATAACATGGAGAGGAGTCGGTAGTTTTATTGTGTTTTGGGGGCTGTGTTTTTCTTTATTAATATTCAGGTGGTTCTCTACAGCTTGACAGTTCAGTGAAAGCTCAATGTATGAGTTGGTGCTTTCTCTGTGGCCACAGCTTTGTCTTTCCTGGTGTCCCTCAGTGCGTGTCCCAGAATAGAATGAGGATTCTCCAAAGAGCGTGATGCCTCAGGCAGCCACCTCATGTGACCAAAGCAGAAGCTGTGGAAAAAGCAACTGTCCGTAATTCTGAAAGGAAATACCCAGCAACTAAAAAAAAATCCAGGTTGGAAAGCACCAGAAATTTCCCGTATAAATCTTCAGTGTTTTTTTGTTTACAGACAGCTCAAAACGCTTTGATCTCAAAATGGTTTATACAGTCACTACATGAAAATTATTATTAAAGGTGTTTGAAAGTGATAGTGTGGAAGAAGGTGAACAGGTTCGAGAAGCAGACCTTATTCCAAGAAAAAAGACAATATCAAAGAGAGTGCCAGAATACTTCTGGAAAGAGGAGGGGCTGGTGTTGCAGCCAGGATGTGTTTCATTGGTTTGAAGTGAAAAGGAAGCGAAGAAAAACTTCAATTTTGCACACATTATGCAGCCATAAAAAGCTGGACGTACATTAAGAGTTTGAAATTCTCTGCTAATAAAATATTGCTTTTATGGTAATGCAGGCTACAAAATAAGAGTGGGCACTTCAGGATCTGGGCTGAGGGCCAGCAGACAGTGAATTCTGCTTCTAGCATGAATCACGGTGTTGTTGTTTGTCTCAGTGACACGTTGTTTTCCTGGTAGATACAAAAGGCTACTCTATGGAAGATTGACTCGAAAGAATAAATAAAGGTTGCTGTGACAAATGAGATCAGGGAAAAAAACATGCCACAACTTGGTTGCCATTCCACATGCTCTAAAGGAAGCCTCAGCCAGTGGGTTCTTACCTTGTGGCTATGCTGTGTACAGGAGAGAGCATAATTCTCATACATCAGGATAGAGTGGCATAAGAAAATGCAAGGAAAGTGGCATCAGAATACTAAGGGGTTGATTTTTCAGTTTATATCCTTCCTTTATTGAGAATTTGTTTGAGCATATTTTACATGTGTATGCTTTGGCATTTCTTTGTCACAGAATTCAGGTAGAAGCATTCCCTGCCTCTTACAGTTTGTTTCTAGATGAAGTTTTCCTTGCTAAGTGTCTGCTTCTTTGGGTTATTTTAGTCTCCCACACTGCATTGTGGTGTTTTCATCTATTTATTTATTTCAAACCATGAGTATATTAGGCTGTGCTCTATCATTTTGGTAGCAAAATATCACACAAAGCAAAAAACTACAATTAGAAATTCCATGTTACACCATCTTACACCCTGGATCAGGCTGGAAAAAAAGAGTGGGATAAGTATTGGAAATTAATGCTGTGCTGATCATAGCCTGCAGCTTATGAGAACTATGTCACATGGTGTGACATCATTGATAATGTGTTGCTTATTCAAGGTGTTGAAAAGTTACAGATTCCTACTTGTTCTTTTGTTTTAATCAGCAGCTTGCTTTTAAATTAGTTTCATGAAAAGGTTTTTTTTATTACTTTGTCCACAATGTAATGGATACTGTCACAAACTACTATAAACATCTTAGGGATTTTATTGACAAATTGAATGAAATAATTTAGAGAAGTTATCTAAAGAAAAACCAAAACCCAGAGTAACCTTTCCTTTGAGTAACTCTGCATCTCTCTACCCTCCTTTTCTTGTAACCAGGGGGTGACAGGGTAGATTATGATTCGGTGCTAGGATTTTCTCGCAACAGAAATGCTTCATTCCAGCTTACAGTTTGAAAAACTGTCAGTGGATATTTCTGTTTGCCAGAAAAACTCATTAGCACTACACCCTTGCTGGGATGAGAAAAACATGACCAAGAAAGACACCTTTGGTAACTACAGAAATGTGACAGTCATCATCACAAAGAGACACAGAAAAAAATGAAAGAATCACTATTGCATGCTGAAAATTATTAAGACCTGTTCTTCCAAGTTCCTCCTCTGTTTTAACAATTACTTTATGCATCTGTCACCAGCACCTGCTAGTAGTTCTTTGCATTTAGGTTTTTTTCCCATTGTGCAAGGTAAAATCTTCTTGGGGCTTTTCATTTGGTTGGTTGGGTTGTTTTTGTGTTTGCTTTTGGAGTGGGGTTTTTTGCCCTT
Source organism: Melanocharis versteri (assembly GCA_013397845.1). NCBI lineage: Eukaryota > Metazoa > Chordata > Aves > Passeriformes > Melanocharitidae > Melanocharis > Melanocharis versteri. The sequence continues at coordinate 393,560 of VZTG01000482.1, forward strand.
TCTTTTTTCCCCTTCTTTTGTATTTGGACATTTTTCCCTGTTGCTGATGGTGTGGGAGGTGCAAATCAGGCATGATGAACACATGGGTATCCGGGGAAAAAAAAGGAGTGCCACTAACTTTACTTTTCAAAGAAAGGGATGGGTTCTCTGTTCAGTGATTTTTGTGTGATGCTGTTCTGAGTTAATGGCAAAGCCAGGCAAACCATCCAGCCCTCATGGCATCCAGTGCTGTGACCCACTCAGCTCATTTATTGGTACAAAACCTCCAAAGAAAGCCATAGCAGTATTGTCTCTCTCTTTCACCTTTCGTCACTCCTTTGTGGGTACGTGGGGGAAAACTCTTTTTCATGCAGCTTTACAGTAGAGATAATGTATAGTTTGTACAACCAAAGTCATTTCAAGCATCTCTTAGCTTTCACTGAACTGAAAAGAGATGTCATTTAAAATTGTATTGTAAAGCTTATTCATAATTAATCATAGCACTGTGAAAGTGAGTTTCAATTTCTTACAGATAGTTAATGTAGGCATGTAAGATCCTGTGGAAAGCCTGATTTAGCTGGCATTTAACCAGCCTAATGCAATTCCATCTGCTGAGGTCAGTGCCAGAGTGTCAAAATATTTTTAAATGTTTTTTTTTCTGAATCTTCTTAAGTCCTTCTTTATAATTATGTGATACTATGCATCTTGGTCGATTGGGAAGGCAGGTATTATTAGTAATTTCATTTTTTCTGCAAGTGTAAAAGGAGTTTTCCCCCAATTACTGAATGTTAAATCTGAATTAAAAGTAGCATTCCTTCCTCATCTTCTTTAATTTCTGTGATTGCTGTAGCAGGTAGGGACACTAGAAGTGATTGCTTTCTTAAGTTCTTTGACTTGGCATGCTCTTCTGGAGAAGAATGTTAGACAGTTTAATTTTAGATTAGGTATAGATTAAGTAGATTTTTCATTTCTTTACTTTTTAATTATAGAGATTATGTAATTCAGTTGTTATCTTTTGCAAGTCCAAGCCTTTTTTCTTTTACATCTATTTTATACAATGAAAACAGTGCTGGAGTTTGGTTTGACTTGTTGGAAATATTTCAGAAAAAGTGTCATAAGATGGGGCCTGGAAGTGACCTGGGGTATCGCTTGAAATCCACCCAAGATAAGGTACATGGTATTCATGGAACATAGATTTGAAATGCCCCTTGAAAAGTTTCAATAAAAGATTTGTTTGTGCATGTGGCAAACCAATACAGTCTTTCCGTGGGCTATTTTCTGGTATTTTTTATCTCTCTTGCTTTTCTCTGGATGCTGCCTGGGTTTTTATAGTTTGAAGCTCAAATTTGGGTACTGTATTCCAGCTGAGAGGCACTAGCATTTAAAAGAGTGGATTAGTTACCACTACTGCTTGCATACAGAATTCCTTTCATCCCTTAAAATCATGTTTTAACAATCACACTGGGTTACATTGTTGGCTTGTACTGTGATCTGCTGCACCTCCTGCTTACTGAGTTCCTCTCTGTGTGAGTGGATTTGTTAGCAGTTCTCTGGGCTCACTGTGCATGTGTCTAACTTGAACTTTGTCCCGTTAGTTTTAAATTCTAGTTTACCAGGAATTGCCAGTTTGAACTTAAATGCTGCTTTCCCCAGTACGTCTCCTCCTGCTTTAGTAATACTCCTAAAATTCTCATGCATGGTTTATGCAATTTTTGATGATGTTAAGCTGCTGAACTGACTGGGCAGAATACAGTGTAGGCACTGTATAACCCCACTGGGGACAGCTGGCTGACACAGGAGCAGTCACTGATAACTGTGGCTCCATTATGATTCTTCAGCTGAGTGTGGTCCTGCTGATGCTGTTTCCCTGCAGGGGAAGCTGTCTTAGAGTCCATTTGAGAATGTCCTCTGTGACAAACCAAATGCCTTGAGGATACTTCAGATGTGTCCCTCCTACTGCTGCATCCTCGTTGCCAGGCCAGTTATCCTGTCTAAGAAGGGAGTTAGGCTGCTTTGACATGATCTGTCCTCAGCAAGCTTGTGTTGGCTGTTTCTCATTACTTTGCTGTGCTCTAAAAGTTTATAAATAAATAGTTTTCCTTCCTGTGTGTTCCCAAGCATTGCAGTTGGTGTCCCTGGACGTAATACAGTGAATCCATCCTGCCTCTACCAAGGAAAATGCTCTGCTTATCTTTCTCCAGTAATCTAGGATCTCCCCTTCTATGCTCTTTGCTGGTTGTGAAACAGAGTCTTAGGGAATTGGCACAAATGGAATATTGGAAAACTAATTACATATCTATTCTCATGAGCTTCTCATCCAAATACTGCAGCTATTAGAGGATTAATTAGCTCAACAAACAACAAATGTTTACAGCTAACTGAATTTCAGATTTGCATCATGGACAATACTATTATGTTAAATTTGGTGTGAGTTTTGCACACAAACTCCAACAACAGATCCTGGGTATAAAACAGTTGGTTTCCAGGACAGCTTCTGCTGGTTTTGCCCCAACATACTGACTCCCATGCTGAGCTGCCCTGTTCCAAATAAACCCTTCAGCCTGTTGACCAGCTCCTGGAAGAAACATGTCTGCAACTGCTCACCTGAACAACCATGGCTCAAATAAATCCAAATGCCTTTGACAAAAATGGATAACAAGAAAAACTTGTGCTGACCTATTTGCATTTCTAAGGCCTAAAGATCCATGAAAAGTAGAGTAAAATAGGGCTGTAACTAAAAATTTCATAATCCAGGGGTTTAGTCCTTTTCCATATTTGCATCATCTGTGCAAAGCCCACATTTTGTGTTCTGTCTCCTTTCTCCAGTCGTTATTTATAAAGAATGCATGTAGCCACTTAACATTTGTTGTTGTTTCATTCACATTGAAGAGATTATTCCCAAGCTTAGCAATAAACATACTTACAAAGAGTTGCAGGAGTGTGCTTCCAGGAAATCTGCTACATCTCTTGTGACCGTTATCACAAATTCAATTGACAGCATTTAAAAGAGTAAAATCCTATGAGTGTTTTTACACCCATCCATGATATCCTGTTTCACGAGCTGCTGGCTCCTCTTGTTCCCTTTTGTAATGCTCACCCGCACTTTTTAACCCTCAAAAATGCCAGTGTTCATTTTTTTACGGACTACAGATTAGGATAACTGACCCTTCTGACTGCTTTAGTTCTACTAAAAACATCAAGATATTCTCTAGGAGCAAATTTTTTGGGTTACATTTGTAGAAAGAATTAATTTGTCATTTAATGTCAACTATTTTAGAACTGACTTTTTAGACAGTCACTATCAACTTTCTTCCTAGCACCTCACAAGCCTGCTATGAAAGAGCTTGTCCCAGATCAAGACAAGTAAAATTTATCATATAGAATTTGTATCTTTAGGGATTCTCTGTCAGCCAAGGAGATAAGGTCTCCTGTTTCCAGAGCTGCATACAACAAAGCATAAAAGTGAAGCATGTAATTCAGGAATATTAGGGAGTTATTCTGAGCTTTTGTCTCTTGGGTTTGGATTTGGTTTTCCTGGATCTGATCTCCTTTCAAAGTTGGAAGGGGGGATTTCTGTTGATATCAAGGGAAAATTGGTCAGATCTTTTGTGAGATGTTGTGGGCTAAAGACCACCTAAGTGCTCTCAGCCTAGAATAAATGGGGCTGCTTTTGTGCTTTAATCACAGACAACCTCTGTTCAGTTGATCAGCATTTACCTATGCAAGGCTAATGAACAGAAGCAGTTCTATGTGTGAGGACTTGTGAGCAGAGATTTTACAACATCACTGCAATTTCTGGAGAGCAGAGAATCACGGTTAGGGAAGCTGACTAGGCTATGAATTTATTTTGCAGTGTTAAGAGAAAAATGTATATTATTAATCATGCTGCTCTGGAAATAATAATACTAAAAATACTGCTGTGTGTTATTCCCAGTTCTGGGAAGGTGCTCTATGAAATGTTCAAGGTAGGGTAACCTACAGAAACTTGCTGAACTTGCAGAGCTGCTACTTAAAATATTGTGTGTAAAGAGAGGAATTCTCTGCTTGCTATTAAAAACAAGCTTTGCCTTTTAGAGTGTAAATTTATATTTTGTGACCTTTTGCAGTGTTGCTGTAACTCACACCTAATCAATTCTGAGCATACTTTTTCATATCTTCAGTCCTAGATGTATTTCATTGTGTGATAAAGCTTTTTGTAACTACATAGTTAAATCTCTCTTCTCTCCTTTTTTTTTTTTTAAATTATCTTAGGAAAAAAGCATCCTTCATTGGGCAGGCTTGCATCCTCTTTTGCCTCCATTCACTTAAATGTTATTCTTGTTGGAAATTGCTTTTATATTTTGTTTCAGAAAAGTTTATTTGACAATTATGAGTTTTCAGTTTTTAAATAAGTTGTAAGCCTTTCTCAGTGCTGTAGTAACGATCTTTAAAGGTGAAAGTGATTAGCTCATCAAGATGGCTTCGAGTTCCTTGGGTTGGGTTTGGATTTTGTGTCGTTTTAGTTTTTAGTATGTTTGTTTTTTGTTTATTTTGATTTTGTTTTCAGCATGTGCAGAGTAGTATTTCCTTTGGTCACTCAGCAATTTGGTTGCTTTTTCATTGTTCATAACCCACTGAAGAAATCAAAAGGAATGTCTTGGTCCCAGCTTTACTATTTATCCAGAGGCTGACCAGGCCACTGAATATAAAGCCAATGCATTGTGTGAGATGGGCTGGTGTTGAAGTTCAACTACTTCGTCAAAACTCTATGGATATTGATTTTGTTTGTGTTTGCATATAGATGCCCATACACTAATTGCATAATTCTAAAAACTGCACAGTGGTTGCTATAACTCTACTTGGATTAATTAATTGTACATGAGTGGTTTTACATGTGAAATACTGATGGTGGTCACAACAATAGGCAAAGAAAACAGTGAGATGCAATAGCTACAAAAAGTTCTTATTCCCGTAGTCACTCAGAAATATAACTTGAGATGAACATAATAACAATTGTAGTAACCCAGTAGGACTATACACTATCGAGCACTGAAATATACACCATTTTTTTGTAGACTGGCTTTTTCCCCCATTGGTGTCAGGGAGGACAGGCTGCAGCCCTATCATTTGGTCACAGGTGATGGTCTGTGGGAGGAAGTTGCAGCCTTGTTGCAGGCCAGGGAGTATAAAAAGTTACAGAGCTAGGAAAGAAAAGTGCCTTTGAAGCTGATCTTATCTGCCTTTTGAGTACTACCATGCTGTGATGCTGGCAGCAGTCTCTGATTGTAAGATTTCTGTCACACAGATATGAAGTTGAATATATGAAATCTTCTCTGCCACGAATAGCAACACAAAGAATCAATGAATTCTTCAAATGGTACAGGGAAAAAAATCTGCATCCACAATTTGAGCTACAGTAGTAAAGTACAAGGCTAATCATATTCGCATTCAAAAAATGCCTTTTTTTTTAACTCTTCCTGGCTGACTTGGTAAACTCCTCTTCCAAAAAATATGGGGTTTGTTTCTGGAATGGTGGTTGTCCTTGAGTGTTTTTTTCCCTGTCTTCCAAAGCAAAACTGATGCTCCTTGCATTAGGCGTATAGAGTACAAATTCAGTCTGTTGGTCTGTTAGTCTGTATGCTTCTGTAGTTAAGCAAAGAAACACATGCTTTTTCCTTGCAACATATAAAGGAAAAGTTCTTTCTGGTGTGAGAGTACTTTGGTTCTTTAACATGTATTGCTACAGTGTGTGTTTTAATATTTTGTGGAAAATAGAGAACTGTAGATGTTCCTAAATGTGCATTGCCTTGCTCTTGCTTGCTGATTCAGGAGATAAAATTGGTAAAAACAGATTGGCTTGCTCTTACAGTTCATACTCTGGACAATGCCAAAGGACAAACCTTCACTACTTACTTGCCTTCACACCTAAAAAGCCTCTGGTTAGATCTGCTTCCAAAAGTACAATTTCTGCCTCTTCCCTCTGGTTGCTGTGGGGTGGGCAGGTGGGAGGAAAACACCAGAAGCAATTTCAGGCCTTTTTGCCATCTATTCAGCATTTGTTGCCATCACAGAACATTGTGGGAAAACTATTTGCTTTTGGTAGTTTGATGAGCTTCCCACTGACTTTGTATGTTGAAATGGCTTTGTGAAAAATGTAATCAGTGGTGGGAATTAATGTGAAAGGAAGCTTGAAATATATGGCCAGGAGCGAGTAGGTGCAGAAGCTGGACTGGAGGGGATGGCAATCAAACAGGGTTGGTCTGCTGTGAAACTGCAGCCTCAGTGATTGCCCCAGGTATTCACCTCTGAAATTTGATTGCCAAAATGAAAAATCACCTTTAGTTCTTGTCACTTAAATTCAGAGACCTCTGCTTGGTTTTGGCCCAGAATGCTCAATTAAGTTGTACTGGAAAGCTGTACAGTGATTGTGAGCAGAAGACCATCTGCAGGCAGCAAGAGAGCTGCTGTGGTTTATTGCTGGTTTTGCTCCTATTTACAATTTTCCAGAAGACTAGAAGCAATCTCTTCCGGTTTTATTTTGTTTCTAGATGAGGTTTTTTTTTGTCTTCAGCTAGCAAAGAACTAAGTATTCTCTAAGTTTTATTAATGAACATGCTAGCAACGGGGCATATCGCATAAAAATGCTTTTTGACGAAGTTGATACTCTAAGGCTTGCCAAATAGTTTGGTATTCCATAAAATTTGTCAGTTTGACGTGTGTCTGATAACCAAACATCTTTGAGGGTCTTTCTCACCTTTTCTTTTTTGGTCATCATCTGTCACTGCCTGTGATTAAAATAGTGCTGGGATTTAATGATGTATCCCAACCTCTAACTTGCCTTCAGTACTGTACCTGTACATGTTCATCTAGATGTAACCTTTGGTGCAGTAATACTGTGGTATGGATATGTGGCTAATGCATATCAGTATTTCTAATTCTTTCCTAATGTTCCATTTGGTAGCTAGTTTTTCTAGCTACTCCCAGTTACACTATTACAATTCACAGAGATGTGGTTTTACGTCCTGTGTTGAACAGGCTCTTTGTCATGCGACACGTGTTTCTATCCACCTTTCCTGTCTGAGCAGCCTGGGTTAAAGAGTAAACTCCATCTGCAGGTGGAAAGGTATCCCCATTGTAATAGAAAGAGAAGACTTTTGCTTGTAGTCTTAGCAGAGAGGTGAAGGAGTGATTCCATATAGAGTAGGATACCCTTTCAAATATTCTGATCAGCAGGAGGGCAGCATGTGTGAGGGACACTGGTCCTCAGGATGCCTGTGACATGTTTGTTATTTAGATAAACAGACTGCTTTATTCACAGGAGCCATCACTTTCTTGTTGCTCATACATATTAAAATTCACCTTGAAATATAAGTAAAGAGTTGTTCTTATCAGCTCTGAAAAAGCCCATAGGTGAAAAAGAAAGCAAAGTGTAAGAACATCTTAAATGTCATAGTACCCTTCTGATAATTTTATGTACTGCTTTAATGAAAATTTCTAGCTAATGCAGAGTAAACTCTGCCAAAAATCTTATGATAATTTTTGGTGTTCATTGCTCCACAAAGGCATTTACAAGGTCATATAAAAGTATTCTGTACACAGCTGATAAGAACCTATTCTGTAAACAGTCTCTTGTTGAAAACAGCATTATACTTAGCTTTTACTCATTAGGAATCTCCCATAAACAACAGTATCAAGGGTTTTAATATTAAGCTCTGTGAAGGGAGCCATAAAATTTGTTGCCCAATGGTGGTGTGTGGGAAGTTTAACCCTTTTTTCTTCCACAACCTCTAGTGTGAGCACAATTGGAAGATAGTGCCAATTATTATAAATCATGTTTGCAATTTGAAGGAGCTGTGTTTTGCCAAGTTGTGTGAGTATGTACTGAAAACATAATGTGCTGGTTCAACCAAGCACTGCTCGGTGTATAATTTTAGCCTGGTGAATCATTATGTTGTGCTAAAAGCTTGCTACAAGCTTAGTGCTGTAAAGCATTACCGCAGTGTCTGTAGGCCTCCATCTCCATTAAGTCAAATCCCATTATAAATGCATCTCTAATGACACGAACTTGCTGTGGACTAGTAAATGCTTTTTCCCCACAAAGCATTTCACATCTACATGCAGGGCATACTGTGGTAAATAAAGGTTACATGAATTAGAGCGATGTGGGAGATTTTTAAAAATCTATAACTGAATCTTCCCTATTATTCCCAACACCAATGCTTTGACTGGAAACCTTACAGATTAATTCATTGAACTTGGAACCATATGGCAGTGATAAAGCATAGCAAGTACTCTGCAAGTTGCACACACAGCCATAATTGCAAATCAGAGATAGAACGGAAATCATAAACCTCAAAAGCATAAACAGCAGCTAAACATCTACATAAAATTCCTGTGACTATATTTCAGGCTTCTCTTGTTGTCTCTCATGTAGTTTATTCTTTTGAAAAGGAAACCAATATGGAAAGGTGTAAAACATGTTAAATCTAATACTATTTGTTCAAGTAAGTATATTAAAGCTCCAAAACATGCTCACAGAAACTTTCTGCAGTGATCTGTTTAAAAAATAGCTGCTGCAGAGTAAAATATGTACAATAACACAGAGTGCTTGAAACTTCGTGTTCTAAAAGATCTGGTGAGAGAACTGCCTGTGGTATGCACAGTTGTTACAACTTTTAGTATCAGAGTGTATTAGAAAACTATTTCAAACACCCACAGAAGAATGTCGAGCAACTCATCAGTGATGAGTTGCTGAAAGTTGCACAAGACTGCACATAATAGGTACTCTCAGGTAAATAAAACAGTAGCATTATTCCTGGCATACTTATTCCTCTCAGAGCTTCATCAAATCATGGCAAAAGTGTTGTTCAGGGAAAAAAAAAAAAAAAATATATATATATAAATAAAAGGGATGCCATGCGTTCATTCCTTGGAATGCTAAAGAACCATCTCAAGAAGATATGAGAGGCAGTGATAGCTCATTTACCAATTACCATCTAGGGTTCCTGCACAGGAAATGAGGGAATGCACCACATCCAGATTCACACTGTAGAGATATTTTCAAGTAGCAAAGATGTAACCAGTTCATTTAGAAACTGAAACAAGCAACATGCATTAGTAGCCACGAGCAAGTGCTCTACTTTTCCAGTTGTCCAAGCTCCTAAAGTTGCTAGACAGGAAGCCATCAAGGATCACTGAAACACTGCCCAGCACTTTGGTGAGGTGGCAAAGTCATGGCTTACAGGCAATGCATTACTGTAATAATTATAATGGGATTTGATTGCCGTGGCTCTGAAATGCTGCACGGCATAAGGCAGTCTTAGGAAACACACCTGTTGGAAAACAACTTAATTGGCATCTCTTTGACATCTTCCAATATTTCTGTACTATGAAATTATTGGGAATTTGGAAGCACCCTAAATTTTACTTCAAGCCCAGACGAAGCTAATAAACTAGTTCCCTTTCAGTTTGAAATCTTTAGCTGATGATTTTTTTCAAGGTAAGGAGTAAAATTTAAGTCATATGAAAAGGCACGTATGTTGACCATAGTTGCTCCTTGAATGTCTTATCACTGAAATACATTTAAATTATGTTTCAGAAGAAAATAGACCAACCTAAAACTCCATTAAGGTGTCTATCTCATAGCAAGTTTCATTAGAAATTGAGCCTCATTACTCTCTTCCTAATAATCTCAGTTAAAGCTGTGTTGTAGATCCGGTAATTTGCTCTCAAAAATTGTTTTTCTCACTGCATCTAATAATAGAATAATAGGAAAGAAGACTTGCTTCTTCTCAAGATATTAATTAGTTCAGCACCCTACACTGAAGAAGATCAAATTTGCCTGCAATGTTTTCTGGTGCCTTTTTTTTTTTTTTTTTTTTTTTTTTTTTAACAAATACCAAGAAAGAACTTTTCTAAGAAATTTATTTACCATTGTCATGTAACTAGGGTGTACTTTCTGTAAGGAGCCTCTTCCCATTCCTTATCTTTTTTCTGCTTTTTAATATCTGGTGGTGGGTTCACCTCTGTATTCTGCAGAGTTTGCACTGTTTTGTCAGACCATCAATACCTGCCCTGTTCAAGAATAGGTCAACACTTTAACAATATAGAATATTAATTCTTCTTGCTGCAAAGAGAGATCTTTGCTGCCTCCTTTTCCCTTCCCTTCCTGACCCTCAACATACATGTGGCCATTCAGAACAACTAATGTCGTCCTTTTTATAGAAACATTTTCCTTATTGGAAAATAAAATTTGGTGCTCTTTAAATGAAGTTATCTATCTGCATTTCCCCAAAAAAGGCTTTTAACTTCTGCTTCTCTCTCCTGGGCACTGTGTGTGGTCTGTGTCCTTTCTGCTGTGAAGAACTACAGCTTGAGCCCAGTATCCCCTTTGAATGCATTGACAGGAAAGGGTTGATTGCCTCTCCAATCTTGCATGTAGTATTCCTGTCATTACCCACCCTGATTGCTTTTATTTTTTCTGCAGTGTTACATAATTGACTCAACTATGATTCATATCGGCACTCTGGTAGTTTTCAGCAGTGCTGCAGTGTAGGCCGACAAGTTCTCCTCCTCCACGATAAAAAAAAATTGTACTCTCTCCTTTAATCCAATGGCTTTACTTTTGTGGTGCTCTCCACATCCCAATTATCCCTTGGAAAATTCAGATATTAAAGATGCATCTAGTGGTATGTGCTAGTCTTCTGTGGGAAACTACTTGTAAGTACTAATGCTGAGGGGATTAATTTTAAGCTGCGTGGTAAAATAAATGCAACTCTCTCTGACATTCAAGGCAAAGATACAAGTGAATATGAGGTGAGCCAGGTTGTTGTGAAGAGCCAGTTGAGGCTGAGGAATGACATTTTTCCATGTGCACAGCACTTGCTGGTAGGCCAAGTACAGAAATGACAAAGCCTTAGTGTTGTAAAGTATGTTTGTGGTTGCTTCAACTCAGTTTGAAAGGCCAGGAGTTCCACAGGTTGTCAAAACCATCATCCTTATCATAGGATTAGGCAGGGGAGGCAAGGATTATATTGACCTTGAAACGGAGTTCTGTCATCGTTTACGTAGTTGATCCATTTAAGCTCAGCCACATTTGTTTAACAAAGTACCTCCTATGCATCTCAGTTGCTGCCCAAGTATGTCTGACCTTCTGCTTTCTTTAGGAAATTGTCTTATTAGTAGCAAAAGCACAAGCAGATGCCCTTTTTTATTTTCCCTTGCATTTCTTAATTTGTAGTGTACACAACTTCTGCTTCATTGGAATTGCAGGGAAAAAAGGGCTAATATGTTTTCAAAAATTTTGGAGGTTTATAAGCTATTGCTAAGGTGAATATATTCCATTAGCAACCACTTGATTAAATTTGCTGCTTAAATCTCTATGAAAATTGGTCCTAAAATGTGTGTAATCTTGTTGCTTTCTTTTCCTTGAAATACCATGTTGCCCAAAAGTTACACAGCCTAGTATATCAGCTTCAGTGACTTTTGTGTTACTCGCTTTTGGTTTGTCCTCTTTAGTGTCTGTCTCCATTAGTAAACCATAATTTGTCTTGATTAGAGTAACGTTATTTCCTGCCTAGGGCATAAAATCTGTTGGATCATTTTACACCAGAGAAATCCCTATCCTTTCACAACTTCAGCTATGTGAACATATCTTCCCTTAGCTTCCAATATCTAAATGTTTTTAAAGAAGTTCTGTGATTGTAACAAAGAAAGATGTAAAATGTGCTGCCTTCAAGACCAATACTGTAGTCCATTGAAGGCCTAGACTGAGACCTCCAAGGCATTGTTCTAGTCTGAGGACTTAGACTCTGAGTTTCTGTCTTAACTGCTTGTTTTTCCTCCTTCACATTACAGATACTTTTGCTGCGCTAGCTGGTCTGGTTTTATTCTCCTTATAGTCAGTGCATGCCAGATAAATATGCCTCTTAACGTGTTAAATCATCCCTAAGAGAAAAGTCTCCATTTGCAGGAGTTCCTCCAAGATCTGAGAAAACCTGGTTTAAGAAAACAGCCTGCTGAAGTTGTTGTCCTGGGTTCAAGACACATACATCAAAATTAAACTGCTATAATGTGTACTAAATGAAGAGAAACCAATGCTACTTAATTCAAGTAGCCATGTCAGCTGAATGGGCTGGTTACAATCCAGTGCTAAACCATGATTATTTGAACTAGTCACTTAGTTAAAAATGTGGCAGCCCTACCTCATTTACAAAAAAGCATAAGACTAAGTCTCCAGAGCAGTCCTTCCCAAATATTTTCTCACTGAGAAATACAGATTTGGATAAAAACCTGTTTAAAATTATTTTTTGTACTATTTGCTTGAAAATTATGACCTTTTTTCCTCTAAAAATACATGAATACATAAGCAAGTTATTTTTTGCATCTCTTTTAATCTCTTAGAAAATTTAAGGCACATTTTATATTGTCATTGAAAAGCAAGCTTATATGTCAAAAGAGGGAGTTTTGTGTTTCTCAAAGATGTTACCTTTCTCTTGTTTAGGAAGTTTTTTCTTCTCCTTTTTCTTTTTATAAAAATCATTCAACAGTTTTTGTAACAAAACACTGAAAAAAAAATGTGCTGAGTAAGAATCCTGGTATCTTCCCTATAACTGACCTTAACTTCTGAGTGAGCTGTTGCATTCCTCTTAATCTCTCAGCAGTACTTTCAATGTTTGGGGCCACACAGTTTAATTTTGCGAAAAGGCTGGGATATTCATCTTTAAAGAAGTCTTATGCAGTTCAAATTCAGTTTCTGTAATCTAGGAATGCTTGTCAATTTTTCCACCTTTGGTCACAGGGAGAAGTTACTTCTATTTAAAAAAAAAAAAAAAGTAAAAACCATTTGATTGAAATATTTGGCAAAAGAAGGAATTTCGTCTAGTGCCTTCAGAAGCTTATATAATGGGCCAATGTTTTCTTTTTTTCCCCTTGATTTTTGCTGCATTAAAAACAGTGTGGAAAATATATGAGTATCTCCAAAACTTTCAGAATAGGACGCAATAAAGGCTGCTCAAAACCTGTGGGGAAATTAAGAGAAACTTTTTGATTCCAGCCCAGTAAGGGGAGGATCAGCTTTGAAGAAAATGACTGAGATAGGAGAATTTTAAGAGAATCAGAGGATTTATTGTGTCATGCAAGTTCAGATTTGTTTCAATGTCTCTGATTCTACAAAGGCTCTGTAAGAAGCCGGGGATGAAGCTGCTTGGCTTTAGAACAGGACAGTTTCAACTAGAAACATGCTTTTTGTTTGGAAGGCATTTTAGATGGTTGCTGCCGGTCTAAAGGAAATGGGCTTAAGAGATTTTCTACACTGGATCTCGAAGTTGCACTCCAAAGTTTAATGCTGAGTGAGAAACTTGACAGCTGCGAAGACTAGAGAGTAGTTCCTCCTCCATAAGAGGTGTAGTGAAAACTCTTGGTGAAGCACTTGGCACTGAGGGGAAGTTTTGGCAGACAGACTCCCGTCCTAAAGCAGTTTTTGGTTAGTGTGTGATTTGCCATTATGTCTTAGGTCAGCACGTGGTAGTTTACCCTGAGCAGAGAGACTAAACCGAATTGTTCGCTGCTGTCTGGTTCACTGAGCACTGCCTGTTGTGAACACACAGCAGGCATGGTGGGATTATGGCACTTTAAGGCTGGCTCAAAACACCACAGAGGGTGAAATCAAGATTATATAGACCTCTCTAATCACGACCTTCCCTAGCTTTGGAATGCTTCACTTGTATGTTCAATGATTACTACATTCTGCAGCCTTAATAACCTTCTCTTTAGCATACAGAATTATGATTTTATATTTCATCCCCTCTTCATATAGGAAGATATGGGTTTTTGCTCAGTAGAAGTTTGTTTGGATTCCTTAGTCTAATTAAATGAGAAAAAAAAATAAGCAACCTGGGAATCATGACCCACAGTACACGAATAGAAGACTCAAACTATTTGTATGTATTTTGCTTTTTCTTTGATTCAGGTATGTATTTGCATACACAAGTTATAAAAAAACCCCCTCTTTAATATTTATTATTTCAGTTTTTATATTTAGCTGTTTGTCTTTTCCCTTCTCTCTTCTTCCCCTCCACCCAACAATTTTTGATCACTATGGAATGAAAAATATCACTGAACCATATGTAAACTCTTGGAGCTATCAATGCAAATTCCTCACATTTTTCAGGGGAGGAGAGTTTTTGGCATGCACCATCAGTCTGTATGATGTCTTTATCTTCCCCAATGCTGCAGTTTGTTTAATGGTTTATTTTGTTTGGCATTGCCCACAAAAAAATAGAAATGCATGATAACTGTCCTTATAGATGGAGTGTTCCTCTTCCAGCAATTTAACATAGAGACTTTTAACACTAAGCCAAACGCTACACAAAATCTGCTATGGAAACAGCTCTCTGAACAGCTTGAAGACTAGGTTGCTGTTATGCTAAAGCATTGTAATTTGTAAGTAAGATTGTGAGCTTAGCCTTTCTATTTCCTTTAGTTTCTGATATTTGGATTGAGGCTTCTTTATTGACCGATAATAGGTAATCATTTCAGATGCAGTTTTGTAGGAGTAAAGGGATTCATTTGCCTGTGTGATGTTCTGAAAAAGCAATTTTTGGGGGGAGAACTAATAGATTGTCTTTCTTTGGAGCTGCAATGTGCTGCAATGAAGTTATATTTCTCCTCTTAGCTCTGCATTCTATGAGGAACCAAGCAAACATATGACAGGATGTAGATGCAAAGGCAGTTGGAACCTTTCTTCACTGGCTACTGCTGTTGGGCTGTTGAGAAACACCACTGCAAATAAGCTGCTTTTGAGAAAGGGCAGGGAAATGTATTACACTCATTGCAATACTACATAGTAGGAACTAGAAAGCTTTTCTCATACCTTGCTTCACTCTGGATTTTTAGTCAGAGTATTTTCCAGATCAGAAGACTGAAGATCTGTGAGTATATTAAAAGACACAGTTGCTACTGATGTGGCAGCAGCATGAAGTATTTGATGTATAGACAAGTATTTATGCAAGGAAGTTGTGAAATGTCTCCACTAGTGCTGATCAGTATGTGCAGAAAGTGGTTATTGCTGCCTGATTTAGATGGAATCTATATCCTCTCCTCCCCTTCCTCACTCACTTAACAGTTACCATATTTTCTCAGCAAGACTTCAGTTAGAGCCATGACTGTTCCTGTTGCCATTGCAAAGCTTGAAATGACAATTCAGCAACAAGGCCAAGCCACTTTTAGGTGTGGAACCATTTAGAATGACCCCAACACGTGATGTTCTTGCATTAGGCAGCATGGTCATTTCAACATGAGTATCAATATTTAATGCAATGCCAAATCATTGAAATTTCTTTTGGACCAGATGTTTCTTTTGTAGGAGCTGTTATTCAGAGTGAATTGGAATTTTAGTTTCACTTTATGCAATTTAAATTCTAGTCTTGTTGATGCCAACCCTTTCTTGAGGCACTCTGTCCATTAACTACTTATTTTTCAGGGAATAATATAATGCCTTTTCAGATTATTATTACAAAAGCAGTCTTTTTCTCAGATTTAATTGTTGCTTGCACATAAGCAATCATCCAGCCTTCTTCCTACTAAAGAAATGGTATTGTTATTAAATGAGTAGCAGGACTGAAGTCACTCATCTTGAAGATAATGTCCATTGTTGACAACTGCAGTTGAGTTCCTGTCATCTTGATGCAGTGAAACATGAAAAGGAAAGCAGCAGATCAATGCTGTTTTTTGGTTTCACTAAAGAAAATAATTTTAGCCTGGAAAAGAAAGTTAAATTCCTTTGATCAGTGCCATATGCTTGAGTTTATAATAGGCTTTTGTGTTCCCACTTAGCTGGATCAGATTGAAAGTTGGATAATTATCAGTGAGGGTTAGAAATAAAATAATCAGTTTTCGTGTCAAAATATCTTCATTTTTATGTCAGTTGTGCTGTCTTTCTGGTACAGTGAAAACTGGCTCTGGGTGTAACAGCAACAGCACAATAATCAAACTTCAGCCCTTCCCTAGCAATTGGTTATTTTGCCTTGTGGACAGGGGAATTAGGACAAATATTGCCAACTATGGCTGCCGTGCTGGTATTAAGGCTGAAGTTTTGCATTGCTAAAAATTATAAGTGCACCCCACTAAAACAGAGACTAATCAGAATATAAATAATCCATTCCTATTTAGCTTAATTTTTCAGAGTTACATTCACATGTGAACCATCTATACTACAGAGTTTGACCAGAATTATTATTTCAGTGTTAACTTTGAATGCTCAGATGCTATTGGTTTAATTAACTTGGACAGCTGCATGTTTTAGAGACAGATCAGCAAGTCTGCTTGGTATGTCAGACTAAAGATGAGATTATTGACATTATCTATACTGATGTAATGACATTTATAAAGGTACCAGCAAATAGTGCTACTGGGTGTCCTACTATGTGCCTTTGCTTTGCACCCAATTTAAAAAAAAACAACCCAAAACAAACAATGAACCCCCACTTCCTCAAAACAAAGCAAAAAAATCAAACCCAGTAATTTTAATGGTTTTGCATCAGAATATTTGCAAAAGAAGCAAGAGTAAACATCTGGTCTTGTAGCTGTTGTCATCCACTCTTTGTTACTTCATTAAGAGTCTATCCAGGTGAGTTTGTCCTGGGAAATGTGAGCCAAAATTGTGTGCACCTGCTTCTAATTGAAGAGCTTCTAGTTGCTTAAGAAACATTATGACCTAAAGGCTCTTATAAACCCAAGAATATCTAAGATAAAGAAGGGAAGCACTAAAATCTCCACGGAGATTGTGTTCTTTGTACTGTGTTTTATTATATAACATTAGGCTAAGCTCCAGCAGTCGTAGGTGTTGGGAAAAGATAAGAGATTGTTGCTGTGCGTGACGTGTATTGCCATGGAAATACTGTTCTTCAGAAGAAATAAGCCTCCTTCCTATTGTGCATTATAGACTGCTAATAAAGCATATAAAAAAGGAAAAAAGTAAATGAACTTACTTGAGTGGTAGGCAATAATAAATGGTTTTTAGGATATCGAAATGAGATATTGGGGTTGGATTGCAAAATTGCGTTTGTTCTACAATGGGCAATAACACAATTATCAAAAGTCTTTGAACATTTTCCAAAACTCATTAGGTAAAGAAGGGCAACATCTGCATTTGGAACATTGTAATTAATTTCATAAGATCAGTGTCCAAGAAATCTTGAATACTTTGAAAAGGAGTGGGACTCCCCTTTCCCCCCCACCCCGGATTTCAATTGTGTGTGTGTGTTATCCAATAAGGTAATATAATAACTTTTGGATATTATATACAAACTAAAGAATAGGTAACTAAAGGTACCTAAAAATTCTGTAATTGTGTGTATAGAAATGGGTTATTTATTTTCTTACTTCTGGTTTTTAATTTAGGTAAGAGTAAATGGCTGTTGTTCTTCAGTAAATACGTACCAGAATCAATACAAGTGTTTGGGAAGTGTTCATTAGTGGAAGCATTCATGATTTTTCATTCTTGGAAACTCTATTTATTAATATCTGAGAATAAAATTCTTTCCCTGATTTTCTGTCACATTGCTTAGAAAGACTAAAAGCTGTTTTCGGACAGTTCTTAAGAGTTTTATTTATTTCACTATCCTTTATTTTTTTTAATATTAAAAATACTGAAAGGAGGATGAGAGCAGAGATGTACTTAATCTTATTCTCTAGTTTGCTGAAGACACTTAAGAGTCTGTTTGTTAGCTATAGTGGGTTTTTGACTTCCAAAAATGGGGAAAGATGTTTGATTCTTCCTGTTTTCTGTGCTCTACAGTATGAGAATAAATAGATAAAAAGCAAGTATATATAAACAATTTTGTTGCTGTAGCTAACTGGCTGAAATTGCGGTCATCAGATATTACCTAAGGCAAGTAATTTATCTGTGCTTGAATAAGTATTAGGGAGACAATTCTGGTTGCCAACAAGGATAACGATGAAGGCAAGACAGTTCTTGCTAATGAAGTGCTGTTTCTATATGGAAATCAGTCTGATTTTTGACAACTCTTTTAAAGAATTGTTGTTTAATTGAAAAAAGTTCATCATTACTATTGCATGTCTACTGATTGTGTCATGATCCCAGCAGGCATATAAAATTCCTAATGGCACAGTAATAATTCTAGCTATTTTAGGAATGAGAAAATATGCTGTTTCATTGTGATTGGGATAAATGCTACTGTCTTGGGATAAAGGAGTCCTTCAGCTATCAATTTCTTCCCTCTACAAACACGTATTATTTTAGTTATGGTAATTTTCCCCTCTATTTCTTTGCTGTCTTTTACAACTGACAAAAGACTACTGACATGCAGATAAGATATGCAGAAGCAGGATCCTGAATTTTGAGAACTGACAAAAAAAATCTAAATTAATGCATTTCCACAAATCCTTACAGATTGGTCTTTAAAAGACTCATTGCTTTTGCTTTTTTTTTCCCCCTCCTGGTATTTTTGTCAGTCTTTTTAGGTGTGCCTTCAGACTGTAAAAACCAAACTGGGTCCTGTTTTGCAGTTCTTGCCATTTGTTAGACTTCTGGACTCCTAATTCTATGAAGTGCAGACTATATCCACATCCTTTTATTAAAGCAGGCAGGAAAAAATCGTGCTGTGTAGGTTTTGTTTTATTGGACCAATTTTTCGAAGACAGCTTTAAAAACGCTTAACTCGTTATAAAAAAGATGTGCTGCAAACACATTGTATACTGTGAGGAGCTGTCTTCCTCTGAAGTACTTCCATACCCGGGTTGCCATGGCAAGAGAGAAAAAGAATAAAAAAATTCCTGTAGCGAGTACCTTTATAATTCCAAAATCATCGCTCAGCAGGGCTGTGTGCTTAATAACTCATGCAAAAATACTGTGGATTTTTCAGAAGGCGGCGAGGGAATTTCTCTGCTGATGTGTCTGGTCCTGTTGAGCTGATTGCACAGGCTGCTGAGGGGCAGCGGTCACCCGGAGGGGGTAGCTGGTGATGGTGTGGTTTTTAGCTTTGCCGTGGGTGTGAGCGTGTTCAGACCTCCAGGCGCACAGAGGCTGCTCCTGATGCCTTGGGATTTCAGCATCACTCCCCTGGCCGTGCAGGCAGGTGGGATGGAGCAGGGCTGCTCCCAGCAGCGGGAGTGGCGCGGCAGGACTGGGTGGCTGCTCCAGCCCCCCGTGCCGCCGCCGCACGGAGGAGGACAGGCAGGGGCAGCAGGTTTTTCAGCTTGAGGATGAGTTTTTTGGCAGCCTCGTATTCAGGGAAGGGTCCCTGAGCCCACACGGCTCCAGGAAGGCTGAAGATGCCACCTCTCAGTCACCATCTTACACAGACATGAGCTGTCCCCTCTGTGCCAGGTTCCAGCTCACACCCCTTCTGGCATCCTAGCAGGCCTGAATATCCCTGTGTTATGCTGTCTACAAATACACAAGATTTTCAAAAGCTCTGGGCTTTATGCTGGAACTGGGGCAACATTTTTACTTAAGATATTTGAATACCTTGTTTTGAATACAGGGTACAATTCTCCAATATCCTGACTACTTTAAAAACATCCCAAGTCCTCCTAAGCCATAGGAATGTAATTTTTGAAGCTTTTCCAGAGAAGCCTGACCCAGGGGCACTGGTACCAAATAAATCCTGTTAGTACTTGCAGCATTTTGCAGAGTTCAGGTTGAGACCTGCAGTAGAGTGATGGCATTTTGAGACTTTCAGTGATAGATGACAGTGCCCAGAGTCACAGCAACTTGATGCAGCATCCTACTGTTAGCACCATCTGCTACAATTTTTAAATATAGAAGGGGATTTTTCTTAGTCAGCATGTTTCTGTCAGAACAAGCTCTTCATAGGCCTAATCTGAATGCCTCCGCAGAGCTTTAAACTTCATCAGCTTTCTAATGGAATAACTCAGTCTAATCTTTTCAAAGTGTTTGCTTTTTCTTAGCAAAAGGAATCAATTTTTACTCTTCAGTGATTTCTGTGGCTGTGTCTGCACTTATGTCTAAAACATTTCCTGTCTTTGCACTATAATTTGTATTTCTATCAAGAACAATTTTAGGGTCTAAGAAGTCATCAGCTGCTGAAATATGTGGAGCCTTTTTGCTTGAATATTACTTCCATAAAGCGAAATGTGTGAGGATGTCATCAAAGAGCTTACTTAGCTTCATCTCAGCCCCAATTTTTATTTAATGTGTGCCTCTAAAATGCATATGAAAACAATGCTAAAGGCATGGCAGCCATCTGCAAAATGCCAGGTAACTTTTCCAAGATTGTTTAAACATCTGTCACCTAGGAATCCTGATGGTTAAAAATATTTATAAAGCATTCTGAAGGCCACAGATGAAAATACCTGTTTGTATAATATTGCTTGTTGGTAGTTAAGATAGTGATGTGCAGGTCCTGATCCCTCTCTGCTTATTGTGCCAGCAAAGCTTCTTGTTGTCTAGAATTTCCATTGCTCCCATGTGTCTGTACGGGTCATCTGGATGGAAAAGGGCCTGTTTCTGAGCATGAGGACAGACAGACTTGGAGGCAACAGCAGTACACACTGTGGGAATTTTTTTTTCCTGAGCTGAGAGAAGGCTTAGGCCAATGCAAGCCACCAGACAAGCTCGTTCAGTCTACTGGCTGTATTTCCTCCTCCCTCCCTAGGAGATAAAACCACTCTCTTCACATCTGAAACTTTTTGCGTGCAGGGTCAGGATGGGCTCAGGCGAAGGCCAGGGTGGAGTGCCACTGCTCATTTGCCCCAATCTGTAAGGCATAATGGTCTTTGAAGGAATGCACAACTTGTCCTTGCATTCAGAGGCTTTCCCTCACCTCCTCCCATGTCCTTTGGACCCCAAGGAAGGTGTGACACAATAGGGATGTCCCGCAGGGTTGACACCCGCACGCCACTTCTTCCTCTGATTGTTCCCCCACAGCTGTTCTGCAGACATTTCCTGCCCTTCCTGCCCCTGAGTAGCAGCTCAAGATACTAAATGTACAAGGAATTGTTCACTGTGCAAGTGAAATATAACTTTACATATGTATGTGGTGTTTGCACATCTTAGGGCTTTAGCTTGGTCTACTTAAGAAAGATTTTACGTTTAGCCTTTGTTAGGTTCTTGCTAAGAAGTTGATTGTTTTGCCAAGATGAGTGCCTGTTTGTCTTCTGAAAATATTTTAGGACATGGTTGTACTCTATTGACCTGAAATGCCTCAATAATTTGAATAGGTAAACAGATGACTCGGAGCATGAATTTATTTGTGTAGCAGTCTGTAATGCTCCTTCCTGAGCTGTTAGTTCATCCTGCAAACATACACCTCATTTAGATGTTGAACTGAGAATTTACTTGTACATTAAATAAAGAGCCTCCTGAAAAATAGCTACAGTAATCATTCTTCATAGTTACATATCATGTCTGACACATAAAATGGAAGAGCAAAGTCACTATCTGAAGCCTTGGACAGCAGATTAAATGTGTGACTAATAAAGCCTGAAAGCCAAGATTGGTGACAGACATTATGTTCATCCTGGCCAATGTGAGTTTAAGAAGCCAGAGATTGTTTTACTTGAAGAGCCTTAATGAAGAAAAGAGTGAGAATCACTTTCTAGCAGAGCAGAGTGTGCTAGATGCTCTTTGATGTGGACTTGTCAGACCTGGAGGAGGTGGTTGCTTCAATGTCACTTTCTCTCTGAATCAGCACATTTGCAAAATAGAAATAACAAATCTTCTTTTTCTGCATCTTCTGTTCAGCAAATCCCTCTGGCATATACCGTTTGTTTGTTGTTCTTTTTTTTTTTACCTTTGTAAGTTAGCAAACTTCAGCCTCAACTGGCCTAAGTTAGTGCTGCAGTGAGATGCAAGTTGAATGCTCCAAGAGAGGTGACTGTCGTGAAATATAATGGCAGCAAGTGTGAATGTTGAAGCTAATCTCTGAAATTTTGTTCTTATTTTAAGATTTGGATTCAGTATTAGCCTAATACAGTATGTGACTGAGAAGTAGGGCTCAGTCTCTGGGTTTTTTCAGAAATCTGCTGTTAGATCGCCTATACTGGTGTTATGCACAGGGCAAGTACAGAAGGCCAGAGGGCAGAAGGAATGAATGATTATAGGATACTCATGATAAAAGGAACCTCAGACAACTGTATAATCTTCCCTCCTGTGCACTTGTTTTATTTTTTTGCTTTGCTGGGATTCTTGTCTGGTTTCATGTAGCTGGTTCAGGTTTTCTGTGCTTCCCTTTCTGTTTTAACAGAGGGCTAATATAAGAGTATCGAATGCATTATCTGAGTGGTGGGCAACTCTATGAATCCTTGTGAGAGCCAAAATAAGCAATATTTCTTTAAATCTGCACACTATTGTTTATCTAGATAAATGATATTTGGCACCAAACCATTAGCTGAGTGGCTGGAAACAATTTCTGTAAGCCTGCATGGCAATGACTGCAGTTCCTGGCAAAATCAGAATTCTGACTCAAGTGATCCATCACGATTCCAATGATGATTCCAGTTCAAGAATTGTAGTAGTTAAGAGCTCAAACATAATATTCATAAATACGAAGCACATTTTTCTGTCTGTGAAGAAGACTGCATTTCTGATCTAGCCCTTTCTATTGACATTGTTACATTTGGTAAGATAGATTTACTTGATTTGAGAAATGCTGAGCTCTGGTAAGGTTGCAATGAATGTTGAACTTGCAAGGAACCCACAACTGATCTGTGAGCAGCCATGGGTTTCACTTACTTGTGTATCAGCTCTCTGACTTGTAGGGCAGTTATTATGAAATGAATTCCTGGGGGATCTCCATCAATCCTGGCCACCTCAGGCAACTGCAGCACAGACAGGAGCTGTACTGCAGGAGCGAGTACCAGAGGAGAGTTGATGCTGGCTGACACAGATGATCAAATGATCAAATTGCAGGTGATATATAGTACAAATGTTACAGCTCTGCCTGCTGTGAAATGTTTGGGGGAAGCTGAAATCCTCTAGATGATCTCAGGAAGGAAATATTTTTAAAGCGACACCACTGATGGAGACATGATAATATATTGCTTCCATATAGCTCCTATCAGTAAATTATAGCGGTAAGAAAGTTGCTAGGGAGATAATACTGGACACTGAAGGATTCATATTTTTGAAGCAATTGTCACAAAACTGACAGCTGGTGTACCATCTATCTTGGTATATTCGCTTTCACTGTGTGATACAAAGATAAATACACAAAAGGGAAAAAGTATTTCTGCTTGTATATTGTTAGGTATCAGCAAATGGTCTTTGAATAACACGTGACCTTAATTTCTGGAGCACGACATTCTCTAATGCATAGCTCATAGTTTCACTTACTTCTGTATTTAGTTTTTATTAGTTTTCTATTGGTATGTTTTATTTCCTACCTACTGCCCCTCATACACTCATAAAATATGTCAACATCCTATTTTCAAACTCTGATGAAAACATATAATATTCTTATGTAGTTTTTTTAAGATTCAAATCAAGGCTACTAGAATTGTTACAAACCACTTTTGAGGCAAAAGGAGAAAGTTGATCCCTAAAAACTGTTACTGGCACATTTTAAACTCTGAAATCTCCTTGATTTATAACTTTTTACTAAAAAGGCAAGTAATGGTGAAAATTTTCAGGTATTCAAATTTGTTAATAAGCTTGCATATTTATTTGGGGAAGACTTCCAAAATGCAGGTACTTTCCTAAGCTTTACACAAAGCTTTCGCCTGCATTCTTGACTAGAAGCCTCTCCACGTTCCTGCCTTGAGCAGACAACTTTTGCTATTCGAGAGTGGAAATCACTCATTTCTTTCTCCAAGTTTGGCTTGTGCTCTGGTGTGGAAATTTGGATTGATTCACAGTAGGACACATTTGTTCTTAGCTGATGTGCCAGTTTATTGTCTCGGTAATGACTATAAGTGGGAGAAGTAAATTTTGTACTGTAGATTTCAATTTTTTTTCTTTTCCTTTATAGAAACTTGTGGGGCATTAAAATTATCCTGGTTTTACCTTATGAACTCCAATAGAGTCTGATTAAGAGCACTTACTTTTAAAAATCAGTTATTCGGAAGATAACATGCCCATTCAGCAGTTGTCTCCCAAAGCCACCAGGGTGATTGACAGATCATGCTCCTTGGAACTCATCTGCACTTTACAAATCTGTTCATGAATGCTTATCTGTCCCCAACAGATGTAATGAATCTTTCCCTTGCTATTTAGGTTCCTATTATTTGCACTTTTTATGACCAGTAATACTAAAAGCAACACTTTCAGTGTAAATTTTCTATACACAGATAATCACAAAATCATGAGGAAGAATCAAGCCTATGAAAAATACATGATGGAATATTTGTATTTTTTCATTTTAATTTGCTGTTGAAAATAGACATGGAATGGAATAATAATTGGGTTCATGACAATTTTCTTAATGTAATTCTACTTATGATGACATCAAAAACTCAAAAATTGGCAAGGAGGGTTTTTAAAATTGGTTCTCTTTGTACTTACTGACGGACGATTTCTCAGCTTGTGATGATTGTTATGGATATATTTGTACATTGTTTTAATTTCAGCTATTTCTGATAATAAATTCAGTAGCAGAAATACAGGATGTTTCTTGTGATAATACATGCAAGTGGCTGTTTCCTAGAGCGGTGTCAGTGTGCTTTGTAGCAGGCCTCTGTAATGTGGTTGGAAGAGGGCTGACATGGTATTTCTGGTGGATTCTCCAGGTGGAAGTGTAGGTGCCTGGGCTTCACGCCCTGTGCTCGGTGAGCTGACCAAGCCCCCGAAGCCCTGAGGCTCTGGAATGGGGAAAAGAAATGTATCTTGGGCTTGTGCTAATCTAAACGAGCCCTACACTATCCCAACCTATTCAGGGCCATCTATGAGTCCAGCTAAGTTATATTCTTGTCCCCTAGAAAGAATGGCAGCACCTACAGCTGCCTTTGTTTGACAAAACGCTCTGTTCTTCATCAAAATCAAAAAGGTATATTCACAGTTGGGTGTTTGCTTTGCTTTCTTCAATAAGTTGCAGTCTAAAAATGAACTTCGGAGAAAGAAATTTCATCTTACTGAAATGCCTCCTGTGGACTTTCTATTTTTTATTTTGTTTTGAATGAGAGGTTGTTGAAATTGATTTGTTTCTATGGAGTTTTACAATGCGAGTAAGTTATCAAAATTTTTAACAAACTAGTTCACTGCTGCTGACACTGATTTCAGTATAGTGTGACATGTTAAAATTTCTGGGGGTTTTTCTATTTGTTTCAAGTGTGAAGGCTGTATTATACATATAATTACATTTGCAGTGTCAAGTGTTGATAAATTGAGACCTTCCATTTTAATGTTACTTTTATAGCTTAATAGCTTTTGCAACTTCTGTTTCTTTTACATATATATTATTAATACTTTTTAGTTACTGTACACTTTTTTCCCTGGGTTCTTTGATTCATTTAAGTGTAGGATAGCTCTCCTTTGTGAGCATGACTATTTTGTGAAATTTTGGATTGTTACCTTTTTGGAGAAAGAAATTCATGAAGAAATGCAACATCTTAAGCTGTTGGATGCTTTCTTGGAAAAATGGGTTTCCTCAGTCTTTATCCCACGCAGATACTATCATGATATATGTATATTAAAAAAAATAGATGGTACGGCTGTAGGATTTTATTTTGTTTTGTATGTTGTTCCACCTTCCTACTGTTTGACTTGGCAACTTTAGCAAAGTTTTCCTAACATGCTTTTTCCTGTTGTTGTCTATAATGTATGACTGAATGACTGACCTTATAAAAATGTGTATTTCCTTCTTTTTTTTTTTCTGTTGTTGTCACTTAAATCTCACTTACTGTTTGTCTCAATTACATGGAGGAAATTCTTTCCATTTTGCAATAAATTCAGAGAATGAGAGTGTTTGCTCTAACATTATTTTTCGTTAACCTGACTAGCTTACATAATACTGTATGGCTTATTTTTTTGTGCTGCTTATTGCTTGCAAAAGTTTCAGGAATGTTGATTTCCTCTATGTGCTTTGTTCAAACAACTATGCAAATAATCCCCCTGCCTGAAAGTAAATGAGAAGTTTTTTGTTTTGTTTTTAAACATCTGTCTCAAATGGCTTGATAAAAATTCTGCTGGAGCCTATGTAGAATGGAATTCAATTCCTGTGGGTTAGTCAGGTTTCTGGGATGGTGGTGGTCTGTGACAAGCATGGTAGAGTCCTGCCTCCTAAAAAATGTTCCAAAACCATCAACTGATTCTACACAAGTCCAGGATTTTTAGTCTGTTTATGGTCTCAGAGCTTAGGGGAATTTAATTCAGCAATGCTGAAACACATGTGGATTCTTTCAGTAACAGAATTCGAATTAGAATTAATAATTAGAAATATTTAGGTATGGTTTGAGATTCAAAACCCCAAATAACGATAATTAATGTTTCAAATATATGTCAGTAAACAACTCCCCATCTCTCTTTGCTGTGGTGTTTCCTAGCAACTGCTGTGTTTCTCTGGACCTGTGTTGCCTTGACAATACTCGTGACATATTGTACATCTATACAGGGCATTTTGTTCAAAGGGCTTTACAGGCCAAGAATGCACTTGTGAAGCATCCTTGAAATGCAGCTGTTATTTGGTACAAATGAAAAGTGAGTAGACAAAACACTCTTGCATGATTTGGTAAGAGGAATGGGTGAATATGAAACAGGAGTTTGGGCTAATCCTGGCAGGGACCCCTTCATACGTAACAGAGAGAAAGTCTGTTTAAAACTCACCCTTTCTCTGTTCAAGTTAGCAAGCTGCCTTTTGGATGGTGAGGGAAAGCAGATGAATGGACAATGTTCTTAGGGCACCATTTGAGCAGACCAGTGAAGTTCAGCTAAGTTATTGTTATCTCTGCTGTGTTCTTGGGCAATATCACAAACCTCTAGCCCTTCTGCAGTCTGAGCCCCTTTGCAGGCTGTGTTGCAATTCTGAATGCCCTTCCCTCCAACCCTGTGTGTCTGAGGTTCCGGCTCTCTGCACTGTTAGGAGCTGCCCTCTCTCGTTTGAGCTCACTGCCTCTCTCACTGGCCTTGGCAGCTCCCACATCATGAATAAGCAGCTCCTGTATCCCATCTGCCTGTGACTTGGGTTTAAAACACAGACAAGGTGCTGCCTTTCTTGAAATCTAAATAATATCATCCAATATCTTGTACTTAGCGTATCTCACCAGCCAAGTTGCTTTGTGTTTCTATGTTCTAATATTAAGAAATTAATACTTTTGCTGTTACCTGTGGATCTGCCCAAAGGCTTGCAAACATTTCCCAATTTAGAGAAAACAGAATTTTTGTTTAGGGTAACTATTGGGTTCAGACAGAGAAATTCTATTGCTTTTCAGTTCCTCTGTCATGATTCTTCATTAATATTATCTATCTAGTTTTCTAGACATTCTATTCTTAGGAGGCACTAAAAGGCATCAACACTCAGATGTTTTTAATTGTATGTTTCTTTCCATTTTTGCAGCTTTTCTTTCTTTCCATTTTTGTTGGTCTCTTTTCATTTTTTTTTTTGAGCAGAAAGAATTTTGAAGCCTAAGGCTATTTGTCTGGAACTGCTCATCATTTAGACAAATTTGCTATGGATTGTGATTTAACATTTTGGTTTGTATATTTTCTTCAGAGGAATTAGTGTTGTTTTGCATCCCATATAGTTGTAGATTTCCTGTCGGTTATCACATCATAAGACTTCTTTCTGAGCTCTGAGTCCTTCAGTAGCTCTCCAAACTTCTGTCATTTGGGATGCTAAAAAGTAGGTTGAAATTTCAATGCTAATTTGTTACAGAGAAATCTATGAAAGGTGAATAAATCAGCAAACTCCTCTTTCCATCACAAACCCTTTTAAATAACATGAGCGTTGTTAAAGTTTAGTTTATAAATCTTTTACTGATTACAAGTTGGTTTGGCACACTACCCTAGAAACGCTGCCTTGAAATCAGTTCACAAGCTGAAAATAAGTGTGCTATAAGGATTTTAACGGAAAATCAAGCAAATATTATGGGTTGTTATCTGATTAAGCTACATGAAACGGCTTATTGTTTTGGGGTTACCTATACCGTATATTTGCATAAGTGAAATGTCTTTCCACCTTTGGGAGACAAAGCAAAATAACTAACAACCAAACCCAACCATAATTTGCATACGTTGGAGTATCAGCTGAGAAGACAAAGCAAGGAAAGCAGTTGCTTGGGGAATTACTGCAGTGGCTGAACAGTAAGAAATGAACTAATGCAGCTGCTTCTGTAGCCTGCTCTGCTGACTTTTGTGCTGAACTGTTTCCACCCTGTGATTAATGGTGAAGTTTATCTTATGGAGCCGTCATTTTGACATCTTTCACTTGTACAGCAATCACTTAAAAGCAAAAGAAAAAAAAAGGGACTTAAATTGGCCCCTTTATTTTTGTAATCAGGAACAGGATGCCCCATCTTTTAGCTCAAACTGACCCATTATGTACATTTGAGAAATGAGTCACGGTCAGAACCTCTCTGAATAGGTTCTGGTTGGTGGGAAGACAGACAAACTCAAATTCCCAGATATAAACATGCTTCAATGTTTTTGTATGATAGTGAGATCCAAAGCAGCACGGGAAGTACTTTGAAGTTCTTGGTTTAGAGTTCTTAGATCTGCTGAAGTGATGATAACTTTGGGATGTGTTTCTGGTGACATGGTGACACCATTAGATGTGTCAGTTAATGCAGCATGTTAGGTGCTTTGCTACTGAGGAAAAGTAAGGAAGTTCATTTTCAAGTCTAGTGCACTCCATCTACATTTTCAGTCCATTCTTTTCAGAGCTTGATATTGTTACTCCATTCTTTTCCTCAGAATCTCTTATCTTTTTTCATAAATATATTACTGAAAAAACAATTATTTTGGAGCATACTGAGTTTTATCAAATTATGTTATCTTTCCTTTAATGTGTGTTTTCTTTTAAGGTATAGACCAAGGCTCATGCAAGGGTTTCTGACTCTCTGTCTTCTGGTGTCTCACTAATTCTGTATGCATGCTGTGTTTGAAATGTGCCACCCTCCAGTGAGAGAAGATAATGACAGAAAGCCCCAGGCTGGATAGTGCAGACCTCATGATTGATTCTACTGTTTTGTTTTGTGTTCTTCTCTGCCACTCAAAATGGCATTTCCACAGCTGCACATCTGACTTCCTATCTAAAGCATTCACTTCTAAATAGAGATTACACCCACTGAAGAACAACTGAACCTTTATGTCAGTCAAAAGACTGTCAATGGTGAGGTATAGGCCTTATTTGTCCACGTGAATGGTTATGATTGTGTAAAATTGAAGAGATGTAGATTCAGTTCCCTTATTAGAATTTGCCTTCCGCATTTGCCCAGAATCAATTTTGATTCTGTTACTAAATTCCAGAAATATCAGTCAAAAGAAGGTACTTACAGGAGCAAATATTCTATCACACGTATGCTTCTGCTTTCATTGCTTTTGGTTTTCCACAAGGAAAATGCTTCCTGGCTACAAATTTAACAGATGAATTGCAGAGAACTCTTTTCTGATTTAGAGCAATCTGTTCCTTTAGATATGCAGAGCACAGGGGTTTCTGCCTCCTGCTGTACCCCACAGTGACACCATCATTTGCCACTCACTGCAATGATCTACAGCCTGGCTGGGCACAGAAATTCATTCCAATGCCTTCCACCTTACTGCATTTTAGTCAACTCAGTTAGTGGGGTGGTACAGACTGTCTGGCTTACGGCATTTATTCCAAGCACAACAAATACATTCCAATAAGTTTCTAGCTAAGTGCTTACCCAAAATTATAGCCTTTTGGAAAGGGTGGTCTCTGGGACAAAATATTTGCTAGAAGCTT
This sequence comes from Melanocharis versteri, assembly GCA_013397845.1. NCBI lineage: Eukaryota > Metazoa > Chordata > Aves > Passeriformes > Melanocharitidae > Melanocharis > Melanocharis versteri. The sequence continues at coordinate 423,355 of VZTG01000482.1, forward strand.
CTTATAATTCAGCTTCCTTATCCTTAATGATACCTGTCAAATTGGTGTTTATAGCAGTGACTGGATGTGTAAAGACACATTCTGAAGTAATATCTTCTGTGTTTTTATATTGCTCTCCATCCTCAGTACCTTCATAAATTTTAGAATGAGTAAGAAGAAGGAATCATAAAGCAAAATAAGAGTACAGCAAAAAAGGCACAAACTCTCTCACAATGCTCTCTTTAATGAACCAAAAGTAGAATCTGACTGATCTAGTAAGAAGCACAGTTGGAATAAAATAATCTGGATAAACTGCAACACTTTAGTAGGATTTATGAAAAAGCTGATGCTTGAACCCTGATTCTGATTCTAGCATTTATAATAGTTAAATAGTAGAGTTAGTGATAAATATATTTTACCATTTTCTTCTGCATTAATTATTGTCTGGGGAAGGCTTAGAGCACTAAAAGATAGCAGCTAAATAACTTATTGCCATGTGGGTAAGGTTCCTCTTCTGCTCCCATTGTCATGCAACCAGATCTTCAGTGTGAGTGAAGGGCAGACAGGGAAATATGTCTGTATTTGCTGGATTGTTTGCAGTAAATGACTCAGCCATGACACAACTCTGCCAAAATTGTTCAATATTGTACTCCTATGCTACCTTAGGTTAAAATAAATGCGTAATAGCGTGTGTGGTTTCCTTGGGGTCTCTCTCTGAAGAAATGAACTTTTTGATAAATGTTAGATACGAATATGTCTTTCTATAGTAGGAAACTTTCAAAGTCTCAGCTTGAGGTTGGCTTGTGAAAGGATGTTATTATCTTGTCTATAAAACTGAACCTTTTGGGGAAAATATAGACTACTATAGTAATGAGTATTTGGGACTGTATATTTTAAGGGCAAAAATCAGGTAAAAATAAAAGGATAAAACCTGCTTTTAAATTTGATTTACAGATTTCAGACTTGGTCTAGAGGGTTAAAGCCTAATATGTACAAGTGACCAAAGCTTGAAGAGTTGTTAAAAGTCTCACAAATCCTTGCTTCAGGTCTGTCTCCGTGAAAGCTCAGCTCAGTCTCATTGCAGTTTTTGAGGCTGAAGCATCTAATGGCCTCTTCTTTCTAGTAAAAAAGTGATCAGGTACTGCATGTAATCACTGGAGATAGCGGGGAAGACAGCACACTGCAAAGAGTCCATTAGAAATAGCAATAAATAAAACAATCACTAGTGTTATGCAATGAAAGCATTCTGAGTTAGTTAATTCCAGAGTATATAAAGAACTATGACGGTATTGCTGAATGTTGGTGATGATTTCTGTTTCAGATGGGGGATGGCACCCCAACCAACCAGAGTGCAGATGCAGCACTTGGACATATGAACAGGAAGAAAAAGTAAACCCGAGCTCTGCTAGTCTGTTGTCTAACTGTGATGCTTCATGGGCTTCATCTCATACACTTTAAATAGATGCATGGAATGACTTGTGGCTGGGCAGAAAGTGGTTTATTGAGTTATTCAGGATTAGTGGTCTGTAGTTTGAAGAGCAATAGGATCAGCAAACTTGCCATGAAGGGAGTTAAAAAATGGCTATGAAGTACTTCAAAATAGTTATCAGTAAAATTCATCAAAAGGGAGATAATTTTATCTGTTTTCCCAGAAGGGATTAATAGGTTTCCAAGTCTATTTGTACTCCCCATAAACTTCAGACGTTGTAACAGGTATTAGAAAAACCCTGCCAGTGATATCAAGCTGAGGGAGGGGAACTGGCAGGGTGGAGACCAGAGTTTGGTAACTGCTCAGGCCAAGATCACACTGAGGAAGACAACAGCAAAGTGCTGCATTAAGACACAAACCCACAAGTGCAGAAAAAAAAAAAAAGAGCAGCTGGCTAGCCAGCAATGCAGAAGAGAAGAGCATGGAATTTTATGATGGACAACAAAGTAAATATGAGCTGATGGTGTGTTAGCATGGCACAGCCAGGTCTGGGTGGAATTAGCAAGGTCAGTGTGAGTCAGTCATGGGCAGCACTCATCTCCCTCTGGTCCTGCCAGGGTGTGCAGGTGGCAAGGCTGGTCTGACTATGGGCACTGCCTATAAGGAAATGCAGAGCAAGAGGAAGAGGCTGAGGAACTGCAAGAGAACAACAGAAATGTTTAGAAAATGTGATTTGTGAGGATTTGAGGAGCTGTTTCATTGAATTTAGAGAGAAGAGCAGAATTTTAAAAATCTGAAAAATATTGTCATAAAGAGAAAAGTATTCTCACCAAGGACAGGACAAAAGATAAGTTGCTTAATTGGAGCAGGGGAAATTTAAGTAACAAATTAAGAATGCAAGTTTTGTAGATCAAGAAGTAAACTGTATTCCTGTCTCCTTAGGAGACTGCAAAATAGCTTTCCTTGGAAGTGTTTAAAAATGGATTAGATGGATATCTGCAAGGATACTAATTCAAAGCAGCAGTTAGCTTAGATCCTCTCTTCACCTTTCCCTTCCAGCTGTGCCTTGCTACATTTCTGTGATCTTTAGAAGACATTCACTGCATTATTTATTCTGATAGGAATGGCTCTCTTCCATGTGTCCAAAAGAAGGTACCTGAAATTGCAGTTTGGATTGCTGTTCTACTTAACACGCAGCATCTGATTTTATTTTTTGGCAATTAAAGTACAGCAAAAAATCCTTGGGCAGTCAGTCTTGTAAAGGACCAAGTTACTTGCCAATGTCTTGTGAATAGTGGAGAAACTCAAAGCATTAGTCGAAATCAATTACTCCTCACATTTTCTACTGAAAAAGTATTTACATTGGAAAAATCTGCTGTAAGGAGCATGCAACACCCAATAACACAAAATAAAGAAAGAATAATTTCTTGGCTTTGGGAATGGATGGATGGAATTTGTCATAAAATTTTGTATCTATATGTAGATATATACATAGATATAGATATAGATAGTTTTAGGTTTTTATTGGATGTCAGTTCTTGGATTTGAGCCAGAACAGAGGAAGGAATTGTACAAATGCATTACTTGGCCATTTTCTGAATAAAGTAGTGGAAGTTTGTGGCATCCATAAATGAAACTTGTAGGCAACAGTGATTTTTAATGATTTACAGTACCAGTTCAGAAAAAAAGTTATTCCTTTCAGTAAACTTTTAATGATGTTACCCTCTTGATAGCAACTCTAGTTTTCTGTCTTCTTATTACTACACACTCTTGCAGGTAGACCTTACTGCAATTGTTAACTAAATATACCAGCGAAAATATACCTGTTACATATAAATGTACCTGTTTTATATTTTCTATTAAATTTAGAGTTTGGTACACAGGATTGTGTCTGCTTAAGATTTAAACCTTTGCAGCACAGACATATTGCAGCACAAAGGTAGGATCTCATACCTAAGTAGAAAATTGATGCGTGTTTATGAAGGAAAATTAAAAAAACATTAATCATAACACTCATTATGGGAGAGGATGCATCAGTACCCCTTTCTTTTATCTATTGTATCAATGTCAGCAAAAGTCTTAGTTATTAGCAGAAAAACTCCATCAATGTTAATTTGGAATCTAGTAGGAGTATTGCTGCTGGTTGGCTTGTGTTGATGGCTGAAGGCAATGCAGGAAAATAGTTTAGATTTGTGTGATTTGCCGGTGGTTGTAAAGGCTTATTTTGAAACCTGAAAGTACAGCAATATTTTCTAGAGTAGTAATGCAAATTAATTCCCATTAATATTTTCTTTTAAATTTACTAATAATACATAAACTAAATTAGAAGCTTTGTTTTGCTGTGTTCAAGAAAGCTTTGTTTGCCCTGCTGTACAGTGGTTCAAGAAAGCATCAAATGTAATAGGTTACCAATGTTATATCCTTGTGCTAACTCCTCGCTCTCTATCAAATCAGTGGTTTAGCAAAATCAAGTAAAACTAAAAGTATAATTAAATGCAGCTAGTACTTAGTGACTGCTTCACAAAGCTTGTCTTTTTCTGAGCAATATCAGATGGTGTAATTTAAAATAAATTAATTTTTTTTTGCACAAACTATATAGTGGGGGGGAAATTGAGACAACTATCCATCAACAGAGATTTTTCTTTATTGCGCCTACTTGAATTCTGTCAGTTGTAAACACACTAATGACTTCTAGTACAGTAGCAGACTGTTTACTTTACTCTAATCTCACTGGGATGAAGGAAACTCCCATTACAATCAGGTTTTCCAAATGCATTATCATTTCCTTTTGTGGATAACCACACTAAAATCCTTAATTCTCAGGGGTTAGAGGACTTGGCACATTCTCATAGGGAGGTGCCTCTCTCTGAGCCAACATCTCAGGCTCGGCTTAGGAAAAGACGACTCTGCATCTGCTATACTCTTTTCCCCATGCTCTGTGCTTCCATAATTGTATGCCTCAGTTTTTTCAGTAAATAACATTCATAGTAGCCCATGAAGAATGCAAGACTCACCCAATTTGCAACTCAGTAAGGATTCTGGAAGTGTCTTAGAGCTCCCCAACTTTAGATCATTCAGCGAAGATGAAGCCTTTCTCACAGAGGGCTGTTGAGGCTTTCTTGCTGAAAACAAATGTGCCATCAGAAATGTGTAGGAGTTAGTTAAAGTATTAAGTTTGTCACTTTCCCCCACAGATTTAATGCCGTAATTGTGAGACTGCTATTGTCGTGACTGGGTTTGATAATCATGAATCTTGCTCTTCTCTTTGATCTTTCATCCGAACCATGAGGTGTTACACTGCTCAGATAACACCTGACTTGCAATAAAGGAGAAGGTGATCTTGTATAAATGCACAAGCAACCCTGCAAAAGGAGTTTAATGATGCTGATAAAATTAGAAATATGTTCTTCCCTCATGGTGTTATAGTAATGTGAGTGAAAAAACAGCTTGTTCTACCAATTGGGGTGTGATGGTATAATTCCATTTTGTTAAGCAAAGCAGGGTTTATGTCAGGCTGTTGAAGTAGGTTGTTGACAAATTTTGGAGGCAGGAGAAGTTACAAAAACTGTTGAAATTTTACATAACAGTTGGCCGAAGTTTTTTGATTCTTGTATGAGATATCAGCCTGCAGAGCCTGGTATTAAGTAACACACCTTGAGCATGCCTGGCAGGAGCTCTGATGGTTCCATCCTCGCCTATTTCAGCTCACAGACAGCTCTGAGGGCCCTGGGCTGCAGTGGTACTTTCGCCCCTGTTTCTTTTTTCCCCCTAAATTGCAAAGAGAAATCAAGATCTATGTGCAAAGAAACCATTTGGTCCTCTGCACCTGCACAGAAACTGCATTTCTACAATTGTTATTAATAGTCTTTATTTGTGCACACTGGTCATTTGAAACACTTGTCTAACTTTGTTCTTTATTTGTAATTTGGTACTAATTATTTAACTAATTTATTCTTTTTTTCATGTCTTCAAACTATCACTGATGGATGAATTTTTTCTCAAATGTATTTCACAGAGAATTTATAAAATTATTTCATCAGATCATTAACAAGCAATTGTGAATATTTGGTATAGGAAAACTGTTCTGTCCCAGCTGCGTGGTCCTAGATCCTGTTTTGACATAGGAGGTGTTTCATTAACTTCCATCATGGTTTATTCCTTTGCATTTATTATCATTGTTACTTTGCTGGAAGAGCTCCTTACTCAATTTGCTTTGGTGTGAATGCTTGCTAGAAGTGAATTCTGTTTACGTGAATTGTGCTGCCAGTAACTTTATTCATCTAGAAATGCTGCCAGTAAATAGACTATTCAGAGAAAATAAACACAGATGCTCGTACATACAATGGAGATTAATTTAAAATTTCTACTAGTATTCAGAGAAAATTGTTTTCAGTATTTTTGCAGACCTATTTGCAGTAGTAAAATAAAAATTGTTTTCCTTGTTGGTGATGATATGACTGGGTGCAGTGGATGTTGTGCATATGCTCTTGGTCACTGTCAGAGAGCACCTAGCAATGTCGGGGATCTATGTTCAGTACAGCTCGCTAGTTTTTTGGGAAAAAGTTTGTAATACTATTTTAGAAGATATTTTTTAAATGGTATGAAGAGCTTCTAACAGTTTGAGGCCCAAAAGGCACCAAAAAGGGCAGGTTTTTTGTGTTCATTTAAAATTTGTCGATGATTGGGACTTTGACTGATCAGATCTTTCCTTTTAACTTTGATTAAATAGTAACCTCGTGGGCATTTGCATTTGGTAAAGTGATGATTGTAAAATGGCTGCTATTATCTGACAGCTCTGTGCTCCAGACAAGCATAGGAAATGCAGTAGAAAAGAAATCAGGTGAAAATCATTCCAACATTGCTCTCTGTCTTTTGTACAATGCTACATAAATATTTTCCATGTGTAAAGTAACCTTAGTCATCCAATTTCAAGACAAAGGAATTGTGACTAAACTGCAGATCACTTGAGGCTTCTTTGGTGCTAATTAACTTACTTAGCTCAGTTGGCTGGCAGATTTTAATCACTATAAAAGCTCCTGTGGATATTTTAATTTGTTTTCATTTTAAAAGCAGAAGCATATGGTTCTTTAAAAGATGTGTGGCTTTTTCCGTATTCATTTGAGAAATCATAATTAGTGTTTTCATGTGCAAGACATACATTTAGTTTCATAATCATTCATTTTCAGACTTAACCCCTTGGAAACACTGACAGAGTTATGGTGCCAAGAACAGTCAGCATATAACTTCATTTCCTGAAAAACTTGCCTTTTTAACCTTAATCAGGGAAAAAAACATGGGTATTTGCAAGTATTTCTAACAAAATGGTCCAGATAACAGGACAGTCTCTTAAGCTTTTAACATATATTGATAAATTGTTGAAAGTATAGGGTTTCTCTTATTTAGAATTTCAAAGTTTGTCCTTTAGTAACAAAATAATTAGAATAACCAAAAATTAGAAAAACAAAGTCCAGGAGGCAGTTGGTGTGCCTTCAGACACGCTCTTTCATATCCTGGCCTCTCTATGCTGGTCTTCAGATTTTACCCCATCATCTATATTAGAAATTGCTACCCAATCCGACTCTAAACAAGTCCCAATGTTCTCTAAAATGTCTTTTTTTTAGTTGAAATAGATGATGTAGATCAGCCCTAGCCTTTTGAGATTGCAGGCCCAGGTATTATTTACCCTTCTGTGAGTAGGTGAAGAAAGGCCATGATCAGGCAAGCAAATTAAATCCTTCTGGCATGATTTAGCTGTCCATTAGTCAAGCTGTTAATGATCCATTATGAAACTTTAGAAGGACATCTTGATAGGCATGCTTTCATGAAACACACATATGCAGAAGTATTTCTATTGCACATTCTGCATGTGTATCAAAGCCTTGACAAATAGGTTTGCTTATTTCCCAGTTTATTCCATCCTTTCTCTGATTCCATTTTTAGCTTTATTCTACAAAGCAAGAGTGGGAGTGTCAAAGTTAGGGATATTTCTCCCTATGAATTTGCTGCAATCAGGTTAAGGAAAAATGTTCAATCATCACTGATGATTCCAGGTTCACATCTTAGAGTTTGTTAGTACTGCTTGATGAATAAGATTCAAAATATGGTGTCCATGTCTCATTTACTGAGTGTTATTTCCAAGTGATGTTTTCAAGTGCAAAAGATGGATTTAACAATGTTTTAATACACTTGGACTGTGTTTTGAAATTTTATTATAAGAGCATGAAAGGTGCAGTTTTAGAATGTTGACTGTGTTGTTTTGATTTGCTTTAGTCACGCTATTCATGTTTAGTATCACTGTCACCATTCAAAGTAGTTTTAATTTGGTGTAAATTGTTGAACAAAAAGTCAAAATAAGCTTGGAGTAAATTTCTGTGTATAGTGCACTTAATTCATTTCACATGTTGCTTGAAATTAGAGTGTTTGGTGAGATAGTTAATATTAATCAAAAGATTAATCCCTCCATCCCAAGCCCCAAAACACCGCAGTAAGGTAACCTGCAATATTCTGTGCCAAAATAATTCCTTTGCATGGTGGAAACAGTAGGAGGGAACTCAGAAAAGAGCACATCCTTACTGGCTTTCTCTCAAATCAATGTTGTTTGCTGTAAAATATGTAAAGAGACCTCCACGTAGCTGTTTTTCTCCGAGCCCCTGTGGCAGTGCTGGCGCACACCCAGACGAGCTCTCTGGAAGCCTGGCTGCAGCTGGGCTGAGGCTCTTTCCTGCAGCAGCAGTGCAGTCCTGGATTGGGACGTTCTTCCCACCTCTGCCAGAGGGAATGGGTTTTCTGCGTGCCCTGCCTCTATAACCTGGCTTGCTGATATGCCTGTCATTGTCCTTTGGAGGAAGGAACATGTGGAGAGGAAACGGGGCCTCGGCTGTGCTTGCTCTCCCCAGCAACCACATCTGTGCTCAGATACTGGGGAGCAAGGGAAGCAAGGATTTCCACCCATTGTATTTAGGGAATGTCTTCACTGATTACAAAGGCTCTTAAGTAGAAGTCCTGTCCTGCATTTTCAGCTAAAATCTAGTTTTATTGCATTTCCATTGGGGACCACCTCAGTTATTCAGTATCAGCTCGATATGCATTTCTGTTATGCTGAAAAGAGCAGAACTCTGCTCTACACAAGCGTTGCATCAGAAAATACAGCTATAGCTATGACTAAATGAGAAGGATGTGCCACTTGCTGTGACAAAATGAGTTTCAATGTGACTGAAGAGAGTGAATATATATGGCTGTACTGTTCATCCATCTGCATTTTACAAAATTGCCTCTTTTTTTCTATTAGTGATGTGCATATGATAGTGAACATATTAGCTGCATTTGTACTGGATTTACTTTTTGCAGCAGTCATCAAAAATGTTACTGAATGTTCATACTTAGTCATGATTACACACCTGGGAATGACTACTAATATAGCAGGATTTAAAATTACCTTTCTGGATGATGATTAACATGTAAGAGCTTTACACATCAGTAAAAATCCATATTGCCTGGAAAGTTAAGGAGCAAATATATCTAAAAGAAAAAAGACATGGTAGCACACAGTATATTTGTGCAATATTGCGTTATGTAGATGGCAGAGGACAGTGCAAGGTTGCCATGCACTGGGAATAGCTGCATTGAGGCGGCCCTTTGCAGAGACTCTTGGAGTGCCTGGCTGGTGAGGCGTGCTTGCTTCAGAAACCCAGGTGGCACAGCTCCTGTTCCTGGGAGCACGCTGTGCTGAGCACCATGCCCACATCCCCAGGTTTTGCCTGTCCACCTCCGATTTTCCGGGCTGTACCGCAGGCTGCAGCGGCCCCTGTTGGAAAATCGCCATCTGCTGGGAGTGCCTCAAGTCAGAGCTGTCCAAACCCTCGCAGCACCTCCCCACTGCGGCACCATGCCCTCTTCCTGGGGTTTGCAAGGGGAGGCTGTCCTTGCTCCTCCAGCTCTTCCAGGACACAGCAATTCCCCTGCCTGGCTGGGGGCTTTCCCTTCATCACGGATTAACTAGGCAGCGTTTCTTCAGGAGTAAGGAAGCCTCTCCTTGTTTTCCGTGCTGCGGCAATGCTGACAACAGTAATGCCATGCAGATGCCCCAAGTATTAAAGGCAGCGCATTTTTGCTTTTCGGATGTAAATTGATCCTCTCTGCAAAGATGTTTCAAATGCATGGCACAGCTGGGGAAGCTCAGTATTCAGCATGATCTCTCTGAAGCGATAAAAGTAGGGGCAGATTCTGGACTCGGTTCAGGTTAGGATATCTCAGCTTGCCCTGCGTTTTGTGCCATCCAAGTGATGTAATTGATATGGCAGCGATAATATACAGAACGAGTGCTCTATTAATAACTTCCCTTTAACAGCCACTTAACCCAGAACCTTGGCTTGGCATTGCAGCCTCCAGTGATAGTGCTCTCAGCGAGGGTACTGACAGCGTGTCTCGAAAGCTAATGAGATGCCTGGGAACAAATGTTTGGCAAGATTGGCAACTTTTAGAGGTTTATTTCAGGTACAGTTTGTCCTGGTATAAGAGACTTGAAAAATATTTACCCTGTGTATTCTGGTTCTTTTTCCACCGTTTCTCTCAGTTGTGTGAGTGGAGTGATTTCCCTGCCAAATTTGCAAAGGTATTATTTGTCCCTTATTCTCTGTCTCGTGTAACAAATCTCTTCAGTTGTAACACTAGTAGAAATCCAGTTAATTGTATATGCCTATATTCTTTCTATCTATCTATTAAAATACCATACATTTACATTACATAAGTTTATATTAATTATCTCTGGAAAAAATGCATATTGTCCTCTGTAATTTCCTCTTTTTGGCCCACAATTTCCTTTATTTCTCTGTATTAAACAGCAGTGTGTATGCTATGCTAGCAGTGTTACAGGTGCAGCCTGTACCGAAGTGTTGTAAAAAGAGGTAATATGGATAGAAAAATGTAAAAAAACCATGGCAAACCCCCAAATCAGAACCATAATAAATGCTTTTTACCAATCTCAAAATAAAATGAGGGCAAAATTACATATATGTCCTTTGGGAATTTTAGTATTTTACATCTTGTTAGAATAAAGTCTTAGTTACTTTTTTTCCTGAATGTGTTGGTCAAGCCTTAATTATGCTTGGACACGGGTTTTTCTGAACTTACACAGTGGAAGGATATGAGAAGAACACATGAGGAATATCTTTTTAAGCACATGGGTTGCCTTTGGTGCAAGAAAATGTTAATAGAAGCTTTCCTTGTTGCAGTGGTTTAAAACTGAAGAGTGAAGTGCAGATCTTCATCTGAATTATGTAGTGCCTCACTTGAAACAGTGCAGGCAGCTGACAGTCAGGCTCTGACACCTTCGATTCTGCAAATACTCAGTGTGTCTAAATTGCTTTAAAACCAGTGTGACTTAAGCATATACTTAATGTTAATTGCATGCTCAACTGCTTTGCAGAAGTGATGTTTTAAGAAATTGAGTAGAACATGTATATTGGAAGCAGCCCTTACGAATCCTGCAAATAAGGTACTACAGTTTTATAGTCCTCAGTCTTTGCAATACCGTTGCAGGATTGAATTATAACCTAGGTCAAAGCCTACAGTTTTATTCTTATCCTGGGATTTTTTCACCTTTTGTTTGCATTTTCTGTTACATAACTAGTATTTTAGTTCTAAATTTTCTCAGGCTTTTTTCTCATCCCTTTACACTTACACTTAGAAATAAAGTAGATGCCTGTGGGGAGAGGAAAAAGGAAGGGGGAGTACAAGAAGTAAAATGAATCATGCCGTTGCATGAATAGGGATGTGGAAGCTATTTATACTGGTATAAATACCAGATTAGTAGGATTTAAAATGTTACTGCTCTGTAGGTTTTAAAAGGCCTTATAAGCTCTAGGTTAGTTTTGCTTCACTTCTTTCAAGGTAGACTTATTTAAGAAGACAGATATATTTGCTTTAATTTTTAAGAAGAATTATAGCACATAATGGTTTTCTTGGACTCATAAAGTATTTCCCCACCCACTGCTTGCTCTCTGAAGGAGAGGCTGTCTGACACTTGCCAAGGAGAAGTGGCCCTTGCTCCTAATCTCACTAGCTCTCAAGAGAGTCGTTGCAGATTGGTGGACTCTGCTCCTGTGAATCCCCAAACACATTTGGCAACCTGTCTGTATGATGCAGTCACTATTAGATATGGATTTGCAATTCTTTATGGAAGAGGGTACTCTTCTTGTCCTAGTTCCCCCACGCTGCTTGTGTTATGTGGGGGAAATAGTTGGTTGTTTCTTGCTAAGTAAAATAGTAACTTTTTTTATTACGAGCTTGCCAGCAAACTCCTGGAAGAACACAAACAGAAGCTGTCAAGATGTATTGAAATATGCGTCTGTACTTCTGAGTAAAGGTCCTTCCTGTCAGAGCAAACAACACAGTCCCAAAATGTGTGATGCCATTCTGAAAGTTACTTCTTATACATAAGCCCTTGCCTTGGTCATGTTACCAAGTGGCACACCTCTTTTATTAGGTAAACACTAAATACAAATTAATCTGCAAAGCAGTCTCTGGAGGAGAGCTCTCTTCTTATTATTCCTTTCAGACTTCTAGCCCTGTATGGTAGTAAAAAAAGCAAATGAGGCTTTTCTAGGCTTGTTTAGCACATGGAAAATTCTGGTCTATTGAGAGTGCTGTGCTATATAAGTTCATTTCCTTATTATGTCCTAACCTAGGAAGTTTGAATCAGTTGATACCAGGTTTCCCTTGCAGATGTCTTAGAAATAAAAAACATGTCTGTCTTTCTCAACATTTTGGCATACAATTTATTCTTCCCTTGACATGCTTTATTTTATCTGTTCTACATCAGACATGTTTTTTGCCTTGATGATTTTCTTGCCTATGTGGTGAGAGCTAAATGTCAGTCAGTGTGCAGAAAATTACTTTTCTCTTGTGTAGATTATCTTGAAAACACTAAAGGTGCTGTTGGCAGTAGAATAGACTGATAGCAGAGTTGAGGAGGGAGTTCTTGTTTCAGCAGTAGCAGAAGAGGGTGAAAACTGACTGCAGGCTTGCTCCAGAGGGGAGGCTCAAAACCCGGTGTAGGCTATTTGTGGTGCATGCTGAGAGATGTTACAGCTGTGGGAGGAAGCATTTCTTAGTGAAAATTATTTGGGAAATTATTAGGAAATTAACAAATATTCTTTATATCTCATGAGTGTGCAACAGCCTCCAGCTCTTTTATTTTAGTTATTTATTCAGGCCTGGAAGCAGAAGTTGCTGCCTGCATTGGATGCTGACTAGACTGAAGACTGGTGGGCTTGGGGTAGCAATGTCCTCAGTTCAAATGTGTCCTCTGATTTGAGGATGAATGTGGTGTTGATGTCATAGAATCCCTTAGCTTGGAAAAGACATTTGAGATCACGGAGGCCAGCTGTTAACCCAGCACTGCCAAGTCCACAACTAAACCGTGTCCCTGAGTGTCACAGCTACACATGGTGACTCAACCACTTCCCTGGGCAGCCTGTTCCAATGCTTGACAAATCTTTCCATGAAGAATTTTTTCCTAATATACAGCCTAAACCTCCTCTGATGCAGCTCTTGTCCTGTCGCTTGTTACTTGGGAGAAGAGACCAATGACCTCCTGCCCTCACCACCACCTCCTTTTCAGGTGGTTGTAGAGAGCTAGAGGATCTTCCTGAGCCTCCTTTCCTCCAGACTAAACCAGCCCACTTTCTTCAGCTGCTCCTCACAAGTTTTGTTCTCTAGACCCTTCACACTTGTTCTTTGGATGCAGTTCAACCTTTGTCAAACCAACCCCTTGAAATGGATTTGAGCCTGGTGGTAATGCCACATGTTTTAATAGTCCCAGTGGAAAGTCTGAAAAGAGAGGAATTGGCAAGTAATGCTGTCATCAAATCTGTTGTACCCAGGAAAAAGGACATTTTCCATGTAATTGTTGTAGGTGTCAGGTAGAGACATTAATATGGGATGTGTAAGTTGGATATTAGCTTCTGATAATGACAAATCACTGGAATATACAGTAACAAGGCTGGGGCAACAGTTCCTTTTGTCAGGCTAATTAGTGGTTAAGCAAAGCAGTTGTAGGTATTAGATTTCTGGTAGAACTGATGTGCATCTAATAGGTGTTAAGTGCCTGCCACACCATGTTTTAAGGAAATCATGGAAGGGCTTTTGTCTGTGGGAAATAATTATCTTTGCACATAATCTTCTATACTCGTGACACGATTCTAACATCCTGGGAAAATCTGCAGTTTATTCTCCTATAGTGCTATGGTTTCTTTTAAAGGGAAAAAAAAACCCAACCCCAAGAGAGCCCCAAAGTAGCCCCCAAACCCATGGATTTGCTGGGATCTACATGTATTTAACATACACAGGGTCTAAATACTATTATCATAAAAAAAAATAGCTGTAGTTTTCCCTTTTTTTTTTGAGTGGGCAAGGGTATAATATGGATGATAGGTTAGATCTTCATAGAGTTGAGTTTTAGTTGGAGGTATCTCTAGAGGTCTGCTAGTCTTGGGTTTGAAAAATAGGAATGTAATTCCTCACAGACTGTGTGAGCCCTGGGCTGCTTGTGGATGATTTATAAGGGACTGTAGTAATTTTGTAGCTCTCAGGGAGTGAGTCCATGAACATGTCGAGCTGATGCATCACTGAATGGAGTCATGGGCAGGCAAAAGGAATGCAAGTCTGAAGGTGAAGATCAATGAAGATCAATGCAGGGAATTCTACCTAGTACTTTATTTCTTTATTCTGTTTCTCTCACGCTCAGGAATGAAACAAGTGCTGTCCTTGAAGCACTGACCATTGAGTGGTAACTACATCATTCCTCTCTCTCCCTTTTTCACCTTTGTGTTAAGAACAGTGGATGAATGTTTTCAAACCAAAATTGCTGCTCTGTAGGGTTATTTTACTATGTGAGGTGCATGTTCAAGTGTGCAGAATTTCGCAGATTAAACTCACAGGCTTTCGCTTTCCTGTGCCTAAAAACATGATTTATAAAGAACTGATTTTGCCTGGCCTGTTTCAGAATGTAAATCCATTTTCACCTTACTTACAGAAATGCATATTTGAGATCTATATCATCAGAATTCATCTTCAGACTCAACATATTTGTAGGAAAAGGTGAATAAGAGATGAAAATAAAACTCTCTTCAGTCTAACTGGAAATTAGGCCAATTTCAGTAATTTTCTTAAATACCTCAATCATAACAAATAGTGTCAGTTTCTAGAAGTATTGCCGTCAAGTAAGAGATTTTTGTAAGTCAGCCTTTTAAATTCAGCATCTATGAAGGATTCTATAATAACAGCATTATATCTAATTAAGGAAAACCAGTGTCTCTGGAGACAAGCAACAGGACGCAAGGGCTGTCATCTTTATACCTCTGGTTCAACCCCAGCATGGGGCCATGCTGTCCCCTTCCTGGGAGGGTTTAACATGATGTGTGTTTCTTGGATGGATGAGAGTACGAGAAGAGGACTCCTACTGGAGCTCTGGACTCTCATCCCTGGAAGTATGCAAGCCTCAGAGCTGTGGCTGATTTAATCTACAGTCACAAACTGACCAGGAGGTTGGATTTGATGAGCACCAGCAGTCTCTTCTAAATAATGTTTGTACCCTTTTGTGGTAAACCTTGCTGTTCCAAGGTGTTAAATTTATGCGATGGACATCTTGGAATAAGTTGACTGCAGGGCTTGTCCTGTTACAGAAGAGATAAGAAGTTTTCTCTCCTCTGTGCTCCCTGCATTATGACAGAGATCACAAACTCATGTTTTGCTGTTAATGAGTTTTTTTTTTTTTTTTTCCCTTCTGGAGAAATACACTAGTATTAAATGCAGGCAAACTAGTTCTGGAAACACTAAATACACTCTAGGTCCCTGGGCTTGGCCAAATGTTGGTGTATGCATATTAAAATCTTAAAGGGATGATGTATTACAGGGATGAATGAAATAGGGTAAGAAATACTAAAAGATGGGAAAGAAGGTATTATCTGTAGCAGGGAAACTGAGACACTTCTTGGAGAGTATTTGGCCAACATAAGAATTACATGTGTACTAAATTTAGTAGTCTAGTGACCACAGTTCTCTAAACTATAATAATAATAATGAATTGGGGAGGCCTGTGGCTTATGAGCCATGATTTGAGTGTGGCTCTTGTGCTTGTCAGATGCTGCATAAGAAGACATGGTAATACTGTGTCAGAGATTAGGCAATGGCTGCTAAAGGTGTCGAAGGTAATCCTGCTTTGGGAACAAGTAATGTGCCCTTAATATTTCCACTCTGTGCTGGAATGAAAGAGCCCCAGGAGCTGTCTTCTCCTGTGTTGGTGAACCTGCCAATCTAGAAACCAAAATCTCCCATTTGTGAATGTAAGAAAGACATTCAAAGAAAAACCCTGTCATTTTGTAGCAATACCATTATTTTTTGTGAAGCTAGATATGTGATTGACTCGTGGAACTAGAATGGCTAATTGTTAAAAGAAGTACATAGCATACTTTTTTTTCTTCATCAAGAAGATGTGCTTTTAGAATATGTATGTGTGGTGCTTAAATTATAAAGTATATAGCTTAGTTAATAATTTTTTCCAGTAGGATGTGGCTATTCAGCAATATATTAAGGTGAAACGCTTGTTTGGTTTTCATGCAGATGTCAGAGAGAGAAAATTGTCATTTGTCAGCCTAAGATGTTTATTTTTTTTTTTCTGATAAGCAGTTCAGTTAAAAGCTTGGTCTAAATTACAGATATTTGCTACTAGCTATCAAGTTTGGGTTCTATCTTCTGACTAGAGAGCCTGTGCTTTACAGAAAGCCAAGCATTACAATTATTTGACTCTTCACAGTTAATTCAGCACCATGTAGTCTTGCTTTTCTACCGTACTTCTGGATGTGAAGTGAGAGAATATTTAATTTGCCTGACATGCACCTCTGCCACTCAAGATGGACAAAATCAGCTGAGAAGCTGACATGCTGCAATGCTACATTTGTACTTAGAAGTTTTTAATCTAGAGACCCTCGGCTCTGAAAAAGTGGCTTGCTTCCCTTTAAAACCCACTGGTTAATTAATCATGGTTGCAGAATGCTGTTGCAGGCAGCTTCGTGTAACATTTCATTAATAATAAGTGCTGCTGTGGGGAATGTGTTACAGCAAGCAGGATCACATCTGGCAAGTCATGATGGCTACTCACTGCTCTGCACTGTCAGCGGTTTTTAACCCCAAAATGTGTTGACCCGATTCTCTGCTGTTAAATTCTGGAGTTATGGTGAGTACCTTGCAGTGTACATCATACATCCAACTCTGTTTGTGACTCTGGGATGCAGACACAAGCTGAGACTGCTGTGCAGGCAATTAGATCTCTTCGCTCACCAATTTTGTTGGGTTTTTTCTAAGCAAAATGTTGTAAGTATCAGATGTGCAAATTTGTCAGTGACTGCAAATTTTGTCCACATCTAATCAGCAGTGTGATTACTTTTAAACAAATGATTCTGAATTTAAGAGAGTCTGGATTCTGAACTTTGTGATTAAATATTTAAGGAAAAAGTTGACTAAAATAATTCAATGAACTGGAGTGCCAGAACACTGCTCTCAGGGAAAATGTGGTCCCATTTTTTTCTCAGCTGGGAGAGATTAGGTGCTTTCACAAGCAAATGATCCTTTTCTGGATTCATCTTTCTTTTTTCACTAGACTTTCAATCAAGCTCTTCTTGTGTGGATCTCCCACACTTTTGATGTGGGAGCCATTTATCTCTGTATGTAATATAAAACAAATTCTTGTTCATCCCTTTAAAAAAAGCACAAAAAATGAAACCAAAAAATCCACCTAAATGAAGAAAAATATCCGCTAATTTTTTTTTTTGAGTCCTTTCTACATCTACACTAGGACAAAACTAGGAATGTCAAGTGACTAGCATTAAAAAGAAATTTTTTAATACATACCTGAAAGGTAGTTGTGTAACACTTATTTTTGTATTGTAATTTTCTCTGACTTTACAAAGTAAAGGATCTCTTGAAACTCCAAATCAAAGACTAAATGCATCAAAATTTGAATAATAAGCTCCACAAGCCTTCATTTCTAGTGTTTAAAGACAGAAACTTGTCCATAAGTCTTTCATTGCTTGGTGGATGTACTTTTGAAACACTATAAGTTTTTTTCCTACTGGAGATTGAAATTCTTGGAAGTGCAGTTGAGTATGTTACAGATTGCTAAGGGAGTTCTGTTGTTTTGAGATAGAAGATTGTACTTGATGCTTCTTTATGTTAGGACTGAGTCTGCCAGAATATGTTAGGTCATTTTCGGTGCCTGAGTTGACTTGGAGTTAAAGAGAAAAAGATTTGTACCACCTTTCTCTCTGAGCCAGGGAGGGAAGGATGGGCATGATGTCAATATGAGTGCTTGTAATTAATTGTGAGTCTTTTCATGACACATAATGAGAGTTTTGTCCTCAGTCCAGAGCTATTTTTGATACTGACTCAGAATGGGCTAACACTGAGATTTATCACCTTTCCTGTTCTTACCATCAGAGTACATTCTCTTAGCTGTAAATGCAATGAAATTCTGGTTTGTAAAAGCAAAGCCATCCTGGTAATCACGCTGAATTGTTCCCTTAACCCTTGTCGATGGAAGGTAAACACATGACTGAATGCTACTGTAGCACTGTAAAAATTAATTCTCCAGCAAGATTAATAGGATGCTCATAGCAAAGTGGGGCCTTTGAGATGGGCCAGACCAACCAGTAGTAAGACATTAAGAATGTTAAACCTGTTCTATCTTGATGACCTAGTCCTGATAGCACTGAGGTTTTAAAATTTAATGAATGTGAATGTTTATTATCTGTTCAAGTACAGTCTAAAATAGTGAAGGCCTTTCTTACCACCCTTCACTCCATGAACTGACACGTTTATACCTCTGAGAAATAAATCTGTTTAAATGACATAAAAGGACTCAGACCATATTTTGACATGATAAAAGACAACTCCTCTAAGGAAGAGACAGTATAAACTATAAGTCTGCAAGACGGGGACTGAAATATAGGAAGAAGGGGTAAATTTTTCTTTATCACAATTGAAGAGTCTTGTAAAAGATACTCTAGGCTTTGTCTCTCAAGTGCCCTGTCTGTTATTTTTGAAACATAGCCTACCAAAGGTCACTTTTAATTTCCTGAATTGACTAATAAGAACAGAGCAACAATATAAAAGAAATTAATTACATTAGCAGAACTCATGAAATTAGTACAATAAGCGTATATGTAAGCTGTATACATCTCTGCTACCTTATTCAGTACCTACTTGTATCTGCAAATATTTCAAAGCTAAGATGCTCACCGACAGAAACTGCTGGTCCTTAAAGCTGCATGATGTAAAATTCCTGTTAGGGCTGAAAAGCATTCCTGGGATCAGGAACTGTAATCCGATCATGTAATAGGATTGATATAAATATAATCCTATTACTAAACCATGTACTTGCATGTCAGAATGAGCAGTGAATAAAGGCTGGAAGATGTTTGAGACATGTTGCTCTTTCAAAACAGGTAATCAATGTGCACCACTGTAGTATGCAGTGATTTAAAAAGGTGGATTTTGGTGTAGAAAGCAACTTCTTGCCATAAATTAATTTTGCTAAAAGTTCTGAGCTGTCAGTTCTTGGAGTTTGTTTCCCCTCTCTTATCTTCTCCAGCAGTATTAAAAAGAAGGCTGAAATGATTTATTTTTGGTGAACCTCATTTCCCATGATAGATGCTAAACAACAAATGATACCCTATGAAATAAACCCCTATAAAGTGTCAGAAGGGAGAAATCATCTAGCTGCGAAGCATAAACCATTGTATGCAGCTGATAAGAATAAAGCTAAGTGGCTCGTGTCATGTCATTGCCACAGTTATAGTATATTAGTCCCTTAACAATGTAAAACCAGCAAGCATTTGTTGAAAGCCAAGTATGCAGGGTGATTGACCTGGATTGCTGAGTCTCTTGAACTGCAGTCATGAAGAGGTTAGCAAATTAAGTGCCTGTGCCCTTTCCTGACACATTAATCTTGCAAAGAAGACGCTCTGAACATTTTGTGCACACATCATGCCAAAGAAGTGCTGGCAGCAGCTTTTTTTGGCCCGCTTCTTGCCATCAGTCTTGAGGTAAGAGGCACCCAAAAAGGAACTGCACTCCACACTTTTGCTAGTTTTGAAGCCTGAATAAAGATTAGAGTTTTACAGTAGACTAATACATTTCCTTTGGAAGTTTCATTTCTCAAAACACACCAAATTTCAAATTCCTTCAGGTACCTTCATGATTCTGTTTTGGAAGTAGCATTAAATGTGTTTTTGAATACAGTGTAACGTGGTTTTGTTCTGTCCATCCAGTATAACTCTCTACTATTTTAATCTGATTTTGGTGATCAAACTTCTAAACTATGCCCTCATATCTAAGCATGCATGCAAGCATATTTATGTATGCAAATGTTTTTTTAATTTTAGTTAAATAAGGAGGGAGACTGACTTATCTGCTCAACCCTTGCCATGCTCTTTCCAGCTCAGGGCCTGCAAAGAGTCTTTGTGCTACTGCCACCAACCTTATTCCTCATTGCTGTCTTCAGGTGGCAATGTGTACTCCAGATGGGAAAAGGTTTGAATTACCATCCTATCAGCATATCATTGTCTGGTAAAGCAGGAGCAAAAGCCGATCTGCCTCCTCTTCTGACTAAAAAAGTTTTTCCAGCTTTTGTCTAAGCAGTGAGATACTCTGCAAATACCCCAAGACTGGTAGACACTGAGGATGTGCATTGATTACATTGCTATCTTGAGTTGTCTTGATTTCAGTTTTTATTTTCTATACTTGGGAGATTTAATACAGAAGGAAGAGACAATCCTTCAACAGAAAATTTCAATAATCTAAGCAGACAATAGTTTTATATTCTTTCTAAAGGTAGTATTGGAAAAGAGGCAGTGAACAGTTTGGAATTTAGCCCATGTCTTTTAAATCTCACATACTTACAATCTCAAGACTTCAGGTCTTTAGAATATTTCATTTAGCACATTCATATTTTATACTTTCATCCTGAAGCAGCCTATTTTGCATCATTATAATCTGGATATAAGGATGTAATTTTGTGGGTGGGATATTGGAGGAAATGGTTCTCTGGTGTTAGTGTGATTTATGACAACAGCTAATATTAGCTGAATGTGTATTATTTCACAAACCTCACACCTTTTCTAAACCTAGCTGAGAAACTCACTGTGGTTTGTCTTCATCATACTTGAATTATCTCCCAATGTAAATATATGATTTATCTGTGGTGACAAATACTGCCTTGGCTTTGTGGTTCCTATTATGTTAATGGACCACAGTTTGCTGGAAAATGCCTTTTCTCAAATGGCCTGTCCTTGTTCAACAGCACTGAGTAATTGTTTCACCAGCTTTAGTTCCTTCTTATAATTAACTTTCAAGTGTGCCGTAGGAACATAAGGAACAAACAAACTCATTTTACACTAACCTGTAAATAAAGCCATTTCCAAAGTAAAACTGACATTTAATACAAAGCAGTAGTGCAATTTGCTGCCACTATAGAGAGTCGTGAAATTAATTACTTGTGGATGTGAAATATTGATGAATAACTAACACTACCTCACTTAATCTTTTTATATATATATATACACTGTGCACAAAGTTGTCCAGGGTAAGGGCAAGAGAAGGAAACAGAACAGCTATCAAAGGTTCAAACAAGTGTGGGGTTACAACTGAAAAGAAAAGTAGTGAGAATATTAGTTTCACAGATCAGGAGGAAATATATCTCAGTTTGATCAATTAAAGTGTTTTTTTTCCGCATTAACAAGACTTTAATTTTTTTACTGCTGGGGAGGAACATGATGTAAACCTCAGAACCAGTGGGGGCAGTGCTGACTTGTGGTTACCATTACAGATCTGGTGATTTTGTGTGAGGGTTGGCTTTGAGGTTTTTCTTTCTTTTGGTTTAGTATTTCAACGCAGGGAATTATTGGATTAGTGTTTCCTATTTTACTTACGTCAGGATGTTCTTTCTATTCCAACAAGCTTTTATGTTTTAAGAAACCAGCAGGTTTGAAAGCTCTATTCCTTGAACCGAATATGCTGAGGTTTTCCTCTACTGCCACTGCTAGCAATTGTTAAAAAAAAGAAAGGCAAATAAAAAGCCCCTTGACCAAATCAATAGTTAAACAAGAGATATTTATGCGCCTCTTAATTTAATTTACACAGCACCAGATTCGTCTTCCCTGAGAAACTGATCCTATGGTTAGAGGAAGAAGTCTTGCAAGCATGTGTTGCTGTGTTAAACGTGTTAGACACTGAGGATGTAACTTCATGCTTCAAAACCATGCTGTTATCATTACAGGTCAGTTCTACGGAGTCTTACATTGCAATTAAAATTCAAAAAAGTCAAGCCCACCTAAGTTGTAAGAATGATGATCTTATCTGAAAAAGTACCCCAAAAATGCCAGTGTAATCTGTGCTGTAATATAAATTCTACTCACTCCAGGAGGAAATAGGGAAAGGCTTTGCAGAAAAAAAGGGAAATGTTACCTCACTATTTATAAAGAGTTGATTGGGTTGATTTGTTGAATTTTATTAGACTGTCGTACTGCTGATTTTTTTTTTTTACCTGTAAAGACCTGGAGGAAAATTTAAATCCTGATAATGTGAATGTAAATCACATCCAATAGCTAGGTATTGTTTCTCCAGCCATCTAATCAGGAGCTAATTTCCACAAAAGAACTAGTGATATAGTAGGAACGTGAACAGAGAGGAGCAAGGTCCTTCTTATCATTTCCTTCAGACCGTACTGAAGATAAGCTTATCTAAGGGTCTTGCACATGGAGTCAGGTTTGACTGTGGCCTTCACTAAAGAGATATTTTCCTCCACTCCCACTGAGAGCCATTCTTAAGAATGAAACAAACAGGCGCAGATTACTGACAAAAATTTTTATGCAAAACCAGTGTGTTGCTTAATCTTAGTTATATCCTTTTTCTTTTGTCTGTAGTGATTGCACTAATTGCAGAGCAGTTCTTCTGTCAGTGTGATGTACATGGAAAAACCAGTCCCCACAAAGCTGAGGCTTGACCCTTCGAGTTGCTGAGTGTTCAAAACTTCCACTGAATGGACTGAAAACATTTGTGTCTAATCAACTTCAATCATGTGGGGGTCTCCATAACTGCTTTCTGTGACTGACATTTTGTGTAACCCATGCTCATGATTGATTACAACCAGGAGATTGCTTAATTTACTCAACATTTCTTTTCAATGACAACTGCGTAGCAAACCCACAGATCACTTCTCATAATTAAATGCTCTTTCAACGTGAATTATAAACCATGCTATTGTGAAACGTAGAGAACAGCTGGTCAAAGACAAGCACTTTGGGAACATTTCTGAATTTAGGGCTTTTTAAAAATATATGTTTATTTAATCTTCTCAGTATTCATCTGTACAAACTGGAAGATTAGAATTTGTTTTAGGCCCCTTTTTAAAATTCATTTGTTTTCATCTTTTCTTCTTCTAGTCTTTTTATAAATGTACACTAGTTGACTTCTCTCTAGAATGGATTCCTTCTGCATGAAATTGCTGAAGCAGTTTCTTCACTAAATGCCTGGAAACAAGTAAACCCAGACTTCCTTACAGTATATTCAAATATCACCAAATAGTTATATTCCCAATATTTACAGGTTTTAGCCCACTTGTGTTATAATTACAATAGTGAACTCATCTGAATGAGAAGCTTAGTGGGTTTTTGCTTATTACTTCAGCTAAGTTCTGCACTCTGTGCTGGCAGGTAGAAGCAAGTTGTTGGTACTGAAGTTGCATGTATGTCATCAAAAAAGATATTAATTTTCCTTTTTTTGACTAATTTTTTCCCCACTGAAGAAGTTAATACCCAGAAATGAATTCCTGAGTACTTTGTGGCGTGTGAATATGACTAGATTGTGAAGGGTGAAGTAACATAGAAAAGTACATGGTGAAACTCATTTTTCAAAGCCAAAATTGATCTCTACAGGGTAAGATGGTTTCCACTCAGACTGTAACATAATTTGGTAACAATCTTAGGTAACAATCGGTTTTTAAGTTGTTTGTTTGTTTTCTTTTTTTGTCAACTCCTCAGCTGAAATAAAAAATCCCAAAGGTAAGACTATGCGTTAATTCACAGATCATTGACACAACACTAGAAATCAAGTAAATTGTGGATGCTTTTTTCATATTCCTCTCTCAACTCCAAATTCCTCAGACCCATTATTCAGCCTAGAAATCTTCCTATTAAATCCTGGGGTTGTATTCCCAGTTAGGACTTTAAAGTATTTTCTGTCTTTCAGTGATACTTTTTGCATATCTCAAAAGTTGCAGATTAAATGCAATTAAAAATTACAGAGTTTATAGCTGATACCTTTTATTTGAGAAATCTAAGAATTATTTATAAAAACATTAAACATTAAGAAAAATGGAGTTTTGCTTAGCAAAATGTCTGGGAAATTGAGACTTTGTGAGCTACAATGGATTATGATTTGGGCCTGTCAAAACCTCATCATGCCTTTCAGCAGCCAGCTGTTGGAGGTTCAGTCACACCCCTTCCAAGGTGTGTGTTGATATTTAATTAATTAGCAATGAAAGACTCTACCTTCAAATGAGGCCGGGAGACAGTTTCTGGTGAGGTCTATTCAGACACAATTAACAATAAGCAGAAGGTTGGCTTTCCTGTTGACATGCTGTAAATTAGGACAGAGTAACACTCATCTGTCACCTGTGTTGGTTTGATTAAAGCATATTTTAGAGAGTAATACAGAGAACCTTAATTATTGTGTTACATGTGGTGGTGTGTATGGTGACACTTTTTAAGCAAGCTGTGTTTGGTTCCACTTTGCAGCAGAACAAGGATTTATTTGATGGATCTCTTTTTACTAAGTAAAAATTAATATATACAGTGGCAATACTAATGTTTTCTCACAAGATTTGCTGCCAAGTTCTGCAGACTTGGAAAACTTGGAAAAACATCACATTGGTTTTTTGTTGTTTCTTTTTAAAATATTTATTCCAAACATCTCTGGGCTCATGATCTGTTCAAGGTGCTCCAGTTACCAGCCTAAACTGTTGGTGGCTAGCAAACACCCAGAGTCATCCAGCTTTTCTAAAGAGAAATCCCACCAAGCAGGCAGATAGCAAACTGCCATCCGTGGCGAGAGTTCACATTTTTAAATCGGTATCAATTCTGTCGTATAAACAGAAATATTTCGTGCACGGAATCTAGAAAAGGAGGCGTTGATAGCGCTGCCGGTTGTGGTGCAGGGTCAGTGGGGAGTGGCTGGCAGAGAGCAGCCTGCAGGATTGTCTGTGAGGAGCAGCTGACTCGGTGGGAATGAGGGATATATTGTTATTTATGCAAGTACTATTGTGATGCTGCTGTGTGAGGGGGCACAGAAACATGAAGAATGTCTGTGGTAGTAGTGTTTTAACTGATTCCAGCAGGATGTGCTGCAGCTGGTGTGTTAGAGCCTTTCCTTTGTGGAAGCATCCTCTGAGGGTGATGGAGCTGGTGCTGGGTCCTGTAGCATTTAATGCACTGTGCAGAACAAAATCTGTCACGTGGTGAATAAGCTATTTAAGAAAAAAAAATCCCCAAACTCTCCAAGTGCATAACCTTAAAGAAATTTTAATTAATGTCAGCAGAGAAATCTCTGTGAGGGAAAAAAATGGAACTGTAAAATGTTTGTTCTGGTTTTGTAAAGCCTTTCTGCCTCTCCCTTCCCCAGCTGGTTTCCTCAGCAGATAAAAACCACAGTCTCCAAATGCAGAGAGATAAATATTGGCAGCTCTCAGGTTTGCTTTTCATCCCATGCCTGATGGGAAAATGCCAGTCAGTTTTCAAGCTTTTCCAAGTGAGCCTTTAGGGGCTTATTCACCAGACTTTGAATTCCTGGTAAACTGTTCCCTGCAGCTTTGGTCGTGAGACACAAAATTAATTTGTATCTTTTTTTCAGTTTTTGATTTGCTGCCTGTATTTATTATGAGCAAATTCTTAGAGGGATTTTTTTTTTTTTTTTGTATGGAGCTGGTTTTGTTTGGTTTTTTAACTCTTTGGAGCTGCACTCAGATTGTTGTAGGCAGCCTTTTTAAGGCATACCCTCTAACGTGTCTGTTACTTACTGACAAACCTTATCTTTTTGTTTCCATTAAAATGTCCATTAAGGTTTCTAAAATGCTTGTGGATGAGAGATGATTTTTTTGCTGTGTTTTATGAACTCTAAGGAATCGCTATTTTTGTCAGGGCAAAAAGGTGCATTAATTATTGCAAGTATGACTATAGAACAGGATAGGTGAAAGAATATTGTACAAATAAACCCCAAAAGATTCTAACTTGTAAAAAATTTCAACCAGTGTTTGATGTGCTCGTTTATAGTAACAAATTTATGTAAAGGAAGGAGTGTTGGTTTTCAAGACAGCCACATATGCATATTATGCCTAAAGTAGGGCAGCCCCTGAAAAGATAACTATTTCCATGATAGGAACAGTTCAAACATTTAATAAGAAGAAAATTACAATGTGAGGAATTGAAGTTCTATCTGCCTCATTGCACTGCACTGCACATACCACATTTAAATGAGTCTGTGGTAGGAATCATGCTGCCTTTTCAACTGATTAACCTTTTTTTTTCCTCTAGGGAAGCCTTTTTGCTTCTATCACATTTATTAACTGGGAGGCTTTCCATCTATGTAATTCAGTGGGATAAGGTGCAGACATGCAAATAAAGGTCTGAAGTGAGCTGATGCCTGATAGTTGGTCATGTATTTGTTCTTAATCCAAGGAAAATTAAGGAATCCAAGTTAAACTAACTTTGTTTTTACTAGTGGCTTATCTACTTGAGCAGAGAGCACTCACAGAGACCACTGCTGTTCACAAGCGTCATCACTGGGAGTAACTTCTTCCTGTCAGAGCTCTCAGTTACATGGGCTGCTCTTTTACCAGAGAAGAAACATAATGGTGATTTTTAAATACTGATGTCATTCCAAGAGCTTTAAGGTCTTCCTCATTGATACCTTCCTTGTGTTTTCATCTTTAATTGTGAAAACTGTTTTCTTATGAACTTTTTCCATTGTGATTTAGGTCCCTATTCTTATACGAAGGGACTTATTTCCTAGTCTTGTAGAGCCTATTATATCAGAAAGAGAGATATGTTGGTTTTAAAGGGGGATTACACTTTTCCTTTTAAGTTTTTGATTATACATAATATATTTATGTAGTGCTATGGACTACTCCAATTCCTTAATATAAGCACTATTATTAATTGTATATTACTTGTGTAGAGTCTTATAAAAGTGGTGCTTTTTAAGGGCCGGTGCTGTGTATTTGATGGGAAAAAGTGGGAAAACAGGTGACAGACTTGCAGCTAATTCATAAATCTGCATATGGTGAAGAACCATTAATCTAATTCCTTCTTCATAGTCAGATGATAATTCGTCTGCTACTGTAAGACAAAAAAACTCAAGCAAAGGACAGCACCAAGGAGATGCAGGAACTAAATCACATCCTTACTGACAAGTGACACTCCTTCGAGGAATGATCTCATAGCCAGATGGTACAGGAAGCTCTTCCACACACTGCTTAGATCTGGTTCCCTTAGAATGATCTAAAGCCCTCAGTCTAGCTTTCTAGTGAGTACTCTGTGGTGCTGCTGACTTCATTAGCATCACAATTTTATTTAAATTCCAAATGTTTAAAATGGAAGAGCTCTAGGCTTGCCAGAGTGCTGATCTTGTCACCGTTTTTAAGGGTATGCGGTTTATGCCTCAGGACACAAGGTTATCTAAACTGTGCAAGGCTTAAAGGATGCATCTGGAGGACAGTATAGGTTTGAAAAATTGATAAGCTGGCCTGGTCTGGCCTGTGCTTTCTACTGGGAGCACTTCTGCATTGAATTACCCTTCAAGGGAAAACATTATCTGTGAAGTAGTGGGAATTCTGTGAGCAGGTAAGTATTAGAGGAAATATATTTCTGAGCTTAGGGACTAAGTGGGAATGTTTTTACTCCTCGTGGAAGACATTTTATCCGTTGTTACAAGGCTATGCTGCTATTTAGAATGATTTATTTTGCTGGAACTTGAGTATCTTTGCTTCTGAAAGTCTCAGCATTTTGGTTGTATTAGAAGCGCTGTAAGGAGGACGTGTGCCACAGATAAATTTGCAACACTGCACAAGCAAGGAAGGGAGACACCAGCTTCATAGCAGTGAAATCTGCAAATCAGGGTTTCACAGTTTTGCAGTGTGGTTAAGACCAACAAGCTTTGATGTGGTGCTACAGAGGTCAGAAAATATATCAGTAAGTGCTAAATAATTTTATAAGACAGAAAATACATCACTAAATTTTAAAAGAAATTTTTGTTTTTCTTATACCTGTGCTTTTTTCCTTTTATTAGAAGGAGATTCAGATTTCCTGAGATTTCTTGTTGCCCCTCTGAATTGGCTTGAAAATATTTCAGTTTTATGTCTTCTACCTATCTCCCAAAGATGTCTTCATAAAAGGGCTGACTATCCTGGGGTTAAAAGATTACTGTTTTCATTGGATGGTAATTCTATCTAAGAAGAAGAGAGGTACTCTCTGAAATAATTAAATGGGAACAATCATGGATTAACTGAACCTAATCTGATAAAGACAATTCAATACCTAATTAGTGTCTTGTCTTTGTTGCATGTTTTGAAGCTTGAGGTTCATCATTAATGAAAGTAATTAAGTGAACAAGTATTTTATCACTGACAGCATCCTAAGAGAGGGGGACAGGTGGGTCGTGAAGGGAGAGGACAAAGGCATGGGTGGATCAATAACATGCAGTTCCGCCTTTCCGAATGACAACTACTGTGCTTCCAATTACAATTGCTTTGATAGCATCCAGGGAATCTAAGTTGAAGTGAAGTGTGCAGAGATTAATTGAGATGCAGGGTTTCCGCCACAATCTTGGAAAGGTGACCGCTGTACTTTGACTTGACACTTTTTTGTTGCTTAGAGAACTTGTAATAAGTTATGTAAATTATTAGAACTTGTTCAAGGGATAGACTGAGTAGGCTCTGCTTAGTGACTCATAATATAGTTCTGATCATCTCTTGACAGCCACAGTTAAGCTGCAAATTTGTACTGCAACACATTACTGTCTGCAAACAATTAGCCTTTATATTTTCATTCTTGCTTCATTATATAAAAGGTTATTTGCCAATTGTCTCTCTTACAAAATGAAGAGAATCTACACCTTACTTTAAAAAAAAATCATGAAACTATGCTGATAAAGACAAAACATTTGGAAAGGTTGAGTAAGATACTGACCTCTGTTGCATTTGCTAGTCAAAGCACTTAGTAGATAGGGTTAAAGGTATTTTGATGGCTATAAAATTTTGAACATGAAACAGCTATTATAAATTTTAGATTTCACAGACTTGAAAGCAAAGATCCATATGATAAGACTAAAATTTTATACTTAGTGCCCATTGAGCCTGGACCATTCAGAAAGACCAAGAAATGGGAAGTGTATTAGATGAGGAAATACCAAAAGCGTGCATTAGTTTTGGAGAATCTTTCTGCACAGATACACAACTCTCAAATACAACCTAGTGACTTATGTCCTAACAAAGGCTGAATTTGCATTGGAGGGATGGTGGAAGTAAGTGGAGCTGCCCACCTTTTCACTGCAGTTTGTGTATGTATTGGAAGTGGATGATATTTTCTCATGAAGGTCTGATTATAAATGTCCATGTTGAACATGAGGAACGGGGAACATTTCTGAAAAAAACCTGATCTTTGTTTAGATACCTTTTAGCATCAAAAGGTGCTTGGGCAAAGGCTTTTAGTCTAACAATCTATGTTTGGAGCAATGACTTCCATTGGATGTGTTTAGAGAAGAGAACAGAAAAGCAAGACCAATAAACACAGTAGCTTCATGAGGAGGAGCTGTAGAGCTCAGCTTGAGAGAAAATTATGAGAAAAGGGGGTACCTTCAGAATCCAGATATAATTGGGATATAATTTGCAACTGGGCAGTAAACACTTGAGTCATTCCCAGCAAGCCGGAAACTCCCTGTGGTAGTGTGACTCAGAAATGAAGGCATTTGTGAGTATTTCCATGGCAATATTCTCCTCCACAGCTCTTATTCGTGTCTTGCAGCAGTGCACAGTGTTCCTCAGAAAGGCAGAGCCTGTGGCAATGAGCAGGTAGTTCTGTCAGCCCTGTCAAAAACATCTGCAATAACAGAAGCACTTGGCGTTAAAGACTTTTTTTTTTTCTATTTTTGAGGTATAGGCTGTTGATTAAGGCCTGGACTTGGAAGCAAGGTGACTTTTCAAATATTAACTAATGGCATTTTTAAAAAAGCTGGGGGAAGAATTAGCATGGGGATGTAAATAACTGGCAAGCAGAGAAGAGCAAATGATTATCAAGTTCATCTATTATATATGTCATAGAGACTCCTGTCTGTTGTGGACCATGAGTGAGTGGCATATCAGAGGAAGGTCTAAGGTAGAAGGAAGAGAAATAAAACAAGTGAAGCAAAGGATCAGCTTACAGTTAACTGAAAGATGAAGATTTTGCAGCAATGTGAATTTTATAGCTCATTGATCCTTAAACTATTTCTGACACTCTAATGGCATATTGATTCAGAAGGTTGTTATGTGAGACAAATGACCTGCAAAATGGTTGCTAAATTATTGAATAAATAATTATTATGGGTTCATGGGCTTTTGAGGACTTCAAGCTATGTTGTTCTTCTGGTTTTGGCTGGGATAGAGTTAATTTACTTCACAGTGGCTGGTGTGGGGCTGCGTTTTGGATTTGTGCTGAACACAGTGATGATGATACAGAGATGTTCTTGTAATTGCTGATCAGGGCTCACACAGAGTCAAAGTTTTTCTATTTTTTTTACTGGCAGCGCTGGTGAGGAAGTTGGGGTGCCTGGGAGGGTGGGAGGAGACACAGCTGGGACAGGTGACCCAAACTGACCAAAGGGAGATTCCAGTCCATGTGACATCATGCTCTGTAGATAAAGTGGATGGAAGGAGGAGGAAGGAGGGGACATTTGAAGTGATGGCATTTGTCTCCCCAAGCACCTGGTTTGTGTGGCTGGGCCCTGCTTTCCTGGAGACGGCTGAACACCTGCCTGCCCATGGGAAGCAGAGAATTAATTCCTTGTTTTGCTTTGCTTGTGTGTGCAGCTTTTATTGTCTCTATTGAACTGTCTTTATCTCAGCCCACTGGCTTTCACCCTTCTGATTCTCTCCCTGATCCCACTGGTGGGTGAGTGAGTGGCTCTCTGAGGTTTGGCTGTCACCTGGGGTTAAACCACGACAGTTGTAAAATGAGATTATTTCACTGGAAAATTCTTGTCAAAAGTTCTACTTGCTATTGTCAAAATCTCTGTAACAGCAATTAACCTGTGTAATGGTGTACTAGTAGGGGATCATTGAAGTGAACTGCATCTGTCCCAGACTTCAAAACACCTGACATGTGTGTGATATCTGGGAAAAAATAGGACCAAAGCAAAGAGGCTTTGAAACCATTCCCATAGGTATATTGCTGTATGTGTTGTCTCAGAAGCAGAGAATATTCTGAGTCAGTCTTTGTACACTAACATATAATTTAAAAACCATGTGCCTTTCCTGAATTCCCCTTTATCACTGCTTTAGCAGGGAATTCATCACTAGGTGAAATGTGTGTTTTTCTATTTTTTTGAAAAGTAGGGGATAGCAAGGAATATGTTCAGGGGAGTCTTTAAAGTCTTGTGAGGTTTTTGCACATAGACATCTCTACCATGTGGGGTCTGCAAAGGAAGGGATAAAAGGAGCCCGCATAGCTCTGCAGAATCCACTGCCTGGAGGAACGAGGGGTGCTGAGCTTGGCTCTGGCATGTTCAGATTCTGTGATGTTACTCTGACAAATCTGCCTCAGATTGTCTCAGATGGTCTCTTCAGAAAACATTGTACAGTTAACGTGTGGGACTTTTTACAGGTCCCAGCTGTACTTTACAGATGGAATTGTGGCTGGGTATAAACACGTGGTAAGGAATGATGATTTACTGTCGTGAGTGACGCTCTGCGCTGGCTGTTGGCTGCCTTTAGAGATTCCCTATTGCCCTCTCCCTGTGATCTGTTCAGTGTTTAAGGTAAAAGATAAATAGTGGATTTATAGCAGTTATGGTGACGAGAAACACATTTGTGTTAACTGTAGTTATGACTACTGGCAGTAATGGCCAATGCTTGATCTGGAGAATGCCTGCATCCAGCTCTAGTGCCACATGGTTCAGTGGCAGTAAATTGGGTGTTATGGAGGTAAAATATAAATACATATTTCTTAGTACACCAGTTGCCGAGTGAAAACTAGGTATGTGTAAAATATATATAAGTATAAAATATTTTTTATTTATTACTGTCCACATACACAATCTTTTTACACAGGTGTTAATAAATCACATTTTGAACCTGTGCTTAAAAAAGATCTTGTATTTGGTGCGTCTCTATGTTTCAGAGTCTAAAAATTAGAGCTTTCCATTATGAAATCTAAAATAAGGCTTGACAGTATTAAGGATTGCTAGCGGAGCCTTTCAGCAGTAACTGGAAAGAGTCAGTTTAAGCAATAAGCAGAAGGAAATTTAGTCTGACAGTTAGGTGTCTAATGATTTCATCTTTAATGGAAGAAAGAAGATTCTATTAATGACCAAAAAAAGCATGTGCTCTTGTTAGTATAAAATGTTTGCAAATTTGTTAATAGCTTGAGTGTCCTTAAAAAACATTAGTGGAAGCAGGCTGGTTTTTTCCATGTACTTTAATTTAATTTAGCTTACTTATATGGTTGACAACGTTTGGAACTTTTATAATATCATAATAAAAGAATGTGCATGCAGACTTAATCAACAGCATAAGATAGTTAAGCTGGTATAGGTTAGAAATTGTACAATTTGGATACATTATGGAAGAGTGTGTTGAAAAGAGAGAGGAGGGGACAGTTGATTCTCTAAGATGTTTCATGTGTATTAGAAAATTTTGTTTTCTCTGAGAATTGCCAATATATTTAACTTCTAAAAGTTAAGTTTCTTCAAATCCTTTCAGACATTTGACTCTTTTTGTAGTCTTGAACATGTATAGATGTGTGGTTTTTAACCTGCGTGAAGTCTGTGGAAAAGCCAAAAATCACATGTTTAAACCCAGGATTCTTTCATAAATTTGATAAATAGTTACAAGTAGCAACAAAATATACTTGGTTAAAATATTTTTGAGTTCTAAGTATTTTATAACTAATTTTTTTGATGGCTATGAAAGAGGATATAGAGTTGACCTGATGTAAACACTTTCCCACTGCTGATGAGTATTTGATATGCTAATTGTCATTACAGAAGGAACTGTAGATGATTTTCTTATGAAAGCTTGGAGCATGCTAAGAAACTCTTTTTCAATTCCCAGAATAGGTTATATCAGTGCCATAACTTCTCACATGTTGTCTGCCAGTTGGGCCTTTTAATTTGATCATGATGCAGCAGAAGAGTATGAGGAAAAATGATAACATTAAAATGAGCAACAGCTTTCTTGGATAAATAGGAACAACTCCACTCTATTTCTTTAACATCCAATCAACTTCTGTGATTGTTTATAACTGAGTAACATCTCTCTAAATCCACCATTAGGGCAGAAAGTGCGAAGATGCAATTATCTAATAGCTTGCAAGCTGGCAATGCTCCATACCCATAACTTCTTTTTATTTAAAAGTTTATTTGATCTTTAAATAAAGGAGCAGAAAAGTATGGCTCTGCAGTTTTAATGGCAACAATAAGGTCTCCCAGAGGATGCCCTGTGTCTCTTAGTTAGCCTCAAATATATCTCTCTCCATCATATTATACAATGTTAAGATTTCTTCCATAAAACCTACCATGAGAAGACAGACATTTTTGAGAAATTTGAGAAGTTCCCAAAAACATAGGCCAAAAAAATACTGAAGTAGCTTAGATGTAGCCTAGCACACAAGAAAATGTGCATTTGCAGAAAAGAAATTGTAAGTTCATTTGTGAGATTTTGTATTATGAAATAATTAGCTATTGATAGAGAAATTTAATCACTATAATGGGAACTGACTTTATAGAAGGGGTTGAAGTTTGGTATTTTGTTCGCTCTGTCGGTACTATCACAGTGACTTGATAAAATATAGAAATCCCAGGAAGAACTGAGTCCGAAACTCACAGTGTCTTTTTAGAGCACATCCTGTGGCAGATTTTGGGTTGGTGGATTTTGCAGCCTTTCTGCTTAAAAATGTTCTGACTTCGGAGTTTATTAAGCAAGAGATAACAGCAACAGTATTAAAAAAAATTATTAAAATTATTTTTATTGTGACTCCAGATGGTACCTCTGCCTTCAAAAGGGAAAAATTAGTTTGTATTTGATAATGACTGGTTACCAGAATAGACAGAAACATGTTTTCTTGAATGAAATTTTTTGTACCAAGAACAGCAGGTTAGAAAATACAGCTCATCCTAAAGGATGCTGTAAAGAAAAAAGGTATCAGTGAGCTTTGGATTGAGCCTGTGGGTAAGTGCCAAGGGAAGGTGTGTCCTGAGACAGTCCAAGGAGAATTAGGAAGCTGAAGACCATCACACGTCTGGATGACTGACATGTTATGGCACTTAGCAAAAGAAGACACCTCTTGGAAACAAACTTATGTGACCTGAGAAATTTATTTATGGGAAAACAAATGGATGTGAAGAATAAACTCATTCTGATGCTGTCAGGGAAACTAAAGCTGCCATGAACCTGAAAGTAATGACGAACGTAACTCAGCAGGTTTTGTACAAATAAGCATTCAACTGCCTAGAAAACAGTAAGAGCAGAGGTGCACTGAAATATAATCAAAACTATTTCAAAGTTCAGAAGTGTATTCAGGTTGTGCTGGAGTTGCCAGAGTTCAAGAATGGTTAATATGAAAGAGTTTTTCATCCTTTCCTATAAAAAAGGCATCCAATTTAAAATGTAATGCTAATCCACAAACTTGGGGGACTTGACTATGCATGTAGATGTCAGAGAAATAAAGAGGAATAAATATGTGTGTTTAAGTGCTCTGTTAATACAATGTAGTGCAGCAGAAGAGTATCGGTGGTAGGGTAATATACTCGCAGGGCCGATTCTCATAGAAATATTTCTACCCTGTGCAATTTCCCGCAAGGAATTTTAGATTTGCTTCTGTTGAGTCTTGAGGTACAACTTAAGGATTCTTTGCTTCCCACTTTGAGCCCCTAACTGTGCACCAGCTGACTAAAACTGAGTGTGATAAAGTAAGAACTAATGTTGATTAGCTGAGACAAGCTTCAGTCTTAATGAGATCTTGTGTTAAGAGAGATGACTGGGCTTTATCTAGCGGAAAGAATACACTGGTCACCATGTTCCCTGTGCTCTGACAAGAGGAATTTGAAGGAAGCATTTATGCTGTTGTCATGTTTACTGTCATGCTCTTGCCACGAACCATAGGGCTGGAATGACCTCATCTGCACATGTGAACTGTGATCTAGAAGGCTCTGAAAGGCTCTTCTTTATTCTTATGGTTGTGGTTTTAGGTTGTACTGTGTACTTTGCATAGCCAGATTTCAGTGTTAACACTGGAAAGTTGATGCTCTGTCATTTTGTTCTTTCTAGGCAGATTTATGCCCCTTACTAAATTATTAAATCTGTCTTTTAGTCCAAAGGGAGATTAATTATTTTTATATTTAGTTAAAAGTCTCTTTAATAGATCCTACTATGTGTAGAGGAAGGTATAATTTTCTGTCTCTGCCTAGGACAATTACCTGGTTTCTGTTCCCGCAGTATCTGAGCAGCTCATACTGTAACTGCACTCATCTCCTCCGTGCTTATGCCTTTGCCCTGAGTCACAGAGAAATGACAGCGGCAGGATGTTGACGCCAGAAGGCCAGTGGGTGACTCCAATGGGATGTTTCCTTTAGAAAACTGACAGTACAATGCTCAGTTATCCTTGCCCATATCTTTTCTGAGTAGTTTATGGCTGTAATGGGATATGTTGTGTTTATTTCTAATTGATATTACTGGTGCGTGCCTGATTTTATTTCTTTTTCATACCCTCAGAAGTAAAAACGGTAAATCGGTCCTAAGGGACACCAGCATGAAGGTGTCAAGGATAGTCACATAAATGAAGCTGCTGAATGAATAGCAAACTCTTTTGTAGAAGAGTACTTTTGTCCTCTATACCTTTATTGATGAACTAATCAGATTGGACAGGCTCCAAATTCCCAGACCAGACAAAGAGACTTTGCGAAGAATGAAACAGTGCCTGTGAGCTCAGAGGAATGCACACTGATTAAATCAGGTTAAGACAAAGGCTTATGGATGGCCATTTTATCTGTTCCCAATTATGGTAGGTACTTAGAACAAGTGGGCCTCCCAAAACTTGCAAGAAAAACTTGCCTATAGGTCCTATGCATTTCTTCCTTAACCTTTTCCTCTTGTGTTATGTTTTCTGAAACAAATAACTTTTAGTTTTGAAGAGTCATTTTGTATTTCTATAGAAATCAGTAAAAGATATCAAAGTTCAATAATTTACTGAGATAATCTAGGTGATAACCTTCATCTGAAGGTTCCTCTTGCTATGATGTTTATGCAGTGAACAGAGGGGAAATAAGCAGTAAAATCAAAATTAGTCCAACCATCATGGTCATGTTTCATTTGCTGTGACTGTGTCCAAACACATAACCCAGAACGACGTTAAAAGCCTGGCTTTAATGTTGATGTGTAATGAAGGATGGGCACAGTTAGCCAATGATGTTAAATGCAAATACCCTCTATAGATTTGCTGTATGTTTCCGGTCTTCAGAGAGAAAAACTGTCTCTCTTTGTAAGCACATCTTTTTTGATGATATCTATTGAGAGAGTTGAAGATAAAAATGTTACATAATAAAGAAACTTCCAGTAATTTTAATCTTCAAGGAGATGTACTGATAATCAATAAGGGTATTTTCTCTAGAGCATGCAAAGAAGATATGTCTTGACTTTTGTAAGAATGAAAAAAAAAGTTTGGCTAGTGTATTGCACTTTTGTCAGGTCTGCGAGCTGCTGTGCAGAATCTTCCACTTCACAATATTTTTCATTTAATTTGATGGTCATAAAAATGCTTGACTGAAATTTGTGGATAATGTATCTTCTGTGCTTCCAGAGCTAAGGGAGAAATACTAGGGAAGATTTTCCTTTGAATATGCATTTAAATTTTTTAATGAGATTGCTTTGGTAAAGGATGTACTCCTTTGAGGTTTGTTTAGCACAAACGTTTGTGCAATGAAGCATACATGTTCACACTGGTGGTGATAATTTTTTTTAAGCTTTCTTATTGGCAAAAAAGATGGAATTCAATGAGTAAAAGATGGGTGAAAATAAATGCACCTTCATGAATGTTCACTGCACTATAGGTGGTTAGACAATGTCTAAATATGAATGAGATCAGCAATGTGTATGTAGGGGTGACCCATAGTTCTCTCTGTAAGTGCACATCCTAGTTTATATTTGTTTCTGTTGCTGTAACTCTCATTCAATTTTTTTTTCCTGAAATTATTGATAAAATTATAATATCGCTACGTATTGAAGAATTTTGGGAGTATGCTATACACTAGCCTCTGGGTGGTATCCAGCTTTTAATTACCATGGCTTCTGGCTCTCTGTGAGGTTGGTTAGACATCATGGCACTCAGGAACATCCGCAGCCATATGGTGTTCTTCATGGGTCAGCATTCCCAGCGTTGCTGTTTCTGGTGGAGTGCCAGGTGGTGCAAGTATTGGTGGGAAATTGCGGGGCTTGACATAGGTTAGGAAGCAATTGGCAGCAGAGAAGGAACCAAGGACAGCTTGAAAAAACAAGTGTGGCTTTACCTGGGGAAGTATCAAATCTGGACAAAACTGGGAAAGGGGAAAGCCAGAGGTAATCAAACTGCAGTTCAGCCAGGACACTGCCTGATCTAGTTGTGACCTACAGTTGTGGAATTATTCAGGGATTTTGATAACCAGGATACCCTTGATTCATTATCTTTCCAAATTAGTTTTCTTGAGTATTGGGATTAGTTTTCTGCTTCTTAGTGCTGAGGCAATTTTACCCTGGCCATGTTGAAAGTGAGGTATGGTTTAGCTGCAGGCAGAGGCAGGTGAATTAGAGAACTGAATAAAGGTATAAATCCTGTGTAGCTTAGATTTCTGGAATAGCATGAATTGCTGGAAACATGGTGCATGATTCACTTTGCTGAATTTAATTGTGACTAAATTCAAGTGCTAATGCAAGTTTTAGAGTCTTGGATTCACACAGCCTTTTCTGACATCATAAATAATATTTTTGGAGCAGTAAATATACAGGTTTGAAGCCATTGGCATACAAAATATGATGTAGGCCCTTTGGTTTTGGATTTAATTATTAGTTTGCTACTTCTCTGTAAATGTATGTTCTCAACGTGTTTTTTCAATGTACAATTAACAGTATGCAGATAAGTTTTAAAGGAGGTGTCATATGAATGAAACCCCTAAAAAACATAACGAATGTAATTCCTTGTCAAGTGTATCTTGTTGGGACGCACTGCTTACGCTGAAATGTAGAGATCAATGTGTATGAACAAGATTTTTACCTATTACTCATTTGATAGCTATGAAATAGGAGATCGTGCTTCTATGGAAAGACATTAAAATAGCAGTAATGAAAAGCTGGCAGTGGCTTTTCAACAGGACTATTGGACAGCAGAATTACATGTTCAAAAAAACCAGTATTGTTTTTGTCACAAGGCTAGTGCATCTCCAATAAGTCAACATTTCTTAGAAAATTTTGTGTTAGAACATCCTGTGTGCATGGGTGTTAAGGCTTCTGGATTGAATGTAGACACAAAAGGAACACGATAGGCTGTTATGTGGCACAGAGCTGAACAATAAAAATGGTGGATAGGACCTCTAAACCAAATTGTTTATGTAGTAGTAAGAGGGTTTTTGCATTTGTCTTTACAAACAATTTTTTTCTAGTTGTTCACTAAAGCCAGGGTGGAGGGGGGTAACGTGCAAAGTGTGGTCTGCCAATTTAAAATTGTTTTGCCTCCTAATTGCTCTGTCTTGTGTCAGTGAATTCTAGGGTCTAGACAGGTTGAATGAAAAACCTCTCTTTGTTTTAACTCATTAACTAATCATTCAAGTGATACATTCTACTTGTATTTTTACATAGAGAATAGCACTGGTGACCTTATTCTTCCTGTTGCTTGAAGTTTTACAAACCCATGTAAAATCATCCCTTGATTGTGCCATACACATCTAAGCCAGATGGTGCAATCTTAGTCTTCTTAGTTCTCCAAATAAAAGATACTCTCTACCTTCTGACAGTTCCAGAAAACATTTGGAGAATTTTTTTTTTCTTTTCCTTAATAACTGAATGCTTGTAAAACTGCTCAGAGCAGAGGTGCTCGTTAGTATACAGAACAGGTGACCCAAGGTTACATCAATTCCTGCCTTCTGCCCTGCTGTCTTGCCCTCCTTCCAAACGATTGACCCTTCACAGAGGTGTGGACAAAATCCATGCTACGTGTTTTCCCCATGCTGCCTTATCTCACACACAAATCCGCACAGAAACTGGGTAGATTGTTGTGATACAGCAACCTCAGTGCCCGAATTTATGCTTCAGTTTCAAACCAAAAATATTGCTGGCAACCATTTTACCTCATAGCCTATGTTGTTCAATACTAAAGTGACAAGCTACTTGTCTGCTAAAATTTTGTTTTGTGCATCAGCGCTTTGTGTCCTTGATTATTATTTAGGTTCTTACTGTAACTTTTGTCTTGGTGCCATTTAATGCAATTATATTTCCAAAACAGTGAATATTTTTCTGTTAGTTGTAGATGATGTATTTTCACTGGATATTATAAATAAAATTTCTGACCTATATTATTCTTTCCTTTGTACATTGACCTTCTGTGATTCATTTTGCTGAGTAGGTTTAGTGTGAAAGTACAGAAAACAATCCACATTTATCTGAGA
Source organism: Melanocharis versteri (assembly GCA_013397845.1). NCBI lineage: Eukaryota > Metazoa > Chordata > Aves > Passeriformes > Melanocharitidae > Melanocharis > Melanocharis versteri. The sequence continues at coordinate 462,746 of VZTG01000482.1, forward strand.
CTACTCTTTTATTTTGGTTCCTATTAAAATCACAATTTTTTACTAGGAATAATACTATACAGCATTATCACTAAGTTTAAAAAAATTCTACAGAATTATATTTATTTTTTAACTAGAGTAATTTTGTTACTAGTTAGTGAATTCTTACTACCAAGTATGCATTTTTTTATGCTATTCAGATAATGCTTATGTTCTGTTTCTTCTGGTGATACCATCTTTTATGAGTGCCTTCCTTTTTCTCTTCAGTCTCCTTCGCATTATCTTTTTGTTCTGCTCCTTCATTATCAACAATATCCACAATATAAATTTCCCATATTAGCTTCTCTATTGGCAGTAACTCTGTAACAACTGGGATTGTGACCTAACCCTGATAATGAAATCATCCTTTCTATTTTGTGTTTTGCTGGATGCTTTACAACAGTAGCTGTGCATTAGTGTTTATGCAGATCTTTTCCATGTTCATATTGTTCCGTGTTGTGTGAATTTATCGCTTTCTAGGCTGAAATGTTCTACTATGGGGTAGCTATTTTATTTATTATTTATTTTGAGTGAATGGTATGTAAATTGATTAAAATGCATGGTGTAGGTGTGGAGGGTGCAGTGAGGTGGTTGAGAAGTTGAGTCATTAGGGAATGAACGAATGGATGGCAAAAAGATAATCTTTAACGTCCCATACTTCTAGAAGTTAGGGTTTATTTTAAGAAAGTATTTATGAAATCAAAATAGATTTTTTCCATTTACCCTTAGTGCTACAGGGAAACCGATTATATTAGCTGTAGAATTACACAGGGGAATTTTGAACTGTTAATTTCATAGACAGTTGTCCAAGTACTAAACACTTCTGTGAGACTGAGCATTCCTTTTACAAATTCATTACATGTTGCTGTTACTTGTTCGCAGTTTTCACAGCTCTTCTTGAGTTTGCTTCCTGGAGAAAACTGACATGTACTGTACGAGGAGTTTAGCAGTGGCATTGTCTGTGAAACCTTAGGTGCTCAGAAGGACCTGCTCCAAGAACCACATGCAAATCCTAATGTTGTAATTGAGCTAAGCAAAATTTTCCAATAGAATTAGCACACAGCACAAACACAGAGGAGAAACAAATGAGGTGTTTTAATGCACATCTTGACCCCTGGGAGTCAAGAAGAGCTAATGTATAAGATCTTAAAGTCCACCAGTGATAAGTAGTTATGAACTGGGTGTAAAACACAAGCATCTGTTTAACATATTAGAGCACTGCCAAGCTGTTGAGGACAAGTAACTTCCCTGCTCTGGTCTGGAGTATATTGAGCAGCTTGAGCCAAAGAACAATCAGCTTATTGGCAGGGGTGGAAAAATGTACTTGGCTTTCCCCTCATATAAATAAATAGCTTAGAGGAGGAGTACACTGGCATGCATGAAGAGAAACAAACAAAAACCCGTGTATTAAAAGATGTGTTGATTTATATCCATTGGGATTGAGAGTAGTTTAATCTAACACTGTCTAAACATGAGGCAGGTTCTGAATATGTAAAAAAGAAAAAAAACAACCCTCTTGAAATAAATGGGTTTAGTTGCATTTACTACCCAGACTTGGATGCAGCAAAGAAATGGGAAATGATGTACACATGGCCACACAGTGAAGATGCTAGAAAATTGCCAACTCTGACATCAAGTGACAGGAAGATGGTGATTAACACCACATGTCATACTAAAAGGGTAGTTTTGCATTCAGGATGAATCACAGGACAACAATGTGCAACTTGCCTTTCACCCACTGTCTGAGAGAGATAAAATGAGAAAGGAAAGCTGGTGAATATTGTGAGGATGGAGAATAGCTACTAAACTTTTAAGGTGTGAAAAGGACAGAGTTTTCCTAGATTTTACTCCTTGTTGACATAAGGTGATGACTTCTACTGTTCATTTGGCTTAGTCAGTTTTCCCTGAAATAAAATAAATATATGCTGCTCTCTTGTGAAAGAAGTAAAAATGGTCTTGGTAAAAATAATATTCATCATAAACACTCTACCTTGTAAGAAGGTTATTGTAGTGGGACAATTTTGATGAGAAAGTGTTTTAACTTTTTTTTCCTCACAAGTATGGTAGCATTTCTTCTCCAAATAGAAACTTTTATACATTGAAAAAGCAAGTTAAAATGTCTCTGTATGCATCTGAAAGAGTTACATGTGAGGCTTTCCTCTCTGTTTTATATGTGCCCTTTGAATTATTCATTGATCTTTCCTATGCATGGATTGTTTTTCTATAATTATCACTGGGTCGTTTTTGGCAGATCCTAGGATCATAGGATAAATCACATTGGAAGGGACCTCACAAGGTCTCTAGTTCAAACTCCTGCTCAACTCAGGGTCAGCTGTGAGAAAAAACTGGGTTGCTCAGAGCTTTATTTAATCTGATGTTGAAAACCTCAGAGGAGGGCGATGGCAAAACCTCTCTGGGCAGCCTATTCCACTGCTTGGCCACTTTCATGACAAAAAATGTTATTTGTACCCAGTCTGAAACTCTTTTTTGTTTTTTCCAGATTATATCCATTGTCTCACATCCAGTGTCACTGTAAAGAGCCTGGCTCCATCTTCTCGATAACCTTCTCAAGGATTATTCTTTATCTTAATACGGGTTTTTTTTGTACTCCAGATTAAAAAAAAAAAACCTCAGCAATCAGGGCTTTTCTGACCTACCCATAGGTTAATATACTTGTCTCCTGTGTTGAGCAATGACTTTTCTACTGTTTGTTACTTTTAGTAAGCAGGAGTCTTAGTTAAAGTGATCAACTTTCCTGCCTCATGCTTATTCTTTTTAAACTTCTTTGGAGTTTCTGGCACTTTGCAGGCACTACAAAACCCCCAAAATATTGCAGCCTGAACATAGGTCTTGCAATAATTTCTAGACTGGCCTTCTATCTGCATTATCTTCCTTTCTGACCAATGGCTCAATCTGGTTATGTTGATGCTTATGCAGTAGTGCCTGATTGTAGCTTAAAGCCTAAAGAGCAGCATTTCGGTGCGTGTCAGGCCCAGCTTGGGCATATTTTGCCCAAGGTCACAAGGGTGGGACTTGAACCCAGGTCTTCAGAGAGTGATGCAAATCCTGCAGCCATTCCATGTTGTCCCTGTACCCTTCCCCACCAAGCCCCTCCAGCCCCCCTACTCAGGCTGCTTCTTGCTGGTGAGCATCAATATGTGTTTCAGGGTGTTCCTGTCAGCAGAGTTTTGCCTGTACAAGAGAGATTGAGACTGGCAGGATGGTGTCGTGTCCTCTTCTTTCAACCTCCACTTCTGAATCCTCCCAAATTACTGCACTATTTCATGGCTTCCAGGAAGGCCCTTAATATCACTGCTTCAGAAACTCAGAAAGGAATACCTGTTGTATGAAAAATGAGCTAGAATGGCAAAGAATCTAGTATTTCTGTTTCCTCTCTGTTGTCATATTATTGCTGTTCTCTGCAAAAGGTCTTGCATTCTGTGCATGTTGAGATAGCAGGAAGCCATGCAACATTGATGGTGATTTCCTTTTTCTTGGCACAGAAATGAGAACAGCAAAAATTGGGCAGTAGCAGTATTGAAACGGGCTAATGTCTTTTAAAGATTCTCAGCAGCAAACTATAGCAGCAAAGGCTAGGGCTGTGCATGGTTCAGTAAAGTTCTGCCTCCCACATATCATCAACAAACTATGAAACTGGGGGCCAGCATCTCTCTTATGAGTGTCTGCTAAAATAACCAAACAAAAGGGCTCACAAGATTAGTAATGGCATGATGAATCTTTTTTCCTCTGGTTATTATGACAAAAGTTTGTTACTATCTGTCATCAGTTTGGCTCTTTGTGTTCAGTAAACTGATGGGTCTGCCTGATGACTTGTGGGCAGCTGCCCTCACCATGCAGCTGGCACTCCCTGACAAGCATTCAGTAGGGCCAAGTTTGTTATGGCTGGAGATGTGCAGTGCTACCTTTATGCTTAAATCCATCCCCTCGTGGCCATGATTGATGTAATTTGGCTGTCAGAGCTGTGGAAGCAGCTTGCACTGCTACTATCCAGGCTATACTTGTCTCTGCTTTAATGGAGTGGTTCATTTTCCATGGCTGTATTCGCCTGGCTTCTTTCTCAAGCACAATAAAAATTCCTTGAACGTGCCACATGTGCACTTTTACTTAATTACCAAAACAGCATTTCACAAATAAATAAAAAACCCAATACTAACTGACTTCTCATATAGAGTGTGATTTGATGCAGTGGGCAGCCAGTTAGTTACAAAAGTCAAAGGGCTTATTTTTTTCTTCATTTTTCTTAAAATCTGAAATCTGCCCAAGCTGCCTACTGCTCTAAATCTTTGGGACATAATTTAATGTCATGCAAAGATGCCTATACTTACCATTTCAGCAAGATGCTTCTCAAAAGGACTAATGACCTTGGATGGAGAAGTAATTAAAGCACTCCTGCTAATTTATTATCTGGCATACTTAGGTTGGTTTGAGTGTCTCTGCATGGCATTACACTATGTGGCACGGACAGAGTATGATACAGCTAAAGAATAACTTTTTGTCAAGCCAGACTTTTAGTCCTCTTGTGGTTTAGTTTTGGTGTTCTACTTATAAGGGCTCTGCATTAGCCAGTGTGTGATATTCTGCTTGAACTTGGAAAGCTTGAACATTTAGGTCTTGCTTGCAGCTCTGGCATGAGGTTGTCTGCCTATGACTGGTCACGTATGGAAGAACAAGCAGCTGCAGAAAACTCTTTTCATTGCATATATTGAATATATCTGCCCTGCCCCCCTCCCTTGTAAGCTTTTATTTCGGACACTTGCCTTGCAATTCCAATATGTGTAAAGTAAATAGAGGGGAAAACCTTGAGTCGTATCATTCCAAATTTATCCCAGCTCTCCTCCAAAGCATCTTGTGTGCCATCTAGAACTCCTGGGAAAGCCCGGGAAAGGGATGCATGTAGTGCAGACCACAGTTAAACCAGAACCATGCACAGAGGCACTGGCAATAAACCTCTCTCTCTTGTCATATTAGGAAGGGAACTTTCCTGAAAACAAGCAGTGTGGTTTCAAGAGGTATTTCTTAGAGTTTTGAAACAGGGACTTGCCTGTCCCACTTATGTACCCTGGCCTACTAATTTTTGTGGAGCACATTTTATTATAAATCAAATTGTTCATTCTTGATGGGAAAAAGGTCAGTCTTTTCCAATTAGGTGTCTTATGAGAAGTTACAATTTCTTTAAACAAAGAAAATAAAAACCCACAAACCTTATAGCAATCCTGGTGAAAAATGCTACTCTGTGAAAGCTACTGTTAATAAGATGTAAAATCAATACTGCTTATGCTTATGGACATTTGACATCCATTTGACAGTTTTTACACCCTTGGTAGTTTTTAATCCTATAGTCAGAATATCACCCCATACTATACAGTTAGAGCCTAATATATACCTATCTAAATTCTCTCTGAAGTGTTAGGTGGGCATTTTTTTTTTTTTTTTTTTTTTGTTCACAGCAATCCTCAAAATGTGCATTGTGGTAGAATTGAAAGCTGTCAAACTGCTCTGTGTGCCTAGTGTAGGTGAAGTGAATCTGCTCCATGGTATATTAGGCTTGTGAGCTCTTTTTTAAAATGGAAGCTGTTCTATAAATGTTTTAGGCATAATTAGAATACATTGGGAGAGAAATCCCAATGGAAATAAGCACAGAGTGCGATTGGCTCGTGCAGGCTCTCCAAGGTGCTGCCTGCCAGAGACACATAAAACATATAAAGAGCTCAGTCAGCTTTAAAGGTAGGTGAAATAAGCATCTGCTTATCCTAGAGAGGTGATACAACTTGCAAAGACATAAAAAAGGAAATTTGCCCTGGTGGCTCCTTTGCTATTTGTTGGCAAGGAATATTTGCTGCTAAAATTTTTGAAATGTTGAAGCTGATCTTTCTAACCCTTTACAGAGACTGGGGAGGGAATGAGAAAACTCTCAGAAATTAGTCTTCCTAGCAGCACCTATTTCATCTTGGATTTGTAGCATGTGTGTAAAAAGGACAAGAGTGGGCTTAAATAGCTGAACAGAATTTTATCTATGGCTTGTTTTTTTTACCAAACCAACTGGATATGGATGAAAGGTGCCCGATGGAAACAGGATTTATTGCAGGGGTAAAAAGAAATTGTATATAATGAGAGTAGAGCCTTCCCCTCTGTATTTTTTTGATACAAAATAAGTAAAAACAGGACTTAATTTAATTACCTACTGTGTCTGCTCTATAATTGTATATTGGGACTGTAGTATTTTCCTCAGGTAGGAATGGACAGTGAAGTGGAAATGCGTAACTGTAGTATCTAAAATGTTGGCTGCCAGGTGTCATGAGAGTGCAATTCTATTGAACAGTTTTTGACACAGTGTTAGTTAAGAGTTTGGAAGAAAGCCATTTTTTGAGCTAGTATAATAGCTGTGTGAAGTGGAAAGTAAATTTCATGCAGGAGCTAAGTCACAGCTTTGGTTGAGGAGATGAGATGTGAATTAAAAAAAGATAGTTCAGCCAGCTAAAGTTTGTGGCTGTTTTTCAAGCAAGTCTGTGTACACATACACTGTGGTTGTATTTAAATAGATCCATAAATTTTTAAATATGACATTGTTTGGGAAACTTTATCTGTCTTCTTTGGCTTATAAAAGGCTGAGCAAGTGCTTAGGTGTTCAGAATAGTTAATCACCTCTTCTTGTTTACCGCAGTCTATGGTTTGTTATGCCCCAGACTTTTCCCATCCTCTTGAGGTTGGGTCTTAATTTATTCATACTTAAAATGTGCCTATATTTCCAATTAATAGTTTTGACTGATACTTGAGGGCTTTGAAGGAAATATGAAGATGGAAGGGACCAGAGAAGTGCAAACTGTCATTGCTATTATACTTCAACTAAAACCAAAATTTACTCTCTCTAGAAACAACATCTGCCAAAGTTAATATTTGTTGTAGTGGACTACCAGTAATTTATTCTAAACCCATGCAATGGAAATGTTCATGTGTTGAAGACTGCAGAATTTAGCTTTTATACATCTTTGCTTTTTAAAGGAGCCAACAGATTCATCATTAATTTTTGGATGATGTACAGAACAATCTCTCCCCCTTTCCATCTGATAGTGGAGATTATCCCTTCTTCTGCTTTTATTTTTCCCCTTCAGAGCAGCAAAATTGCTAAGTAATCCTGAAGACAGGAGCTGTATTTATAGCCCCCCAGTTAGCTCACTGAGAGAAACATTAATGCAAATCAGTTTATGCCTTTTAAAGAATGCTGCAATCATGTGATACCTTCCTAAGGCACGAAAGATAAGGTATATCAAATTTAGAAGCTCTTGATGAAGGTGTATCCTATAACCTTTGCTGTTATGAAATGAGAAACATACAATAAGGAAAAAAGTGATTTTTTTTTTTTAGCTAAAACGCGTGTATTTTAAGGGGTATCTAATAAAAACATGTTAGACTATCCCCAACTCCTGACAATCACAGCATTTGTGTAAAAGCTATGCTGCTATTTGTTAACATGGTTGCTACGGCAACAGAAAACCATCTCTTCAAGGTAAAATCAGAAGTGCAGTGAGTGTGGAAATGCAAGAACTGACTTTACACATACACAAATGCATGCTCTGTCTCTTATTCCTCATTTCACAATAGAAAAGGACTAAAGCTTTTCTCTTTTCTATTTCATTCTGGTGCTGGGAAGGGCGATTGGGAGTTCTGAGTGGTAAAATGTGAAACCCACTGAGGAATTGAGACACTGCTACCTGCTGGGCTGCCAGTGATTCCAACAGATGGTATCAGGTCTCAGAAGAGTCTAATTGGCTTATCATAGGCAATTCACGTGTAACAAGGGCTTAGATAAAGCCAGCAAATACACGTTAACATGATGACTTGATTTCGTACCTGTGCCTTTAAAGTAAAATATAGCTAAGACAGTATGAATCCATTTGAGAGCGCTGGATTTGAGCCTCTTGGAGCCTGCAGTGCTTTGCTGGAGTTGTAGTACAAATTACTAAAAACATCTATGGTGGATGTTGCAGGCTGGCACAACCTGCGCGTTTGTGGGAATCTCCGTGCTGTCCCTGCTATAGGAGCTGTAAGGGAAGATCAGCTAATGTGTCTAAAGCATTGTCATGATCCATAAAATATCCATGGAATCTATATGCTCTACCTTAGGGAACGGCATGGAATTCAGAAAATTGTGGTTTTGTCAGAGGTACCATAGTTTAGTTATTGAGCCATATCTATCAGTTTTAATGAGCACAAGGATTTCTTTCTATAGGGCTGATCAACCAAGTAAGTCCTTTGCTGTTGGTAGGGTTCTCTGAGTTTTCAAGTTTTATATCAAGGCTGCTATTTGAGTACCCAGTGATAAGAAAAATAGTCATAGAAATAACTTTTCATTTATGTGTTGTGTAGTCACCAGGTTTTCAAAAATCTCCATTGTCTGGTTTGAAACTGTTTTTTTTCCTACTTCAGCAGCTCCATAATGTCAGTGTCTTCAGTGGACAATGTAACTTAAAACCAATTAAAAAAATAAAATCGGTCAGAGAAGCTAATTCTTTGCCTCTGAGATATAATATGCCACCTAGGAAAAAGTAGCAAACATTAAAGCAGAAACAAAAATACCTGCCCTAAACTATTGCAAACTCAAGAGGATAAAACCCTGATCTTGGAAGAATCTATGGGCTTGTACAGACCACACAGGGGAAATTGATACTGAATCTAAAACTGGAATTAAGAGAACTTATTAACTGCAAAGTTTTTGTAAGATTTGAAGCATAGACACCTTCAAATGAGTCTGGGCCCAAAGATGCTGCATTGGATGACAAAAGGAAACCTCCCTCTGGAGAATGACTTTCAGAGATTCACTGGATTCATGTAGTTACTGTTCTCCTACTGTGAACAGGGGCATAGAAGCTCCTTTTGTTGATTTACACAATGAGATTATAGAAAAGTGTAGATTATAGAACGGGAGCAGACCCAGGAATCCACACAGTATTATTTGTTGATCATGATGCTGAAACAGAATTTCCTACAAATCCTTATTCAGTTCCAGAGTTCCTTGAAGGGTTAGGCACAGGTTCACACGTATTTTGCAGCATTTACTGGCTGCTTATGGGATAGGGTTGTTTGTAACACTCCACAACCTGGTCATGGGTATATATGACAAGTAATATTCTTCTTTTTGTCCTTCTTGGATTTTGTGTTTCAGTTTTCAGGTTGTTTTCAAATTTGAAATTTGTTTTTGTAGTTGCTGTCATGTTAGAAATTTACCAAAAAAAGGAGTATAAATCTATTAGCTGCACTGTTCTTAAATTGCTTTTTGTATGAAACCTTGAGGTTTGCAGTTAAACACTTGTGCAGGTCCATTCTTCTGGAAAGAAACAGGTATGCCAGAAATGTCTATAGAAGCCAATAAAGTGGCACCCTATGTTTCTGAATTAGCAAGCAACTAGAGTTTGATTAAAATTGCTATTGGATTCAGTAAGTTAGAGGGTTCTTACCTAGCACTACCTATAAAATTAATCAGCCACAAAATACCCCATGCAGATTGGCAAGCTCTTCATCCAAGAAGTTTTAGAAAATAAGCACAGCTGGCAATTCAGATCCCCAGCACATATGAGAACAATATGCTTCCCAGCAGTTTGTGACAAACCAGCATGCATTTTAGCACTTCGTTACCCACCGAGGCTGTCACTCGTGCAGTAAATGCACGTACCTATAGTGCTGTTCCTGGCATGCTGCTTCATTGCATGGACTGGTTATGGCATCCATTGTCACTGACCGTCCCTTCCCGAAGCTGTTGCTTGTTCCTGGTTTCACATCTGCTATTTGGAGCGCAGCAGGGGTAAGCCTGCACAGGGAACTTTGCTGTGGAAGCTTAAAGGCATCAGCATTGCAAGTACCCATTATATTGCCCCTGGAGAACGCTAAGGGAAATAATGTGATTATTCATTTGGATCTGAAGTTGTATGGTAAAACCTCAAAAGGTACAGCAGCACAGGCTAGGGGAGTTCCTCCATAACTCTGCATCCCAGTAGAGACATGGCTGGGAATTCAGCTCCTAGTCAGTGAGCATATGAAAAGAAGGTACGTGTTTCTCTAGCTGCCAAAAGCCAGATCTCTTCAAAGCACTGTTTGGTATCTCATTAGTGCTTCTCACACTGGCATTCATTAACCTTCTTCTAACGTGCTGTACAAGCTCTGCAGAATGAGGGAGTCACACCCCTTGCAATTTACAGTTCCAGCTAAACAGTCTCTACAACAGTATTACGAATTTCCATCCCAGGTTGATTGAGGCCAGTAGCCCAGGATCTTATTTCCCAACCTGTCATTTATTAACCGTGAACTAGTATTGACATTAGAGGGCTGAGAGAAGGTAATTTTTACACTTTTATACGGTGTAGGCCCTTCTTTTGCTATACTATGATGCTGGAGGAATTGGACAATTTTTTTGTCAAAGTCTTTGATAGGTCCAGGTTAGATTATTTCATGCTGAGCTTCTGGAGTAACTATGTCTGCAAACCAACAAAATCCTACATTTCACTAGTTAGCCTATTCCCCAGGTACACAGGGAAGTTCTGTCCCAGTGCTGTCAAGGTCCGCTTTATAACCTTGGCAGTTTCCAATATCCTTACGCATTATGGCAATCCACAAAATGGCTTTTCTGGGCTTTTTGTGCCGTAGGTGCTCCTCTGGACATCGTTCTGGATTTCTGCATTTGCTGACTGCAGTCAGCAGGATCCCCCTGAGTCAGTCTGTGCACCCAGCCCTCTGGAGAGGGATCCACAGGGGATGTGACCTCAGTGGGACTGAACAGGGGGGTGGGTAGGAATACAGTTTGCTGCAGAACAGAATGATATTACTGTAGGTCAAACAAGTTTATAATAAAATGTTTTGAAATAGTCCTGCAATACTGGTAAGGTAGAAGTGGGAATTCTTTTTTGTGTTGCCTTCTTTCTGATTGCTTGGGTCTAGATGTTTTGCTCAGGTGATTCTGTAGTACAAGGTCAGTCTGTTCATTACTAGAAAGCAGCGTTTCTTTCTCCCCAGAGTTTAATTTCTAAGCCTCAGATCTGCTGCATTGTAAGACAATAGATGGTTGGAATTGATTTTAGAAAGTTATTGTTCAAGATCATTGTTCAGCATGTTCCAAGGTTGCTACTTCATGCTTTTTATAATTACAATCTCCACTTCAACTTATTTGTAATGTTTGGGTGATTTGAATTGAAGTACATTATGGTTTTGTGTGTTATTCTTTTTTCTATTTTTAGTTTCACAGCCCCCCACGCCCCCCAACAAAAGCAATTTCATCAGACAATTTAATTGAGAAATCAATTATAGTAGATAAATAAATCTTATATTGAATGCCATGTAAGTATAGAGTGTAATCATTTGTCTAAATAGTGCTGTATGTTTTGACTTGAAACAATTTATCTCTTGTAGTTAATTTATAAGTTTTGGTTGTGTTCAGGCTTCAGATGAGTCTTAGCAGTGTTGGGAAGAGGAAAGAGCTAACCACTGTGCAAGTTTGCGGCCTGTACTTGGTGACTTCCAGCAAGATATATCATTATCCTCAAGAATTTGTGATTAAAAATTACTCTTCCTCTTTTCGGTTCGGTCAGCAGAACATTGAATCTAATTTTATACCAGTGCTGACCTAATTTTAAGAGACTGAGTTCCTGTGGGTCCTGTGTTACTCCCTAGCCTGTTTTCTGTGAGCTCCTCTTACAAGGGAATATGAGGCTTGTCTTGGAGTCAAAATCTTGACCAAGGACAACACTTAGAGCTATTTCCATGTAGGCACTTGTTGCTTGCATGAGCTGTACCCTGCTGTAACCTTTCTTTTAAGGCTCTCTCTAGGTAGCAATTATTCTGATTTATTGCTGCTTGTGGACACACTAAAAGGTGGAGAACAAAGGGAAATCAAGTTACCTGAATTCCTTTCAACCCAATATGTTTCTCAATCCCACTTGTTTCAAACACTAGTATTCAAGTCTGCTTGATATGGCTCATTTATGATGTGAAAGCCTAGGTCTATAAATACTGAATTGGATGTGTCATAGCTTACCAAACAGTTTCTAGGAGAAGAGCAAGAGATTCCACTCAGATACTTACTTATTGCACAAGACTTTGTACCAAGAGGGGGAGGGCATTAGCTTGAACCATTTCTCTTGGATTACAGACAATCCCTTCTTTTTTTAAAACAGTGATGACCCTTACAGAAATAGCTGGAGAACAAAGTGAGCTAAAAGCAAGTGCTCCTTTCAGGGAAGCTGAGCACACCGTGCCTGCTTCCCTTTGACACAGCAAAATGCCATTGTTTGGTTATTGCTTACACACTTTTCCTGTTTCAATGCATCTGAGTTGCCACTGTTGAATAGTATCCATTGTCTGTGATAAGCTGTAAGTAGGGGATGATGAAGTGGTGGTTTCCTGGAAAGGAGCAGAATTAATCTTCAGAATTCCCCATCCTTTATAAAAGGCTTTCTGACAATTTGAAAACTGACAAGTGTGACCATTGTTAAAATTCATGTGGCTTGGAAAAAAGCCTTGTTGGATTGTCCATTTAAGCACATTTTTAAGCTGGAAGCTGTTACGCCAGTTACAAATATATTGATTTTTAAAAAGAAATTATTGACCTTTAAAACCCGGGAGTCAGCTGCTGCCTGGCCTGTTGGAGACATTTGGTTATTTACATTTGCAGAGGCCTAGGTAAGAGCTGGCAGTTTGGAGTCAGCTCCTGGGCAGTGATCAGAACTGGAGGGTAGGTGATGAAAGGACGGGATTTACAGGACATAGAATTACACAAGACTCACTACAGAAGGCTGAGATACCACTTACAGGACATCAGTCCATGTTGCAGAGTGGGGACCTTAAACTTAATTTCCTTACTACTTCTACCCTGTTTCTGGGACAATTCTCATATACCATCTGTGATTTGAAAAAGTTTAGTTTATTCTTCTCTTCTGTGCCTGTCTTGCCTGTGCTGTCATAACAGTAATAACATTTTAGCAATATTAGTTTCTACTTTTTAAGCAGTTTAGTACTCACAGACATGTATGATTGTGGGTTTCTTAATGAGGGGTATCTGTATGTAACACTAATTTTCATATTTACCAGAGGATGACTGGGCTATTTCTGCTGTGCTGTGTATTTACATTTTCACCTCAGAAAATAAATTGTTTCCTAAGTTCAGGCAGAGGAACAATTTTCTGGCTGTCAAAACATATCAAGAAGCATTATATGAATGGGATATTAGTCACTGTGAATTAACAGTACAGATCTGAAGATAAAAACAATGCTGTTATTTACTGACTATACATTGATGATAGATTAAATAATACATATTGGGTTGTTTTTCTGTTGATTTTTTCTGCTGGTTTTCCTCACTTGAAATGCTCAGCTAGTACTGCAGAAGTTTTTATCCACAGCAGGTTAACTGGCATATAGAAAGCTTTGCTCTGGCAATCTAAGATGTTCAGTGAAAAGAGGTGGTAATGATTTAGCATGGCTCTGACTCACAAGAGGTGAAAATCAAATCTCCACTTAGTTCTACAGCTTTCCACTTTTATACTAGTGATATACTGGCACCCACATTTCTTGTCTTCAGTATTTCTTTCTTCAGCAGACTACAGTTCTGTACTACTTCAGTATTTTTAAGGAGATATTTGCACCGTGTTCCTTGTATTTCAGTGGTTGTTCCTAGGCTTTTTCTTTCTTTTGTGCCTCACAAAAATCACTGTCCCATACCTCCACCATCTACAATAATCTGTTCCTGCTGGATGGACACCCGTGTGCACTGGCAATGGGAGACTAAAATGCAGTGTGGCTTCTGCTGTCCTGACAATTTGTAGATACTGAACTGTCCAACAGAAGGATCAGAATTCATGATCCCTAACCCACTGTCACAGAGCAAATCGATTTGTCCTGCAGTGCTTCAGAATGTGATTGACAGGACGATGAAAGGTGTTGAATTGATTTTGCAGTGCGCAATAAAGTAATGTCAGAGTGCCAACCATGTTTTGCTGTGGTATCTGGTCTCTAACAGCATCAGCCCCCATCCCTTCCCCTGCTCACCTCCAGCAGGCATCACCCCTGCTCCCATTGCAGGAGGACTGTGAGCTGGAGGGGCAGGTGCCTTGTCAGAAGGTTTAGATCTAAAGATACATGTTCCAGTAACAGACCACAGGACAGCCCTGGCTTTCGGGGAGGGGACATCTGTTACACCACCTAAATGTTCTGTTTGGAACTTTATCTTGTTCCATTTGTGTCCAGTTCTGGGCCCCTCACTTCAATAAGGACACAGAGGTACTGGAGTGTATCCAGAGAAGGGGGAGGGAGATGGTGAAGGGTCTGGAGCACAAATCCTGTGAGAAGCAGCTGAGAGAGCTGGGGGTGTTCAGCCTGGGGAAAAGGGGGCTCAGGGGAGGCTTTATCACCCTGTACAACTCTCTGAAAGGAGGGTGCAGCTGGGGGGGCAGTCTCTTCTCCCAGACGACGAGTGACAGGATGAGGGGAAATGTCCTCAAGCAACACCAGGGAAACTTGGACTTCAGGAAGAATTTCTTCACTAAAAGGGTGGTCAGGCATTGGAATGGGCTGCCCAGGGGAGTGGTGGAGTCACTATCCCTGGAAGCACTCAAGAAATGACTGAGCATGGCATTCAGTGCCATGGTTTATTTGGCAAGGTGGTGTTTGGCCAAAGGTTGGACTTGATGATCTTGGAGGTCTTTTCCAACCTTAACAATTCCATTATTTGTATTTGTTTTCTTTTTCTTTCATATTAATTTTGTATCTTAATCCTTATTTCCTTATTGATTCATCCCTAAATCCACTATAAGTGTCAGAAATGTTGAGAGTAAGGAGGGAGAAAATACCCTTTTCTTTCTTTTTCCCTTTCCCTTCCTTTATTTCTTTCCTTCATTTTCCTGTGTGCTCTGTTGTTCCCTTTTTTGCGTCAGCTCTGTTTATTTTATTCATTAGCAGAAGCAATCCTGCAAACAGATTTTTCAGGTAGCTGTAGGGAGTGCTGAGGGAACTGAGGAGTTCCCTCTGTAAATCCTACTATAACGCTGCACAGGGTTGTCTCTCATTGTCTTGTTGTTTCCTACAGTGCAAAAGCCATCCTTCCATTTTTTTTAATCCTTCATGTTATGTATGCATTTGGCTCCAGACAACTTTATACATTCTCTTTGCAACAAATTGCACAGAGAGTTAGTGCTCTACATTTACCTTTTGAGGCGCAGCACTGATAATCTTTTGATTAATGTTAAACCTAGCAGTTATGTCTCTTTCCCCAATATGTTATCCAAGAAACAGTGCTGAGGAAAATGTACATTATTCGGGCAGGAAACCCACAAAATTAGTAGTGTGATGTGGTTGCAATTTTCCTGATATTTCTGAAATTATAAGTTTTGGGGTTTTTTTAATAGCTAGTGGTAGAAGTGCCTGTCATCTCTGTTGAATTCTATCTCAGGTCTTCTAACCCGTTTCCCTTTCTTTTTAAAGTTTCTCTTAGCTTTCTGTGAGAAATGCATTTTGAGATTAAATTGCCATGTTTAGACAGGATGAATGTGCTGCAAGACAGGGGATTTTAGGTTAGCTGGTTTGAAGAGCCAGGAATGATCCCACTCTGTTGTGATCAGCAGCTGTAAGGTCCTGCACTTGCAGCTTGTATTATCATTTTTGAGATCTGAAACTATTTTTATAATAATGGACTTAGGTATATAAGATACTAGGTTTGACACAGGTAAAATTGGATGAAATTGCAGGGTTGCTGTGGTATGCTGGGAGTCAGACTCGTTCAGTGGTCCCATCTGACTTCAATATTTATGGATCTTTCTACTAGTTTTGTTTTGTTGTTTGTTGTGGGTTTTTTTTCATCAAATATCAAACTTCACTGCAAGCACAAAAATCCAACTTAATTATTTTCAGCTCCTGAGGTTTCAAACCCATTAAACAGCGGAGAGGCTCAGTAATTGTTTTATTACCACTATTGAAAGTGTAATAATACTAGTGGCAACAGAGGACAGTGAGCAAAACAATGAGAGAAATGTAAAGGCGTAAATAGAATCATTAAAGCTGCTTCACACGAGATAAACACCAATGTCAGGTTAATATTTCAAACAACAGACAGCGGGTTTAATTAACTCTTTCTTTCATTTCTCTCCTGAAGAAACTAGCTGTAGCAATATTTGGCCTTCTTAGAAGTGCAAGGTTTTCTGTATTGCTTCCTTTTCTCTCAAATCAGCTACCAGTGATAAAGAAGTTAACAACTGTAACGCAGGTGCTTTCTGCAGTTCCTGGTAACATAGAGGTTGTCTATTTTAGTTTTGTCCTGGCCCGGTTCTGTAAGCAGTAGATGGGATTTGCAGAGTTCCAGGTGGCCCCTGGCAGGGTATGGCATTGTTCTGCTGCGCACACCCTGGTGGTGTCCCCAGGAAGGAAGCCTGAGCCGTGTCCTGGCATGCAGGGGCCTACGTGTTTCATGATCTGAGCCGTGTCCTGGAGTTTTATGGGATAATTTCTTGTTTACTATATATGCAGTATGTTAGACATGACACAGTAGAGCTTGTGAAGTTGTGAGGGTGTGGTTGTAAGCAAGGCAGAATTTATAAGTGTTTAGGAACTGAAAAAAGGCTACTCTGCTCAAAGCTTCCATGTTCTTTTCTATTTATGTGAGGATGCCTATTTAAATTTATTATTTACTTAGAACCTTGCCTCAAAGATGACCAATTGTGATTTGTAAAGCTGTGGTTGCATTTCTGTTTGGAGGGTGGCTTTTGGCTTCTTTAGGATCTGGAACTTTTATGGTCTCATACATGCACATGCATGTGTATACAGCACACAGTTCCATAGGTTTTTGGAGTGTTTTATCCTTTTGAGTTTCATGACAGAATTTGTAATGTTTGCAACTTAAGAAAAAACTTGAGTCTTTTCATTGTAAAAGCTGGAAAGAAGTTTTTAACAGAGAGTTATGTATCTCATTTTCTGTTACCACCACACACTTTCTTTGTGCTCTTGTACATCTTGATGCATTGATCTCGTTCTATAAAGCTCCAGCATCTCTGTAACATGCAAAATCATTTGCTACATGATTTCCAGTACCATGTGGCTCCAGGCTCCAAGCTTCCTTATAAATCAACAATTTGCTTGGCTTTTACTCTGGTTGCTTCACCGTGGGGATGCTGGTATTGTCCTCTGTGTACCCTACAGATCACTTGGATGATGCATGTTTCGCTAAATGTTACCCAACATTGCTGGTGCCCTGAGGAATAAGAACATTTTTCTCAAACACACATCATTAACATGAAAAGGCTGGGAAAGGCACAAGGAGAAACAGGAAGGAAAAGCCATCTAGACCTTGCTGAGTATAACTGAAAATTCGGATTATGTCTAACATCCACAATTTCAGATGTGTCATTCAGCAGAACTGCTGTAGAGAATGTACTCTTTGCTCTCAGAAGCGTTTCCCTTTGGACAGTTATTAGTTTATTCACACAGATTTTCTTTAACACAGCATTCCCAAACTAACCAACAACTCAGTAATGACATTGCCTCAAAACCTAAAGAGAATACATGTCTAGCATACTTAGCTTCCTCATAATTTTTGAGATTTGAATTACAATCAAAGGAACACAAACAAGCAGGCTGATATCAAGTGAAAAGACTTTTCACATGTTAATGAAGTGAATGAGAAGAAAAAAAGTATTTTCTTGCTGGTTCAGTTTTGAAAGATGTCAGTTTTCACAAATCCAAATTATTTGACAAAGCCTTAGTAAGGGAAAAGCTACTTTTTGATGAATGCAATATTGTTTTTATTTTGTTTGAGCAAGAAAGAACTAAGATCATGCCTTGGAATTTGCATCATCGGTGTTTTATTTTAGAGAAAATACAGCCCACTGTTTGGATTCAATAAATACAGAAATAATATAGATTTTAATGGAAAAATAATTAGTCCAAACAAAATAATTAAACAGAAACCTAAAATTCCTGATTTTATTTTGAAGAAGAGTCTGTTCAAACTCAGTGGTGATTGAAATTGGACATATTATTTTGTGTTTATATTAGATTCTGACACTATTTCCACACATATATACTGAGAAACACTACACATTTGTTGCACTACTTTATGTTTCAGTTGGATGTACTCTTCACTGGTGTAGGTGATCAAAGGTTCAAATTCTATTGGACTGAAAATACTGAAAGAGTGTGGTAAAGTTTGTTGAAAAATGCAAGAATTGAAGGTAAAGAAAGCAATTGCTCTTATCCAACAGGTACATTCATCACTAGCTTACAGAGTGTTTGAAAGATACCAGGAAAATGTTTTCACCCAGTGGGCGGTTGGGCACTGGAACGGCTCCCCAGGGCAGTGCTCACAGCACCAAGGCTGGCTGAGTTCAAGAAGTGTTTGAGCAGCTCTCAGGCACAGGTGGAGTGAGTCTTGGGGATGGTGCTGTGCAGGGCCAGGAGTTGGACTCGATCCTGATGGGTCCCTTCCAATTCAGAATATTCTATGATCTTATAATTCTAAGACTTCTTTACTCTAACTAAAGAAAAATGCTCTCCTCAAAAGGTAATGCCTAATCATCAGGGCTGGATGCCTGTTTGTTTTGCATCACATACATGCCTTACTTTAACCCCTATGAACATCCTCAGTCTTAGACTAAGATTAGATTTGATCTTAATTGATGAGAACATGTTACAAGAAGGTCCTGGAAAGCAATATAACAAGCGTGCAAAATGTCCCCTGTTCTAAAAATAGGGCCTGTGTAAATTCAGCTTGAAAGACCATCTTAGTGTGATGATTAATAGAACTGTTCAAAATGCTACTTGTGGGTGCAGTTGGCTTACCTTATAACAAAGAACTATGCAGCGGGGAGGAGGTAACCTTGAATCTGTTCAGGGTGCAGGGAATAGATCTACAGCTGCTGGAGATACAGTGACATTAATCGAGAGCTATGAAAGTGGCTAAGTGTGTTTGTTCCAAAGGAGATGAAACTTTATTCTGTTTCGGAGGCCTCTGTGCAGAATATGGTTTATCAAGTAGTTGGGATGGATTTGATACCTTTCTAGAGGTTGTTATCAAGAGCTTGTTAGTTCCTGATGTGTAAAACCTCGTTTTAGATTGATTTGTTTAGAGCTCTTCATCTTTGGGTGGAGCTTTATGCTCAAATGAAACATACAGAAATACCAGAGAAGTGAAGAACCTTCTATTTAAGATGATTTTTTGAGGAGAAGAACTTGGCTGAACATTTTTCTTTTCTAAATGAAGTCAGTTATAAGACTGAATCCACTTAACTAACCACAGCAAAACTTCTGCCTCTCCTGAACTCAGTTTCTGGAGGTGAAATGCCAAGAGGGATGTGAAACTCAGAGCTGAGGGGATCCCTTGCCACCCACCAGAGCAGCTGTCTGGCTCTCCTTTCAGCTGGTTTGCGGCTGTTTAATCTTGTAGGCTCCAGCAGAGCTCCAGAGCTCAGCATGTCTCTGTCTTAGGATGTTTCCTCCCAATTCCGGTGTACCAGCTGTGCATCTTATTGCTCCCCGAACAGGTTTCATCGATAGTGGATTCTCCATCTGGAGTGAAATAGGTAGGACAGTTGGTAGCACTGTGCTAATTTTCCTTGTGCTCTCCTCCCAGCTCACCAGTAAATGAATGACCCAAGAGTCTGATCATAGAGAAATGGCACTGGAAGTGTTTGTTTGTTTGTTTATTTTGGTGGAAATGTTATGCCAGAAATGAAGCTTCACAGAAAGACCAGTGATAACCCCATGCCACTCATACAAGTCTTGCCACCTGGACCGCAGCCAGACTGTTTTTCTGTCAGTGATACTAAATGCCATACGTTTCCTTAATAATTCATGTTGCAACAAAAAAGGCTCAAAGCATGTGCTTCTGCTTTACAAACAGCTCCTTGCACATGTGCTGACTTTGCAGCTGCTTCCTGCAGTCTTTGACTTCTGTAATTAGAACAACTGGCCAGCCTAGCTAATGATATTAAACTGACTGGTCTAGAATGTCATTTATCTCAAGGGTTTAATTTGCTGAGTACAGGGCAGCACAATACAAGGTTTGCATGTGTGATGGATGTAACTTGATTTTTTTTAGCTCTTGTTGCTAAGTTACAATAAACTGTTATCACAGTAAATTGTCTGCACTTAAATGGACTAAGATTCCACCTGAAAGGAACCACCCAGATGAAAACTGAAAATATAGTGATGTCTCAGAAGAAAGGAAAATAACACAGAAAAGCCCAACTTGTGAACAGGATAATTTTGTATTCTAGACATTAGCCAGACAGGCTCAAAAATAGCTGCTCAGACCCCAGAGACTATGACATGTGCTTCATAGCAAGTGACTGAGAGCTGGTGTACAATAAATAGGTACTAATTAAAAAATAAGTTGCATGAATATTGTCAACTGTTAAAAGAATCACAATGATCTGTTGTCTGAATTGTACTTTAGAATTACTTTCCCTGGAAATAATCTGATACCCTTGCAGTCAGGCATCGTATCTAAAGCTAAGAAAAAGTAGTGAATTTTTAGAAGAAGTATAAGTCTGTGCACTTGTCCAAATGACTAGAAATAATCTTAAAGCATAATGTTGGTAAATGCTTTCCGCTTTTACAAGTGGAAAATTGTACCATATTCTGATGGAAAGTGATGCAGAATCCATGCTGACACATCAAGATGTTGTCCTACCTCTTCCTGAAGCTCTGTATTAAATTCCTGAAAATTCTCTGAAAGAAGAACCCTTTTTCCCCTAATCTATTTTAAAGAGTGTATGGAGGGGGTAGTAGCTATGGGGAGTGTTTATTGGTGCCACGTTTCAGTTCATTCCGAAAATACTCATGCTGGGTCAGTGGATTGTGGCTCTTGGTGGCCACTGGGAAGCTGAATGGTGTTTTTTTGTTAACTGCTGATACCTGTTTGGTCACCTCCACGGGTGTGATCAGTGTGGGACCTGTCATCTTCCTTGAGCAGAGTCCCTTTCATGGCAGTAATGTCAGGGCAGTTTTTTGTGGGTTTAAAAGTCAGCTCTTAATAAAGCTATTGCCAGTACCCAGAAGGTCCCAAAAATAGAACGTGAAGGATATTGCAGACAAATACCATAATAATGTATATGAAACACAGATAAATTCAGTTACGGTTGTGACACTTCCCACAGTACAGAAAACCTGTAAACCAAACCAAATGTCTTTCACTGCAGTTACACCATTAAAATCCAAAGGTAAGACTGTGGGATTCTGCAATGTGCACTAGCTGGTCTGGTACTCTGTTTATAGGTCTAGAAAAACATGATGCCGGGGTAATTTCAAAGGTGTCACCCTCCAAAGAAAGCCATTTGCTAAAAAGCATTGGATTGACAGAAATGAAGCTGTAGACATTCAGTGAAAGATTTCCATTAAAATCACAACTAAAAGCTGTCAATCAGCCCCAGCAGAAACCTGCTTAGATAACTCTGCTAGAAATACTGCACCTCCTCGGAAAATGGAAGAATATTTTGCCAGGATTTCAGAATGGGGAGAAGCAGCTTCTCCCTTTACTTTAAATTGCTGTGCCAGAGACATTTACTGTCCTTGCAAAAACCCTCCTGCAACGCTGAATTTTTGATTCACAGCAGAAAAAGCAGAGAGGAATGCAGACAGAATATGTAGCGCAGCACTGCCTGTGCTTCAGCAGACTTGTTCTGGTGCTCTCAGTGAGCAGTACTTTTGAAAAGCCTGAAAATGGATTGCATCTATATGAGAGCCCCTCAGAGAGAGGGGGGATGACAGGGAAGCGTTTCTGTGGACTGAGGAATTTCAACTCATTAAAGTGATGAAACAACTGCCGTGGGAATGAATCCACACGGAGTCCATGACAGACGCCTGGTACGCTCCATTCCCAGCAGCACAACACAAAAGGCTCATCATTTAGCAATACTGAGAAGCTTCTTGTATCCACGGGAGCAGGTGGTAGTGCAGCCGCAAAAGTTGCGTTAAGGGGAGAAAATGCAGTCACTGGGTTATATTTTGACCTGCCATCTCTCCCCTCGGGGGTAGCTGGGTGGTACACACAGGGTTAACCCCAGAAAGACACACCGATGGCATGTAATGCCAGGTGTTCTGACACCCACCGAATTAGTGCCAGCGCCAGCTTTCGTACACATCTTGGCACCCTCGAAGCGTTGGGTGGCTGTAAGGGAGAAAAAGACACTTAAATCTCTTACCTTGGTCTAGTCCGGTGTAGCTTTTTGGTTGTTCTCCGTCCACTATCAGAAAAAGAGAAATTAATGCCAGATTCCAGTGAGTCATCCTAAATGACAGAGTAGGCTCACTCCTCGCACCGGCTGCTGGCTGCCTGCGCTGTGTGACAGCTGCCGGCTGGCCGGGGAACAAGCGTGTCCCATTCTGCAGCCTGCGGCAGGGGGAGAGGGGAAGGCAGCGCCGGCGAGAGGAGGTGGGGGAGAGCCGGGAGAAGGAGCAAGAGGGGGAGAGGAGAGCGGCGGAGGCAGGGATGCAGCGTGCGGCTGCGCGCTCCCTGCCCTGCCCGCTGCTCAGCCTCCCGCGCGCTGCCCCAAAGTTACTCTCTAGTATGGGATGCGCTCTGCGGGGTTAGAGCCTGCCTGCGCCTGCCTTCTCTTTAGGCTGTGCTCCGAGGAGCTCCTCGGCATTTCGGCGATTACATCGTATCTCTCTCCTTCGGAGGCTGGCGTGGATGCTTCACGGAGAATATCTTCAGTAAACGAAGTCTGTCTGTGGCTGTGTGAAAGAGCAGCACTCGGCTTCTTGCAGCAATTTTATAGGCTGTTCACCTAGGAGTGGGAAACCAAGGGCAAGGGCAGTAATTCTGGCATCAGAGGGGGGAAAAAATAGGAATATAGGTTGGGAGCCACAAAATTGTACACAAGATAAGTTGGGGAGGGAATTATTTCTTGGTTACTCCTAGCAGAACAAAGTTGGGACAATTTCTGAGTCTCTGGTTTATCATCTCAGGACGTGTTTCTGTGGATCAGAGATTGGTGCTAGAGACGGAACCCCTCCTGGGGATTCCCAAGACAATTTTCAAGAGGAAAAAGGAAGCTGCTGGAGTGGGTAACATTGCACTAAATGGCAAAGATTTCTCTGGGCAAACACTGCTAGTTTCTAATCACCCTGTCTCCAATCTGTGGTTTAATTGTTTCATTACACTCACACCTCCTGTATGCATGTTTGTTTATACTTAGGAAACTATTAGAGGACAGCTTCACAGGAGTTGGTGAGGGCTGTAAATACTTCAGTATCACTAGGAGAGTGGAAGAAATGTTTAGGTTCTCACTGTTTGCTGACTAGTTTTCTAAATCTGGAAGGCTTTTGTGGGCTTTTGAATGGCCTTTATTAAATTATATGTACTACTACCTCTGTGTCGAGCTATGCTTAGATGCTCTGAATATTTCTCAAATTTATCTGCATCTAGAAGGATTGGTTTTATATTCCTGTAATATGACTATGTGTGGATGATCTTAATCCTGACTAATTGGCACAAAACTCCCAAAGAAAACTAGGAAAAGAATTATAGCAATGGGTGAAAGAGCTAAGATAGGTTTACATTCTTCGTTAGAAAACTGAATGCAGGGTAGTTTCACAACCTGTCCAAATGCAGTTAAATATCCATTAGGTGTTCTGCCTGTGTTTCCCTCTGCAGAGTACAAAATGATGATTTTTTTTTTTTTTTCTTCTGGTCTTATTGGATAAGGATGGTCCTGTGAGAATGAGATATGAGTTCTTCAGATCTTTTTTTAACAGTAGATTTAATTATATATATAATTCTGACGGTGCTAAAGGTACTAGGGATTTACTGGACTCTAATTCATAATGAAGCAGAACATCAGCCCGTATCCAAGAGCTTAGGAAATGTTTCCTTAGGCCGATGCCAGACAAAATCATAATTTGGGGGTTTTTTCCCCCTGAAAATGTGAACCAACATGGCAACCTTTTTTCAACCCCATTAATTTCCACATCTAATGCTGCATGGTGGCATGAATAGTAAATACCTGTGGGCCATGTGCTGCTGTAGAGTATAAAGAGATTTCTCCTTCAGCCTGTGAGTGAACAGCATGTTTAATATCCACAAGAGTGTTTAATCTGAACTCTCTGTGGGCTTAAATTCATCAGGAGAAATAATCTTTGGTACCACTGGGTGGTGACCATGG
This sequence comes from Melanocharis versteri, assembly GCA_013397845.1. Taxonomy (NCBI): domain Eukaryota; kingdom Metazoa; phylum Chordata; class Aves; order Passeriformes; family Melanocharitidae; genus Melanocharis; species Melanocharis versteri. The sequence continues at coordinate 486,913 of VZTG01000482.1, forward strand.
AGAAGTGCATCATTAAGGATAATCAGCTGTGTTTAAGATGTCCAGCCAGGGCTTGTTCAGGTCTCCTAGAAGTCAACCAGAATTGTAAGTGTATTCAAGGTGCACCAGACCTCAAGTAGAAAAAGGTTGGGTAGGAGAAGAAAAAGATTTTGTGCCGAGGAGGACACCTGCTGTAACTAAGGCTGTGCTTCAGACACTGTGTGGTACTGGAACTGTCCTTTAGGATCCTGTACCACTGGGAATATTCAGTGGAGAGAGGCAATGAAGGGACAGGTAGCAATGACTGAGGATATAACCAAGTTCTTAACCACATTTCTCTGAGGTGACAAACGGCAGTGACCGAAGCTGGGTGTCCTCCACGGCAGGATAGCAGTGAGCAGAGCAACTGAAGTGACTGTGACTGACATTCTTGCACATTCAGAGAACCACAGACTTGGTAGCTCATTGTTTAGTGCCGTTCTTTCTTCCTTTCCCATTGATAGAAATGTCACTGAATCACCAACTCAGGTTCATATCAACATGAATATCAAAGTGAACATGAAAACATTTTAAAAATAGGAAGGACTCCCTTGAAATCTTTCTTTCTATTAATCCCAATTAAACTTGTATAGCTACATGTTACAAAAGCTGCATTAGTGAAACTTTCTCAGATGTTTATTTATTTGGTTACCCGTGGCTGGTTTTGGTTTGTTTTTTTTTTTTTCTAGAAGCTCTAGCTGACGACAGGAACATTATTTTCTGGAGAGATGTTGATTGACAACCTTCTTCAGATCTGATAGTGAGGATTTGCTTATGTCAGAGTAGTCCTTAGGTTACTTATTGCCAAAATAATTGGGAGTCTTTGCTGCAGAGATAATGAGCAGGTCAAGAATCCAATTGAATTAAAAGTCAGAAGTTGGCAGTGTTGCATACAAACTTGTAGTGCAACTGCATTTGTCTGTAGCTGTCATAAAGCCGGAGCTGCCTGAAGAAGCTGTGACATCTCTACCATTGCAGCATTCAAAACCATCTCAGACAAACACAAGAACACAAGAGGGCATCCAGAAAAAAAAAATGCATTTTTACTTGGAATATGGCTGCTGTGGTTTTCTTTTTTTCCCATGTGCTAAAGAGTCACTGAATATACAAATGGAATGAGGTCAGAGCTGGTCCTTTTCCTTGACTTATCATTGAATGCAACAAAATGGACTTAATGATCTCAAAGGTCTTTTCCAACCTAGTTAATTGTGTGATTCTGTGAGAATCACTTCATTGCAGAATTATGCTTTGGACTGGTTAGTTTTATCTGTTGAGTGGCTGGGCATCTTCCAGGAAATGACCAAAGTCTCAGGAAAGCACTGATTTTCCTGAGTTCTTCTGAAGCAATGTAACCCATGTACTTATTTCTTACCCTTCCATATCTAAGTCATTACTCCTTCTGAATTTTATCCCTTCGCACCTCCTTGTCTTTTATTGCAAATAGAGAACAAAGCATTTTTTCATTATTATTTTGCCTTTTTCTTTCACAGACATATGCTTTTGTGTTTAGTCACTGTTAAGACTCCACACTTTACTCAAAATTTTGCACTTCAATTTAGGTATTTAAAATTTTGTTGTTTTAAACTCCAGTAACAAATTCCAAGCACTAGACCTGCTATATCTTCTCTCTTAAGCATTATTTTGAGGTTAAAGTACTGGAATTTGAGTTTTGGAAAGTAAAATAGACTTGAGAGAAACTTTAACCTTGACTCTTAAGGGCAAATCCACTCCAGTGGTGATCTGCTATGTACAGAAATCATTGACTTAAAAAGTACAATTCCAGAATGCAAAACTGCTGCAAAAGTTGTATCTTTTCTTTCTTTGGTTTGCAGCCCAAAATATTACATTTGATGTTAGAAATGTATTTATATTTGAGAATCTGAACTTACTGTAATACCAGCGGGTTTTTTTGAATGGCAGTTATTATGTCCATATGTCTATAAATATGAAAAAATGATGTTTTAAAAACCAGTTAAATTAATTGTATGAGTGATTACTTTGGCTGAAAGAGTGGCTGCACACAGCTGCCATTAGCTCTGTGTAGATACTTGTGTTTCTGTTTACTTTTGAAGTGTGAACAACTGCATGGAGGCAGAACACAAGACCATGTTAAAAAAAAGGACCTTTTGCCTGTAGATAAATAAGCTGTGATGTTAACTGGGGAGAATGTTTCGTGGTTGCTGAAGCTGGTGGAAAAGCTGAAAATTGTACTTTTTTTTCCAGTTCCATTTTGTGAAAAGATGAATGTTTTTTGAAATCACCGTTTAGAAAAAAGGCACTGAACTGGATTGATTTCATTCCTTTTCCACAATGCAGCTCAACCTATGTTTTTTGGGGGCTTTGCCTACACTCTCTGAATGCTCCAATGGTATGGGTTTCTGAGTGGTTGTCATCATCCTATTGCAGTAGTTTAGTGTTTTTGCTATTAGGAAGTTTGGGGTCGGTTGTTTTCTTTCCCTGATGTCTAATGCAATGCCTCATCAAAATAGTCCTGACAAAATACGTTGATTATCTCTGTCCTCAGCGTGGGTAAGAGGAGCTGATTAATTCTTTGTCCCTGCACCAGCTTTTTAAGCAATTGTTGTGTCTGCCCACACCTCAGCCTATGAGGTGGGCAACTCATCTCTGAAAACATTTGCCTCTCGCTCTGCTCTCACATGACATGATACTTTAGAAAACAGAGGGATGCTCCTTCCCACAGAGTATTCAAGTGAACTTAATTCTGCTGTGCTGTACCAGTGACTCAATATCCCTGAGCATCAAGGAGGTGATCTCAGGTTTCTAAAGGAATAGCCTTGACATATAACGTGCCCTACCTGATTTTACAAGGATGCCGAGCCCTTGAAAAATAGATTTTATAAAATGTTTTTAATATTGTGGCTTAGTTCAGTTTGTAGTTTCCATTGTGGAAGAGTATTTTGGTGTCTGAAGGATTCCTGATGAAAAGGATCCCTTTGGTTCGGTCGCTTTTAAGGACTTGAGCTTTAATTTTATTTTTTTCTTTCTCTATTAAATTGGGACAAAAATATTTTGAGTATTGTTGCTTTTAGAAGACTTTTGTGGTTTAATTAATATGTGGTTATAAAATCAAAAATCTCAACGTTTACCTAGAACTGAGAAAGATGCAAATCTCTAAGGCTGAAAATTCTTGAACCAATATTTTTTACACTGAAAAATTAACAGTCCATTCAAATGCTAAGCTAGCACTTCTTTCCTCCTCCTTTCTCACTAGAAATGTGCCCATTTTGGAAATAGTTGAAATAGTTCGTCCAGATGAATGAAAATTTCCCTCAGCTGAATGATGGATTCAGATGCAGCCAGTATTTGCAATTAAGACTCTTCTTGGAAACCAATTTTAAATTTATGCCTTAAATTGAACGACAGAGAGTCCATCCCTGACTCAGAGGAGTTGGGAAGTCTGCCATGTCAATTGTTATTCCAGAATGCTAAAAGGTTTTAATTTCAGATTGCTATAGAACCCAAATAAATTTTAAGTTTAAAATAACCCCAAAAGCCCGAGGAGTCTCCTGTCAGGGGAACAGATAGTTCAATAAGGGGTATTTATGTGGGTTCAGGGATAAATTGGATGCTTTTTCTCAACAGTACGCTTCGGCTTTACTCTTATCAGTGGCTGGCATGAGTGATTGTCTGCTGTTTGTTCAAAAGCATTAAAGGCGCCCCATGGCGAGTGCAGTCCTACTGATGTGGAATACTCAGACTGATATTTGGGTAGTGCTAACTGTTCCAGAGACTTGAGGTAGCTCAAACTGTGTGCCGAAAATGGGAAAATGTACCTCTGATTTCCTTTTTATGTAACAGTGATACACACGAGGACCTGTCTCTCAAAATCTTAGTGTTCTCCCTAAAACACTGTGGAAGCATCTCTCTCAATCCCACACTAGAAATTTTCACTTTGAATCATTTTCGATTCATGCAGTGTGGGAAAAGATTCAGAAGGAATTAAAATGGCAATGTTTTGTTTCGTTTTTTTAATGAAATCAGTTAATTTTGGTCAGAGGAATATAATTATATATTAGAATAAGTTGTTCAGAGCCCTGAAATTCTGAGTGGTTGGTGTCTGCTGCTAGTAAAACATTTACATACCTTTACCCCTGAAAGAGTAGTTAGTAATGTGCTGTTTGGTATCTCCCTGATGAGTAAAGCTTAGAAAATGCGGCTTGCTTCATTGAGCTGGCTTTTGTTCCTGGCAGAATTGGTCCTTGGTGCTACGGCAGTTTGCTTTTGTAGGGGAAGGTATTAACGCAGAATTGCCAAGCACAGTGGCTATTTTGGGCTCGAGAGGTAATGAGAGGTTAAAAAGTGTGAAGTAGGGTTCCAGCTACCTGGTTTTGATAGCCCATGCATCCCGGAAATTTAATTACATATTAACGGCTGCTTTCCGTGCTATTAGTGTTGTGAAATGGCCTATGAGGGAGATGGTCTCAATTAGCCCTTGCATTAACTTTTTGTCATTAATGTGTGTCAGTATTGATGCTTTTAATTGCATGAGACTTGAGGAGAGCTCGAGTAATCACACAGGGATGCCTGATTTGACTGAAGTCTGGCCTCTCAGGTCACAGCAATACAGAACAATTGGGTTTGGTTAAAAAAAAAAAAAATCCAGAAATAAGGCAACCAGTAGAAAGAGATATTCTATTTTTACAACACTAGGGGTGGTTTAGAGCTTGCTGTTATTTCTGAGTAAACCTGTCCTTTGTAATGATAGAGAAACTTATCTGTGACTTTGTTTTAAAATCTTAGTAAAGTTCACATCGGTTTCCTTGTCTGTCCTTCACTTATTTTCTGTTGACTCACTCTCTCTTTCTCCCCCTTCCTCTATCCCTCCCAGTGGCCCAGCCTGTTAAAGATTTCCTGCCTTTCGGTTGGATACATGAGGCATTATCGTGACAGCATAGCCCGGTCACCATGGCATCAGGCTCGAGGGTTATCCTTTTTAATTCAAGTAAAATTTAAGGGAAAATTTTTAGTGCCAGATGATTCTGGTTTTATCTGCTTAAAATCTTCTGATTTTTGTACAGGAAGCACAGGACTGAGAAAGATCTGCTTGGAGTATGAGATATCTTAGAATTGATTTCATGTATTCATTAAAAGAGTGAATTTTTGTCAAGCTTATTGAATAGATGTATGGAAGTCACAGTGATACAAGGTCTTCTGGTTTTGGGGTAAAATATTATTTTGAAATATTTCACCCTTTTAAATTATAGATTTACTCCCAAGTCCATCTGCTTTCCCCTGAAGATTACGTACTATTGAAGCCAGACTATGTAGTCTCAGTTTCTTACCATGCCCTTTGTTAAATAGAGTCTATGATTTTTTCTCTTCTCTAGTCGTGCTAGAGACCTGTAGAGCAGGTTAGTTAATGTTATTTGCAAACCTGGTCTATGCAGTTATAATTTCACATGTTAGTTCCTTTGCAATCTGGGCCAGGGGTCATCCAGGCCCGTTACCCTCATGCTTCTTTTCTAAGTTTTGCTTCCACATCCATGTGGGCATTTCCATTTCAGTACACAGATACTTCAGTTTCCGTTTTACCAGCCTTGTATGGAAAAAAGGCAAAGGATTTATTTAACTTTTCCTGGTCTTCTTCCAAATGTGTGACTACTGATATTTGCTTCAGTATAATTTCCAGTTTTCAGTATAATTTGTGTCAGTTATAATATTGCTTTTTATAAGGGAAAACTGTGTTTTCCTTTTTTTTTTCTTCCTTGCATATGACCATGCATGAACACACACAAATCAAATTCTGTATCAGAAAAGTGCTCAGCCTAGAAAATCACGGTCAAACTGATTAGAATTTGGTAAAGTCAAAAAAGTCTTATAATGGTGGATTTGGAGGAAAGCTTTTTTCTGTTTTTTCCTCTAAAATGTACTATAATACTCAGTGACCCTATTAAAAATACGAATAACAGCAAAAATTGATAATAGTTTATGCAATTAATTCTAAACCAAGTGCAATGCATCTATTTTTACTGTGAAGTGGGAAATCTTGTTGAAAGGTTTCCTGCTCAACTGTTACATATATTGGTCAGAAATGGTTTGTAGTATCAGGAATGTAATTCTATATAATGACAGAAATGGAGAGAGGTGCAAAGAGGATGACAGTTGGATTAATGGCGACAGTTCTGAGTGTGCTGCTTTTTGGCCTTGCCCAATTATGACATTTGAATGTCATTTTTAATTTTCCCAAATTTGAGCTAGAAAACATGGTAGTGTGAGTCTTTCCAACCTCATGAAGACCAGACCTGTGCATTTGTTAGACAAACCATGGCTGTTTCTTTCAGTTACCTAATTGAATGGTGAGAGATATTTAAGTGCAACTGTATTCCTGTCAAGCATGTTTGGGTGCTAGAGAGAAATATTTTCCCCTGACTGCTGAGTAAGTTTGCATCTATTTTTTTCAATGCAAAAGCTGCAATGAGTGTTTTAATAAGTATGGTAAGATTTTAAAGTTTAAAAATAAATAATCTGGGTAATTTCCGTAAAAGGAGAAACCTGAAGAGTTTGCTCTAAACATGTGTTAATTTTGATATCAGCAGAACTTGAAATCTGAACATCTATGCTTAGGATGCTGTTGATATAACTTTAAAAATGCATCTTTTCATTGGTATTGATATAGTAGTTAAAACTGAACAAAGTAATGATTACCTTTTCTCAAGCATGGCGTGTAGCAGTTCTAATTCTGTCTTGTCCTTGTCCTTCATACACTGAAATGATCATGCAAATAAAGATCAGAAAAATAAACTGTAAAAGTAAATGCTGATAACTTATGTAAGCTTAGGTGTCTTGGAAGTTTAACCCAAACATCTGTCTGCTATTTCTGCAACAACATTGTATTTTCTTTCCAAAACAGTTCAAGTGGTGGAAAAACAATCATAATGTTCTGAGGAGCTATTCTTACATCCAAGGCTTGCAGTGGAGGTGTGTATTTCCCATTTCCTCTTGCTATTCTGGTCAGGAAGAAGCAACAAAAAACTGAGTAACTTTGGACTTCCATCCAGCTTTGGGAACTACTTAAGGAGTCCTTTTGGAAGGGACCTATGGAGCTCTTTCCAGGCCATAGAATGAGAGAATCATAGAATGTTTTGGGTTGGAAGGGACCTAAAGTTATCATCTAGTTCTAGCCCCCCAGCCACGGGCAGGGACACCTTCCACTGGGTCAGGTTGCTCTCAGAGTCCCATCCAACCCGGAGTTGAACCCTTCCAGAGTTGGGGCCTCATCACTGCCTCATCACCATATGAATAAAGAATTTCTTCCTTACTTCTAATTTAAATCCCTCATCTTTTAGTCTTAAACCATTCCTCCTTGTCTTATCACCATCTGCCCATGTAAAATGTCACTCTCCCTCTTTTTTTTCAAGCTTCTTTAAGTACTGGAGGGCTGCAGTAAGGTCTCCTTGGAGCCTTTTTTTCCCCCAGCTGACCAACCCCAACTCTCTCAGCCTGTGTTCATAGGAGAGGTGCTCCCGCCTCAGATCATCTTTGTGGCCTCCTCTGGACTCACTCCAACAGGTCCATGTGCTAGATTTATAATATTTTTAATTTTGCACATGACTCAGAAATAATAGTTAATAATTTGACTAGTTTATGGCTGAAAAGATACTGCTTTTCAACAAGATGATAAGATCAGTTGTCAGCAGGCCGTTTATTTGCAGGGAATGGACAGCAGATGCTCAGGAGAACAGAAGTATGGCAAGAGCTACGCCCAGGAAACCACTTGAACCAAACCATCTTTTATTAGCCATAGGCAAAGCGCATGGCTGCTAAGAAGCCTTTATTAGCACTACCTTTAATTTTGCCACCAAAAATACCTATGCTTAGAGCTCCTAAACACATCCTAATTTGTAAGACCAGTCTGTAGCAATCCTGATGAATTTTGGCCGTGCTGCTCTCCAGGGACAGACAGACAGGCCGTGGCCCCAGCCACCAACCTGCTGTCCTGTTTGTGCTCGCTCTGTGCCACAGAACTCAACATCCCCTGGGAACAGGACACGCACTAGCTGTGACCAGTTTACTTTATTAAGTCAATTGACTTAATAAAGGAAGTTAATTAAATATCTTGCATGGGTAATCTCTTTCAGTGTAGGCTTTTGGAAAATTTATTGCTTTTCCTTTTCATTGCTTTTCTTTGACTGATACTTTGTTTCATTGAATTCCAGATTCAGTCCATCTGCATTAAAAATTATTTCACAGTTTCTGGTTGGAAGGTGTATATCAGAAGAGGCTTTGAAGTTAGAAAGTATAAATCAAGAGAGGTTCTTTGATTCAACACTTTCTCAAAAAGCCCAAACAAACTGGGTTTGAGGTGTTGGTTGGATTCTTTCTCTTTCTTTTGTGGTTTTGTTTGGTTTTTTAATAATTATTATTTTTTAATTTCCCAACTAGCTAATATTTCTCCAGCATACAACAGAAGTTTTAATCTGTTTACTTAAAAGAAAATTTGCTTTGTAAATGAAACATGTCATTAATATTTATTTTACAACATCAGCATTTGAGACTTCAAAGACACGGTCTTTCTAAAGAAAAGAAGGGAATATGGTCATATTTTTCTGTGCAATAAATATCGCTATTTTTCCAAATAGGACCTGTATGAATTTGAAAGACATGAAATGTTAAAATACACTGATAGAAAATTTACAACTCTTAGTATCCATGTACCCCACCTTAGCATGTTAATTTGTCAAACCAACTTTCCATGTTTCAAAACATCCAAGAAACTGATTAGACCTCAAATCTGTGTTCTGTTCCCTGACTTTGCAGTTATCTTTCCAATTATCTCAAATTTATCTTTTTGTTCACCTGGTTTTGTGCCATTTTTCAGTTAAATGTGATTTCATTTCTTCTGCAAATGATGTTTGATTAGAAAGAATAATTTGTTTCCTATGTGAGTGTTTCTCAATTAACTGATTAGCAAGTTTGGCTGGGAGGTTTTTGTCATCTTTTTTTTCTGCTTCAATATTCTTTCCCTATTTGAATCAGAGGTTTCAAGAATCCCCATCACATTATTGCTTTTTTGGTGTCTGCTTCTTTTTAACTACCTGAATGCTCAATTCATTTTCAATAATGTCAGCAAATGATGACAGTTTTGGTTTGCTTATTTATCAGTTTGATTTTGTTTCAAAATCTGTTTTATGAATGAAAGAGATATTTATGAAAAATCTTAAGGGTCAGATACCTTTTTTTTTTGTTTCCCAACAATGTTTGTCTTCCATTCCATCAGCAAAACAGCATAAAACATCTGAATATGGATACTTAAAAACTGACAAAAAGTCTTAAAGGAAATTTGTGGTTTTCGTATATGATGATAAAAAATTATATAGAATATATATATTAACTGCATTTAATCTTCCTGTTATTTGTGAGTTTGTTTTTCTTAATGGTTTTTGCTTTGTGATTTATGAAAAATATTGAGGTAATCAACATATAAATCCTTTCCTCTAACTGAAAGGGCAGTTTATATGTGAGAAAATTTTATTTGACGTTTAGGAGATTAAGCCTTCTACAGGCTATAATGTTCATTTTTCTAGTCACACAGTTGAATAAATGACCCTTATTAGCTATCACTATTACATCAGTTTAAACACAAAAGCTGACAACCTGCTTTTATTAAAGTTGTTGGCAAAGCTTCCAGTGACCTCACAGAACCAGAATATAGGTGGAGAACAGGCATCTCAGAATTATGTGCTGAGAAATAAAAACTTCACTCCTATTTCCACAAGGGAAAAAAAACCCTGGAAATTCAATAGATGAACTATTTTATTACAAAATTCTGCTTACCTCTCTTTTTTAGTATGCCTGTCTCAGCTGGATGAAATTTTTGAATCTTTACACAGTCATTAGTACTGAGCACGTAGGTCTTCACGAAAGGAAAGCTGAAACCCAACTAGCTGATCTTGTGAAAAAGCTTCCACAGCTATGGAACATGGGCTGGGAACTGCAATAAAACTGATAGATTTTTGGATTCTAATTTGAAAACCTTTTTTTTCATTGGTATTATGGATGCAGATAGGAACACAGAACTTTAAAATGTGAGCTTGCAAATATCACTGTGAACTCTGGCCAAGTTGCTTCACTGTCTGAGATTCATGTTTGAGTGTGTATCATTTCATAGATTAAACCCACAGGCTATCAGTTTCCCTGTGTCTAATAAACATGATCTATGCAGAATTGATTTTGCTTGGCCAGTTTCAAGATGAAAATGTACTTTTATCTATTTTTCTAAAGTGTTTGTTGAGGTCATTTCACATACTGCAGCAGGAGAGGTCAATGTTCAGTATTTTCATGAGACAGATGAGCAGCAGGATGAAAAAATCTTGCTTAAATGACTTGGCCTGCACCAAATTAATCAAATCTCAATGCATAAATGAGACTGGGAAAAAAATATGTGCAAGACAAAACACAAGCACGAAGTCTAAATTTTTCATAAGCTCTACATAACGCTTTCTTTCATCTTCCCTTTTGCACATTATTCTGGAACGTGCATTGCACTGCCACCAAATGCTGGGGTGTAGCAAACGAAGAACCCTTTAGGAGTATTTTTCTTCCACTTTTTTAGTACTGCTCTCAGTCTCTCTGTACTGCTACGTGCCCTCCAGCTGCACAGAGACCTAATGCAGCTGAAAAAGCCAAGCTGTTGATTCTGTACAACTTCCCTGAGCATGGCTGGGTGCCGGGCTCTTCAGCTGCTCATCCGGGACATGAGAACCTCTGCTGAAACTGGTCTCATCATCCTTTTGCTTTTGTGCCTCCTCCTAACTAGATTGTTCCAACCAGCAAGAGAATCTACAGTGATGGGGGATTTGAATAGTATTTCCCTATTATCACTTAAAGATGTACTGAAAAGGCTGTAAAGGTTGTCTGACTTTCAACCAGTTTTTTGCAATACTTGCTGCCCTCACATTTACTCAAAGGTGTCAAACATTTCCTATTCCCATCATAAATGGCTGAAATACAGAATTTGTCAAGCTTGATGAGACGTTTGCTGCATCACTTGATTTTGAACCCTTTGCTTAATCTGTTTTTTAAAAGTTTGTTTGGGCCACATTAGCATTTGAGTTACCTAAATATTTATTTTCGTTGTGTGTCCATGTGGGAGAGAGGGAGTGTTGGTGTGTTTTTTTCAATACCTACAGTTATTGATCTATGTAAATCTGGAAGAGGGGCAAGGAAACAAATTTAGGGACCTACGACAGCTTTTTCGGACACGTCTCTGCTGATAGAGACTGGAGCAAAAAGGATAATTCTAGACAATTTTTAGTGATGTATAAAAAACTATACTACAGAACAAAATACCTGCGCTTAAATCTTTTGTGTCAATATATCCCATATAACATTTTCTTGCAGAGGTGACCCTCTGTTTAGTCAATGTATTTACCACTGTTTAAATGTTTACACAGTATATAGTACTAGCAGCAATTTAGCCCAACCAGGGATGAGTTAAAATAATTATTATAATGGAATTTTCACCGATCTTGGCTCTTGAATATTTGGTTTCTCCATTAACAGGGTTTTTATTAGGAGAGCTAGAAATAGATGTGATGACCTAGGAGAGCATCAGGATTTCTGTTTACCTAGGAATTCATCATGCTTTCTTATCTACTAAGAGAGGCTAGTAGGAAATATCAGTAGTTTACTGTCAGCTAGTTAATCAGAAATAATACAGGTAGATACAGAACACATTTTCAAGTCCCATACATATGTTTTAATAAAAGTAGATTTAAACTGACTTTTAAGCCCCATATTTTTTAATTGGTATTGTATCAATTTAGTGCCATCATAAAACTGTTATAGCACAGAAACCTTATGTGTAACTCTTTTATCAGTAAGTGCCAAAACTGGGGTGTCACTTAAGCAGACCATGAGTATTTGTTTTCATATTAAAAAAAAAAAAACAGAAAAAATACTCTCATCATAAATATAACTGCAGAGGTTCCTAAAGCATGACAGCAAATTTTTCTCTTTGCTCTTACAGCTTGCGTCATTGGTAGGGTTAAAAAGAGAAGTGGTTGTCTAGCAACACTGACATCTTTATTTCTTGTTTTGATAGTGCTAATCTATCAGCATCTGCAGATAATGGGAACACATAATTTAGAATTCTTTCTTACAGCTCCATATGTGAAGCAAAATGCAATTTTAGTAGTAGGCAAGAAACTGAATTTGACCTTTGTTTTAAAGAGATTGTGTTGTCATTTTTATATAACTTAGTAACGCACAGTAATTAAAAATTAGTACATGTACAGCAATTTTAAAAGATAATTAATAAAAATTGTATTCTTCAAAAATAATTCCTGACTGTGGATTGACATAATACTAATTCGTAAATTGCAGTAGGTATTATCCTTTGGATTAATCTTTGTATTGTTAGAAAAAGTAAGGTGTTTTCAGCTTTTTTTCCCAGATGATTTTTATCAAGTGACAACTGGGTTTATAGGATGATATTTTCTGCTGAATTTATGTTCTTTTCACTACTTAGCCTCAGTAGGCTGATTTGTCTGGTGGCCAAATTTCTTTAAAGCATAGGAACAGTAGGCTGAAAGCATAAGGGAGGAGATGATTGAACTTGGAAATGGGTAATTTCAAGGTATTCAACCTAAACAAAAGACAAACTCTTAAGTGTGGGAAGGGTTCAGATGCTAAAGAAAAGAGAGAAGTGGTGCATCAGACAAGAACTAAGATACACTCGAAATCTAAGAAACAACAAGAGCTAGAGAAGGTCTGGAAATAGTAATGTAGTTCTGAATTGGATTCAGCTGTGAATTCAGGTGTGGACATTGTAATTAATATGGCCTGTGTGACTAAGGAAGTTAGTTATGCTTGCAGAGGGAGAAAATCAGTCAAATACTATCAGTAAAACTTTCAAAAATAGGCTAAATATAGTGGTTCTGTTTAGTGATTGGTACTTTTGTAATTGTACAGTAAAGCACTTTAACTCCTAGGATAAAGGAGGGTTTTTTCAGAGATGATGGAGTGATAATTAATGTATTTAATTTTGAAGTATAGAATTTTGAAAACAAACATAATACCTGGGATCCTGGGTTTGGTTGAAAGTTCTCCTTGCTCAGCATCCTGCCTGTGACAGCAACCTGTGAAGGTAGGAAACATTACACATATATGAAAAACCTGTCTTTGGGATATTTTTCTTGCTTCTGGGAAGTAATTTTGGGACATCTCAAATCAGAAGCTGCATGTGAATAACTTTTTATGGGTATTGTTGGATGTGTTTTCCTTTAGCTATTCTCCTTCCATTTTGGATCAATGTGTATTTTGGGTCCTGGTGCTATCTGAATAAGGAGCTTCAAAATGTTCTTGTTTTTTACATTCTTTAGCTTGTTTTAGCCAGCTGCCTCACAATAACACTGACTTGCCTATGTGTCTTGTATGATGAGAAATAGTAAATACTGATTTCCTACTTGCTTTCTTGGAATTATTCATAATTTTATAGCTTTCTGTGACAGTTCCCAGTCATTAATTCCTTGAAAAATGCCCTTCTTGGGAGGCAAGCACAGTGAAGCCAGGGGTAGCTGTCTGCCTCACCCCAGCAGGTCGGGCATGGTGCAGACATCCATTTACAGCAGGTCCAGAGAACAGATGGCCAAGGAATGTATCTGTGGGGAGCCTTTAAAAAATGGAAATGACAATCTGGGGCATTATTTATCCCATATATGGTGAGCAAGATAATCAGAAGTACTTTATACATCATTAGAGGAGTTGTTACTTGGAATTGTTAACATTATGAGAGTTCTTGGAATAGGTTTTTTATAATTCTTATATGAAAAAGAAATCTCCTTCTGAAGATAGCATCATCACTCATCAATTTTCTCAGATATTGAATATAACTTTCCCAGAAGTTTTTGTAAATCGTGAGCAAATATTATCAGCCCTGGATAGATTGTTCAAAAAACCTAATTCTTTTAGGACATCTCCAAGATATATGTGTAAATGCAGGGGATTCTCAGCAGAAGCTTAGAAAGTTAGTGTCTTATACCTTGAGAACACACACCTGAATTATCACAGAAAAGTACTAAGTGTTAGAATGGTTGAAAGTTTGAAATATTGCAGTATAGTATCAGAAATGTTCAGTTTGAGCAGCCTTGGTACATTTAATTACGTGTCTGGTGAAGGTTTCATGGCATGGTTAACTTTCCTAGTTTTTCCATTGGCTGGTTAGAGGTTTAACAGAGGAGGTAGAAGTAGGGAGTTGTGCTATACTTGCACTGCCTGGTGGCACCAATAGCTGGTGTGCACAGGGCTGAGTAATCTGCTGTAGGTCATCCTGGCACAGGGGCTTCCCGTGACCCTGGGCACAGCGGCCTTCTCTCGTCTGCAGGTGGGCTGATCAGACACTCTGGTCTGGTGGGTCATCTTTGGAGACAGGAAAATGTTCCTGTCCTACTTGCATTTCGTTATGGAGACACTTATCCCATCTGGACGTGGCTGGAGTTTGCTCTGCAGTTTCAGCAGAACAAAATTTGAGCGGGAAGGGTCTAACCCTCCACCCCATCCCAGACCATAGAGATGGAGTCAAGCTTTGGGAATTTGGGAGCAAAGGAGTTGAGGGAGAGTAAAATAACTTGGGACAGGGATGAATGTGTTAGATGATGTTTGGGGAATGAGATGGGAACAGAAATGGTGAGAGTTCAAGGAATGAGGGATTCCTGTGCTTCACTGAGTAACAGCCTAGGGCTCAGTATTTAAAACTTATACTGGAACCCAATCCCACATGCCAGCATACTGTGGACATGGGAGTGTGTAATTCATCTTCTCTTTTCATTGTTGATACCCTTTCAGACTGTTATGTCTTCCCATCCCATCTCCATTTTCAGCTACCCAGGTTGATAAATGTTTAATTATATGAATTTTCCATCATAAATCATTTCTTCCATGCTCTAATCTGTTCTGCTGGTCTTTTCTTAACACACTGCAATTTGTCAGTCTTACAGCTAACATTATGTCCTACACTGAATTAATTTTTTGTAGTGTGTTCACACCAAAAACTGGCCAAAGGTCAGGCAATTATCATTTCTGTGCTGCATTGTCTTTCATGGATTTTAGTCTGCAACTGCACTAAGCCTGTGTTGTTTTTTGGTATTTCTGCAACGTGGGAGTTTCTATCACTCACACTTCTCTTCTATTGTATTTTCTAGATTTCTTCTACTCAGTGAATAGCCAGCTACATGTTGATTTCTTTGTCCCTAGGTGTTTTTTATGTGCATTTTTCTAAATTGAAACTCATGCTGTCATTTTCTGCCCACTAGTGCCTCTGGCTCTGTCACTAACATTTCTCAGCTCTGACTGATATTCACAACTCTTTCTGATTTAGTATTGTCTGCAAATTGCACCAGAGCATTGTAAAGATATTTTTTAAAAGGCAGACCTCATTAAAAAATTCTACAAGACATTTTTCCCCAAACTATGTTCTCATCAACCACCTTGTCTGTTGTCCCCAGAGGATATCATACTTTGTGATATCAGAAATCAAATCTCATGCTTAAAAAGGATAATAGCCTTCATTTTCAGATTGGTACCTTTTTTTTCTTTTTAATAGTATTCTTCCTTGGTCTCTAAGGTACAAAGTTGAATAAATATGTGGTGTACATAGGAAAACCTGGCAAGAGATTTCTCTCATTGCAAGACTAAGGCTAGAAGTCACAGCTTATTTAGAGGGGTGGTCTTATTTAAAAGGAAACGGGGAAATTCTTCAAGAGGAAGAGAAAAGATGAAGCTTCCTAAGTTCTTCATGCTCAGAAAACTGTAACATGTTGTCCTTAGACATGTTTTGGAGAACTGCAGTGCTCCTCAGTGCTATTCCTGTACAGTTCTAGTAATTTGGCTAGATTTCTCTGGCTGTCCTCCCAGGTGTCATGGGAAAATAAAATAGAAAATGAGAGATTGTGAGACTTCTCAGCTTGGTGCTTTGAGTGAGAGTACAGCACATGGTGGGTGAAAGTCAGCTGACTTGATCAGGAGTTATGTTACACAAATCTGGCAGGATGGCTGTGTCTACTGTGGTGATCTGTAATTTACTGCAGAGATCCTGTTTGGATGCATTAGGCATCCCTGCTGATCTGACCCTCTAGCTGCGACAAGTAGAAGCTGGTTACTGGCTCTTTGGATGGGGCACTGAATGCTGCTGTCTGGAGAGGATTATGGTAATCGTGCCCAGGAGTAATAGCAAGGGACAAAAGGAGCAGTGGGCAGCCCTGCCATCCCACCTGAAATTTCTCTACCTGTTTCTAGGGAGCCTTTCAGTTCCCTGAGGGCAGCTGCACACACTTTTGTCAGGAACGTGACTGGATGCCAAAGAGCACCTGACACTGAGAGATTCTCCCAAGGCTAAATCTCTCACCTTCCTGCCAATTTGCCACTGGCTCAAACAATAACTGGGAAAGCCAAGAGAGAAACCCCAGGCCTGCGAAGTGGCCGCTCTACCGTGGACACATGGTAACACAGTGAGGAAGTTGGCATGATCAAATGAATTACCACAGCCCCCTGCAAGGTATCTGAGATGGTGGAAGAGATCCAGATTCAGGGACCGAGGCAGCTGTGAACAAAAGCTTCCAATTTTCAGTGCGTCATTAAAGACACAAAATGAGTCCAACAGTAAAAGGATCGGTTTTAGAGGAGATTTCCTTGCAACAACTACAGGCAGCCTAAGTCCTCTGATTCCTGCTTACAGATGCGCTTTACCACCAACCTGAGAGAGAGGCACGTGGATCAACAAAATCTGTGTCTTTCAGTGTGCAGTACATCTCATAGAAAATGACAAATGTATTATCCACTGCTATAGGAATTCACAAATTAAGAAACTTATGTTCCAATGTGAAATTTGTATCCTACAGTGAATTGAAATAAGAACAGGTAGAGTGGGATACTGAAAAAAACCCCCAGAAAATCTTTTTCATGAGCCTTCAGGATCCCCTCTTGTAGAACACAACGTAGGTCTTTATTTCCTTACTATTTTTAATCTCTTAGGATTCTGCTGCCTTCTGTTCTTTTGCAAGGTCGTCTCTAACAAAGAGCAAGCACGGAGCCAATGGAACAGCTTGTGCAGTTATTGCTACTGAGGCACTTTAATTCTTGGACTTGCCCCCTTTCCTGGGGCAGCCATTTAAGAGACAGGTCTCCTACCAGGAGCACAAAATACTCTTCCAAGGAAATGCGAGCTAATTGCTTTCATTCTGCTTCTGAACCTCAGGGCCAGCGAAAAGACAATGGTCTAGAAGAGCGATAACGTGAGATACTGAAGTTTTATTGGCAGTTTGCTTTGATATGCACAAGATTTAGGACCAAGTTTAATAGAAGTAGAAATGTTCATGAAGTCTAATTTCTTTAGTTTTAGTTTAAATATGGTTTAAGTTTATTCCACTAAGGGAGCTAAATAAGGAGGCAGTGAGAAATCAGTCTACTGGGGTTTAAGATAGTGGAACTGCTTTTCATAAATGTGCTGCTGGGTCTTAATGAAATGTTTGCTGTAAATGGAAGATAAGTGATGTTCTCACTGGTCCCAGCTTCTTGACTTTTTGGAGTTTCTTCACTGTCAGAGATTTCTGTCACAGCTTTTTGTCAAAATAGGATGATGCTTTTGTTAGACCACTCATGTATTGATTTGAGAAGGAACTGTTGTAGCCTTAAACAGTCTCAGGACCAAGGGTGCTTGTATTTGGAATCTTGGAAGTGGTGTGGATTTTTATAAGATTATTTTAGTTATTGTTAAACATCCTGAGAGTATATCCATTAGGAAGGAGGCTGCAATGGCCAGTCTGAAAGAAATAATATACATATAATATGAAATTCTCTATTCATATTTTGAAATAAAAATATAGAGTGAAAAGTTTTACTAAAACGTACGATTTAACAAGATTAGCTCAGACTCCTTCTAGAATTGCTATGTTTTCAGTATTACAGTAAGCTGGATGCAATGTACAGGCAACAAGAGATACTTCTGTATCTGTAGTTTTAAAATGCTATGCTTAACCCTCTAAATTTTTGGTACTCTAAGCCTCTGGAGACTTTTATTGGAGAAGGGATCTGATCTTTGGTTAGAATTAAACAAATCAGCTTGTACTGTAAAGCACAGTCATTGGCTTCTAAATTGCATGTCCAGCTAAATATGATGTAACTACTCAGAGAATGGAGATGACCTACTGTGAGATATTAATTGATTGACATGGGCCAGTTCGGTTTCCCTCCCATTCTGCTGAAGGAGTTCTCTCTGTTGATATTACATAGGAGTGCTAGCAAGAAAGACAGACTACTCTGTAGAAGGTTATAAGTAAGTTTCCAGTGCTCTGGAGTTGGCAGAACTGTCAGACTAGCCAGTCACCCTCTTTCTAGGTCTTTTTTTAACATCACTTTCAGTGTTACCTTAGTTTGTTCACATGGTCTGTGCAAAAAATCATGATATAAAAACTAAACAGTCCTTGTCTTGTGCCCAGTAGTCTTGAGATCTTTTTGCCATTTCATGAGATTTCATAGCACAGTTCTGAGAGTTGCCTGGGTTCTGCAGAGATTTACATAAAATGTAGAAAGGTATAACGGGGAAAAAACTTATCGTTCCTTTCTCTCTCCCTCCCCCCATTTTCTTTTGTTCTGTGAGCAGTTTCCCCCAAATCTCACCCTTTTAAAGAAGCTAATTACTGCTCTTCCCTGGCATGCATTAGCATTATGCTGTTGTCAGTCTGTCAGGTGCACTTAGTCAGGGTTTAATAGGCTTGCAGTGAGCTACAATTAAACTCTGGAATTAACATTTAAAGAGTGTTTACATGACTTCCTCTTCCCTTCCTCCCCCGCAGCAGTTTGCTTAAAGACGCAAGCAGCTTTCTTCTTTGCTTTAATTGTTATGTGAGGGAAATACTGAAGAAATCCATGAAGTTGACTTTCGTTTAAAATTTGAGCTCTATTTTTTGCAGCTCTTGGGAAACATTACGGCGCTATTTCTCAAATGAAAAATCATAGCGATTTAAAACCGTATGGTCAAATATAACCCTTGTAACCATGCTAACAAATGTCAGCAATTAAAAAGACGAAGATTTGTTGCTCATTCAGAAGCAGTGTCGTTTTCCACTAAGCCCTGAGAGGAGTGAGAGGCTCTCTGGCATTCTCCTGGTCCAGCGGCAGAGGAGACTTGCATGTGCATGAATTACTCCTTCTTCTCTGGCCCCTGTGAATTTCACTTTGCTGTCTGTAGATCTCAGTGCTTTGGTCTCTCAAAAAGTTAAGTCATGTTTGTAGGGATTTAGACATTCTTTGTGCAGGTGTTCTTCTTTCCCAGTCAGGGTCCTCTTGGCACTCACTTAGACCAGTTTTGTTTCCTCGGTTGACTGAAAGCTCTGTTTCAAAGACCTCAAGAAAGCCCCACACACTCCTGCTTCCTTTTTGGAAGCCACCTGTGGGCTGAAAGAACTTTGGGAATTAAATGTTAGATGCATATTTCGTGCTATGCACACTCCAGAGAGCACTGGTGGGAAGCCTCTTAGTAACGGGTACAGAGGGCTGAGTTTTGAGGATTCAAAATTCTCAATGGGGAAAAATTAAAATTATGTTAGATCTGTGTCAGTGCTCCCCTAGCTATTTTATCTTACTGCAGCTGAGGATATGCCCTAGAGTGTGGGGGGTTTCTTCTTGGCTTAAGCATTGGATGGAAAAGGAGAATCTGTTGCCTTTCTTGTAAATGGTGGCTTTGCAATTGAGCTCTTAAGTATTTCTTAGATATCCCTACTTTTCAAACAAAATATGCAAGTCTAAGGTCTCACATTTGGCAGATTTATTGCTATATTGTACGTTATCATTTATTTATTGGATATTGGCTATATGATCTTTCTGTAAGCCAGTTGTGATTCCCTGGTTTTATGTGTGGAATGTGAGGGTAGCAGAACCTCAGCTTGAGAATTTTCAGAGAAGTTATGGTCTTCAGATGACCCATGTCCAAACACTCTCTATGTGCAGAGATTAGATCTCCTCTGTCCCAAATTCTTTGATTTAAGAAGCTATTCATCTCTTTATTACTTGCAAATATATAGGATGGTAGTTGTGGGAAATGGGCAGGTTTTAAACTAAACAGATTATATTGTTTGTTCTTCTATATGAAATTAAATTTTCTTTCAGGTGGACATGAGGGAACTTTTTTGGAAAAAAACCTTGAACTCTCCACGTAACTCAAAGACCAACACTCATGCAGCCAGGTTACTGCTAATTGCTGCATAAATGTACCAGCCAAAAGTGACAAGGCCAAACCAATGGTCACCTTCAGTTCCTCTTTCACCATTTCTCTGTAACTTCAGAACTTGTCCTATTTCTCTCAGTGCAGCTGTTATCAGAAGAGTTTCTATGGTTTCTGATGATGAATTCTATTAAACCAGTGGGGAATTTGAAAACCATTCAAAAGGTGCTGCAGAAGCAGTGTTTGGACAGATATAGTGAAGCCTAACTCAAAAGAGAGGACTTTAATGTCATGTTATTGGGATAAGTTTTTTTACCACCATGGAATGGGGGAGGAACACAAAAACAACCATAGGTGCCAAAGCTTTTGTGATCCACCATTAGTTTAATAATAGGTCATTAATAAGTTTTTGCTATCCAGCTGGTGATTGAACTCTTTTAGCTCCTTTTTGATTAGGCTGTTTAAATTATGCCATTTAAATCAGTATTTAACATTACATGAATCTTTCTATTCAGATTTTTAATGTATTAATCTCCCAGATCTGTTCTATTTCCTACACTAGTAAAGTCTGGAAAAAAAGCAAATTGTGTTGCAATATTGAGAGGTGATGCTTGGAGCAGGGAATGTTTCAAATCAAATAATCTGCATGGGAGAGATGTAAGGGTTATGCAGTCAATATCTCTTCTTCCTGAAGACAACAATACTGTAACACGAGAACGCTTTCATTTCTCATCTACTGTGTTAGAAAAACAAAAAAAAAGAGATAATTTTTTTGGTATGGGAATCTTCTGACCATTGACAAGCGTGTTCTAGTGTGTAATGCTAGAGAAGTTTGCTTTCCTGACCTTTGGATGGTCCCATCCAAAATATTGCAGCTCTGTAATTGTCTTAGCAGCAACAGTACAACCCAGACTGCAGAGTGCTGAGTATATGAGTCATGCTAAAGCCAGACATTGTGCAATTTGGCAGGAAAAAATGACCGAGAAGAATATTGTAGATGAAATACTTCTGACTCCTTAGCTTGAGGGCACATATCAGGTTACAGGGCGAATATGCTTTAGAATGGATGATGTTCTAAAAAGAAATGGAGAACTTTGAAGACACTATGCTGCAGGCCAGATGAATTAAAAAAAAAACTTAGGAGAAAATAAACGTATCAATACACTATGCTAATCTTTGAGTAATTCCTCCTTGCTTAGACAGGAGATATACCTTTTTTTTTACTCTTTTTTAAACGTTCTACCTCATAAAAGATAAAGGGTTTGGGGTATTGGAAATGAAATAGTGTGTATTTATTCAAGAACAGTATTCAATAGCAAGGCGTTCTGACATGGTCTCGTTTATGTTGCTGAGCTTTGAGATGGAAGGTCTCAATCCAGCAGGACTGAGCTTTGCAGTTTTCAG
Organism: Melanocharis versteri; assembly: GCA_013397845.1. NCBI lineage: Eukaryota > Metazoa > Chordata > Aves > Passeriformes > Melanocharitidae > Melanocharis > Melanocharis versteri. The sequence continues at coordinate 508,511 of VZTG01000482.1, forward strand.
TAGGATGCTGTGCACACCTTGGGGATGTCCCATGCCTGTTGCTGTGTGAAGTCCTGCCAACAGACAATGGCCTTCGCTAGAAATTGGACCAAACTTCAGCGGAGCAAATTGACAAAGGCAGGAGTTTCATTATCTCAATTCAGAAGGTTCAGCAGGCCCTAAAATTCCTTGTACTACCATAATTTTAGTTTGGATTGCGACTGCGGAAGAATTTTCATGGTACTGAGTCTTTATATGTTCAAGGGCAAGAACTTAAAAGGTGTTTGGTAAACATGATTGCTTTCATCTCATGTGTCATAGAAAAGAATGTTTTAAAAAACTAAGTTTTTAGAAAGTGCTGCATTTTCTTTGCTCCTTGCACAGACTCAAACTGGTTTTCCAAAATAGATGTGTCTGATTATTTTTTTATACTAAATGAGGTTCTTGTGAAAAGGAGGGAATCTGGTCTGAATTTAGAGTGGCAGGCTGGTTTTACACCCATAGCTGTTGTAATTATACTGTGGAGGGTCTTTTGATATTAATGATAATCTGTGTCCATTTTTTTAAAAAGTCTGCTCAGTTAACACTTCAAGATGAAAGATGGTCAGTGGTGCTGAAAGCTAGTTTTGCTGTGAGCATTTTCCTTGAAACACTAGACAGAAAAACCTGTTGTGGAGTTTGCTATAGTGATATTCTTGTCTCTCATGGTTTTGTTACTCATGATCTAAAACATCAGATCAATGAAATACTGAAATATTTTAATAAGAGGAGGCACATCCCTTGTTGAGGGTGTTTAGACAGATTTGTAGCAGTAGGAAGGATATTTGGGATGACTGCAAATGCTGGTTGCCTGCAGCCAATCTCACTGAACTGCTGAAATACCGGTGTGAAAATGGTAAGGCATTAAGATGCTGGATGATTAACAGCCAGGACAATTTGTGTTGGTGTATTGGACTTAAATCATCCTACATCTTGTCACACTTTTCCTAAGTGAATTATCAGTGTTTGTCACTAGAGATACATAGCCTGCATATTAAGGAGAAGTCATTAACCATCTAGATTGCTCTATGTTTTTTGCATTATCTCTTCTGCAGTGAAATCTTAACGTACATTAATGTGATAATGGAGATGTTGTGCCCAAGGATGTAGGCCAAAGCAAATAATTATGCAATAAACCCCTTCCTGATCAGTAGACCAGGACTGTGATCACTTAGGAGACAGAAAAGAATGGGAATAATGAAGTCAGACATGGAATAACAGTGGTTTACCTTGCCGTTCACAATTTTTCAAGGAAGAAGTTGTGCCTCATCTGTGGAGGGCTTCCGCTCCCCCCCTGCCCCACCCCTTAAAATACTAAAAATTTTTAAAGGAACTTTAAAAAATTTTTAGAGAGGAGTTTTTTGCTGACTGAAATTTATTGAAACAGAACTACTGTGGATAGGATATAAAAGAAAAATCTGTTTTTTCATCACTATAATATCTTTTCTCTACATGCAGTTCTCCAATAAATTTTTTAGCAGGGGAACTAGTTAATTATGTTTCTGAAATAAAAATTAGATTTATAATATTCACACCCTTTCACCTTTAATAAAACTTCTAGATTAATACACCAGCAATAACTCTTGGAGCTATGAGAGAGATACAGGAGTTAATAAAAAGCCTATCAATTTTAATTCAAAATGACAGAATACATCCTGATTTATTGTGATGTAAAACATGATCTCCCCTATGATATGATATTCCCACCCTGAAGAATATTCTAATTTAATCATAATTCTCTTATATTTCTAGTAATTAAATAACATCCCATCGGTTACAAATAGAACACTTTATGTACCAGATTTTTCACTGCTTTATGTCTCCTTCTGAGCAGTTACGAGCAGTTATAGCACAGAAGGATGAGACCTGGTAGTTCACTAAGTCTGGAATATTGCAACAAGAAGCAAACTTATTTTCAAGAATGCAGTGTTTTAAAATAGTGTACACAGTAGAAGCCTTACTCTTAAAAGGAGAAGAGGATTTTTAAGGTTTGCCATAAACACTCAAAGAAGGATTTTCTCCATGGCCTGATGAAAGATGGAATTTTTCTTTTTTATCATTAGGTGCTAGCATTGTGGGAGAAAAGATGAATCTTGGGAAGAGGAGAATCTTCCTGAATACCTGTGAATTCAGCTGGTGTGCTTGTCCTCTCAGACGACTATTATTATCCACCCTAATGGTCATTAAAAAGAAATGTATGACTGCCAGCCCTGCATAAGCCGACCTTGAGTTAGGTGAGCTAGAGAGGCCTTGGTGATAACAATTTACCCGTTCAGGTGTTAATAATGTTTCAATACGATGCTTGATGAACTGCAATGGCTTCAAATTACATGCTTAGTAATGCTGTGGCAGTTTGCTGCCAGCAGAATATACCATTGCAACAGCAAGGTACACACTAAGAGCAGATCTGTTGGAGAGTTAAAACTTAGAACAATAATTGGGTTTTCAAAAGCTGCTATTGATACTGAAGGAAATTATAATCAAATTTGGCATGCTGCTCCAATATTGAGCCAGTGTTTATATAAGAAAAATCAACATATATGTATGCTTGTGTCTGTCTTCTATCGTGGGGAGATAGAAATACAGGATACGTACAAAGCTGCATCAGTCTACGATGGCTTTATCTTTGGAGCTCTAACTGAACTTTACATTAAATTCAGTTCACTAATTTGTAGTTATCTGTTTAAGCTAAAATATCCTATCTTCTGTTCCTCTGCGATTCTGAAAGAAATATTCTGTGTCGGACCATTCCCTCGGGGCATATAGTCACGTTCCTCCCTCCCATGATAAAATCAGTTGCCCTTGGACTGCTAGGGTGAGAAGAATTGGGGCATTGTCTCTTTTGATTGTTAGATCTCGGAGTCTTTCTAAATAGTGAAGTATTCCTGAAATTTAATCAGTGGCTGATGCTAAAATCAAGATATTACCATGGCTTCCAACTGCTATTTGAATATTTCAGCTTGAAATAATAATCTGTGGATTGGTGTGCTTTAATGGAGCAGAGAACTTATTCTGTTATTGCCTAATCCATTCATCCTCACTTGCTGATTTTTTTAAGCCTGTTCAAATCTACATTTTATCTTTCTTCCCTTCTTCTCTGTACAGAGAAGGAACTTGGTGACTTTGCTTTTTACTTGCATGACATTGCTCCCAGGTCAGTAATGTCTCTGGTAACTGCTATGTGCAGTGCTATCTCTGGAAATATGGGTGGAAGACATGAAAAAGGCTGTCTTGCACAACACGTTTTGAAGAAAACCTCTATGCAAGACAGCATTCCAGTACTGCCTGTGTTCCCAAGGCTTGATTTTGCAAATAGGGTACACTTAAATATTTCCCCCGATTGATTTGTTTCTATTCGTATTTGCAGTCTTTTGCTGTCAGTGAGTTCCACCACTAAATCTCCTTTTCTCAACCTGCTCCATTTTTCTAGATGCTCATATGTCCTTCCATGCCTGTCTGGTTTGCACTTTTTTCTTATTGCCTAACAAATAGCTCACCCTAAAAAATAATAGTGCAGTTTGGGAAGATAGTGCTCTTTTTATTGACAACAAATTAAGTGTGTATTAATTTTGTTAGTGGAATATTTGCCAGCGTTGCAACACCCCAGGATTTGCCTTTTTTTCCTTCCCTCTCTCTTCTCTCCAAGTGTTTCTTTTACCAAGGGATAAAGGGGATGATCAGCCTTAAAAAAGATATTTTTGATCAGAGAGTGTGATGGAAAACATCTCACACAGGTATCATTAAATACCTTTAAAATATCTACAATTATAAAACTTCAGGGTTTTCTTGTCATGCCCTCTTAGTGCCTGTTAGCTTTGCTCTAGGCACTCTCTAGCTTTTCCTGGGAACACACTTTTCCTTACCACCACTCCCACTTTTAAATGAAGCTGATATTGCCTTGCAGTTACTGTTATCTTGGTTGTACAACGTTAGTAAAGTAAAATATATCATAAAATATAAAAACAAGGATATCTAGCATTGTTAGGGAAATGTCTGCATCTCATCTGTTAGTATTTCAGGAGCAGGATCAACAGCCTGGTCCTAGTTGTACTGGCTTGGTGCTGCAGCAATCAAGCTGCAGTAAAGAGGTAATAGTTATGCTCACGACAACTTGTCAGAGGGGGTGTGAGATAGAAAAACCCATCTGGTGTGACCTGGTTGTGTTGGTAGCCACCATCATTCTGCACGCTTGCGAAAGTCTGGTGGTGATTACTCATAAGCTGCCAAGAACCCTCATTTCGGGTTAGATGATTAGCAGCTGGTAACTGTACCATCTTTGCCACCCAGCCACACTGTCAGTGTACTAAAGACAGCTTCTAGAGTGTGCATGTATAAGACCAGGGACCTTATTACTGAATTCAAAGATCATTCTGTCCTAACCTGCCTTTATTTGACTCTTCTCTGTCCCATTACCAGGATATATTAGGACAAAGCAAATCTCCTCTAAGTAGACATTCAATTACGAGGCCTGCAATGTGCTGCAGTTTGGTGATGCATTCTGTGCTAGCTGGATTTATAGGGTAATAAGCTGCTGCATGCTGATGAACCTCACGGGGAGACAGAGGTGTTTGTAGTGTGGTGTTTGGATTGAGACAGCCATTACTTGGGGTAGATATGGAGGGGAAAGCAGACTTGTTTTTATTGTGCTAAATGTTGCAGTAAAGATGGTGCGCATTTTCTGCCATCCTGCTGTGCATCTTTTGAAGCACTTCATAGTCCCAATCAATCACATTGCAGCAAATTGGATTTTATTTAAAAATTTAATTGGATTGGTCTTACATGAATAAGTATTAGGAAAAGTCCTTTATCTGGTAAATGTTCAAAATTTTAGGAATGTTAAAATTTAATTTTTTTGCAAAGTGCTTAACTGGTGAAAATGTAAATTTTTCCTGTTGAAGATTACAACCCTTTTTTTGAGTCTGTTTGAGTAAATGGAATTTCTTCGAGTGACTATAATGCAGTCTTTCTAGACATTTTACTTTTTGCTTATGATTGCATTAATAACATTTCTAGCTTTGCTGAATATACAAATGGATTAAGTTTTGTTGCTCTGATTCCTCATTTGATCTCTGTGACTAGTTCATCTGTGATGGGGAATTTTATTAACCAGCGTAAGCCAATGATGTGACAGATTGAAATACAATTGATTAATTGATTAGAAATAGCTGCTTATAAGCAAATAGTGACATATTATGACAAAAGAGTAGAGATTATCTCTTGCATTAGCATTGCAAGAATACAGCCCTTATGAATTTAAAGTTCTAGCTTATGTAATTAAGTAATTATCTCAGTGACTCTCTTGAAGAAAAGTACAAAAGAAAACATGCTGTATATGAAAAGAACAATGAATATTTTAATAGTTACATTAATACCAAAGGGAACCCTTAGGGATTTTTCTCTTGGTGGGTAATTGACAGTAATACAGACTTTAATTTATGTCTTGACATTCCTTTTTCCTGTTTCAAAACTGAGCTTGCTGTTCTTTATTTCTTCAGGTTTCTTTATAGCAAATAAACTAATAATTTTCTTAATGAAAAGCCACCGCTACATGTGCTTTTACTCATGTTTTCCTCACGTGCGTAAAAATGTGTCTTAGAGTTATGTACCACACAACTTGGAGGTGTGGGGTTTTTTCTTGCTTGGTTTTGAGAGTGTGGTAGAGAGTGTGTGAGCTGTGTTCTCTGTCACTTGGGCTGCTGATGCTCTTGACTACTTTAGGAAACAAACTCTGGGAAATTTGCATTATATGTAGCACCAAGGCAAACAAAGCCACATATGTGAAATGGAAGGCAAAAGAAACCAGAGGGTGTGTATTCCAGCCGAAAAAAGAAAATTCAAATGGCTGTTTATCTCATAAAAGACCTTCCCGTGAGAATTAGTAATACTTTAAGCCTGGACTCTGTGCCATGAGCTGAATTCCCCTTAAAACAACTTCAAGTCCAACAATGTATTTTATGCCAATACCAAAATGCAGAACTTTCAATAAACACTGCTGACCTTCCCCAGATCAGAAACATCTTTGGGGTCTGGTTTTGCGAATCCTTTTAGTACTGAGCAAGGTTAATCACATCCTTTTAAACATGGTCATTATGTGAGCCCTTTGGTACTTGTTTCTAAATGGGGTATTTAATAACTTTTTCAGCCATGCTTTTCAAGGTTGTAGATATTCTGGTGGTGTTCTTGGTTTCTTGGTGGTGTGGAACATGGAATAAACTTTTAGAATTGTTCCTACATATTTGTTTTGCAATTTGTCCATAATACTAGTAACTAGCATGCCAAATTTTGAAGAGCTTGTATGCTTTGTTTGGTTCCGTATAAATTCACATCAGGGATTTTAAGACCACTAAGAACTTCAGTATTTTTAATTTTAGGCTTGTAATTATAATTATATGTATATATAATTTTATTTACATATATATATAGACCTGTAATTATAAATAAATAAGTGAACTAACAGATTCTGTGGCAGTAATGAAACTGTTCAAATGGTACGTATGAGAGCTCACATGAAGAAGATTTTTCTCAAAATATTCTGAGGTGTCATAAACGGACCAACATTTCTGAGCCAGAGAAGATTTTGTATTTCCAGATGTCTTCAGAGTATCAAATTTTCCCAGAATAAAGCCTGTAAGTTTCTTAGTGAAATCTAGGAGTTCCAGCTTGAGAAATACTTGGAACATGAAAGCAGTTCAGCAAACTGCAGTGCAGACTCCCAGGAGCTGAGCCCTAAGAAGTTTCTCCCATGAAAGATTTTTTCTCTCCAAATTCACGAGTTATTAAAAGTTTAAGATTTCAACAAACTGACAGTTGCTGTTAAAATTTAAAAAATTTTAAAAAAAAAAATCAAATTAACCCTTCCCCCACCCCCTTCCTCCCCAAACCATGTAAAGCTGAAAGTCTCCTAGTTAGTTCTTATGTTGGTGTATTTTTCATGTTTCTGGTGTATGCAGATGTCACTCTCTGGCCCCTTATTTTTCAGTTGCTGAAGAACTTGGAAGGCAGTGAAGTTACTTGATTTGATATGAACTCTAAACTTTCCTTTAGTTTGTAGGACTTTTAAAATATCTATTTGAATGGAAATAGTTACAGTTCTAGGACATGGCTTAGTCCAAGGAAGCAGCTTGTGAGAGCAAAGCTGTGTGAGTTGACAGAGAGCCCTGATGTGTTCCACATTCTCGGCGCAAAGGGGTTTCTAAGGGCTGGTCCAGGATGCAGTCACTGAAGTGCAGCACATCCAGCTCAAAACCAGTTTGGCTCTGGAGGGACAATACTTCAGGCACGTGGTTGGTGATAAAAGCCACTCGAGAAACTGCACAAACTTTCAGAAAATTATTGTGAGCTTCAGGCTCTTGTGGGTACACAAGATGAATAGGATTACATGGGTATGTTTGTTTAAGAGCGGCGCTGCAGCAAAGCAGCAATTTAAAATACTTAAATGGGGAAAACCTCTCCTTGTTCTTGCTGGGCTGGCTTTGGTGTGGGCCTTGCCTCTTCACCACCTCCAGACATTTCCCAGTGAGAGATTTCCCTCTCCCTGCTCTTCCCTGCTCCCTGTTCAGCCTTGCTTTGTCTTCACCTGCATTTGTCTGTCACTCCAAACATCTGCTAAAATAAAACCTCTTTCCTCCTCTATCTTGTTTTCCTTTCATTTCTCCTCAATACATGACTAGAACACTTGGAAATAACATCTTGGACAACTACCAAAAAAACAAGTAGCATTGAAAGAGGAAGTGCGATTGCTTTAAATGAGTCTGTGGAATTCTTCTGCAAATTGAATAAAATATATTAAAAAAAAAATCAAAGACAGAAAAAAAAGTGGACAGGGCAAGGGGAGGATCTGTAGAGGGCGGTAGGAAAGGGGGAGGAGCTAGGTGTACATCTGACTTAGATTCCAGAATTTCACACTGCAATCTAAATTTTATCATGTACTCTTTTTGACTTCTAATATGCACAGTGCAGCTCTGGTGGTTTGTAGCATATAATATTTCCTTGGCAACATATTTTCTGCACCTGCATTGCTTAGTCATTCTGGAAAAGGGTTTTCTTGTCCTCTGTGTGATTGTATATTTACACAAAGCATTATCACTTGGGTGAAATTCAGATCTTTTCTGTGTGACTGTATCCGATACCAAGTGGTCTGGGAGGCCCAAAAGCCTCCAATGGAACATCCCTGGGGTGGTACAGCAGCAGTGGAAAACCAGCTTCACACAAGTCTCTCCATAAAATTGGTCGTGGTGGTTTCTTAGGCAACCTTTTCCAATCATGGCAAGGCTTGGCTCTGCCTAAAGCTGCTGAACTTTCTGATTTTCACTCAGTGAAAACCTCACAATTTAGTGACTGCATATTTGATTAGAACTGATGTTGTGTCTAAATTATGCAGCAAGGAATCCAGAACAGGAAATCCCATGGGATTTCTCTTATGGGTAAGGTCATTTCTTCAGCCTCAGGTTTTTATTTGATAAAGAAATTTATTCCAAGATGGGAGGAATCCCTCCTGTCTACAGATACCTGACTCAGCCCTGCTACTGCATGCTGAAATCAAAGAAACGATAAGGCTTATATGCTTGTTTCATGACCAACCCTTCTTAATTTCCCTTTCCCAAGAAGGACAAGCATAACGCTTTTCTGTTCTGGAGATGCTTTTCAGAGTTGGGAGGAAAATGAAAATATTTGCACCTATGCAACTTTTTTTTTGTTTTCTACATTTTAACAATAAAGCAGTGAAAAAATGCAACATTTCTTTGTTCCAAGACAGCTGAGTATAAATTTTTGCCTTATGAAAAGTAAAGTCTGAAAAAGTGAGATTGGAAAATGGAACGACATTTTTCTTTCCAAATCTCTAGTGTCAAGTCTTAATGCTCTATGTAGAACTCTCATTACTATCCATATCACAAGATCACAATGTGAAATAAATTTCAATCTGTATATACCAACAGTAAGGAATTTCTGAAAACACTTGATGTAGTCAAGGTGCAGTGTCTTGCAGAAACTATCTTGCCAGTAGTCCTGGAGGACGAAAGAGTTTGTGAGAGGTATGGATGAAAGGCATAGTGCTGCTCACATTTGGTTTTATGTGGTTTTTCAGGGATTTATGCTGGCTGGCATCTTTTCAAGACGGGATGCCTTTGTGTTATAAGAGCTGTGTAGTACTGCAGGACAGAATTGCTTTTTGGTCTATTTTCAGGTGTATTAAACCTCAAGCAATAATCCAAAATGATGAATTTGTGGGAATGGTTTTGCTTCCAGAGTTTCTTGTCCTTCCTTTCTGTTCCCCTACTCTTTTCTCCCTCTCCCTCCTTCCTCTCCCAAGTGCTTGATATCAGCACTTGTAGAACCCAGTTAATTAGCGTTCGGTGGATGCAGCCAGAATTCGTGTTGCACCATTTTATGTGAAGAATTTCCTTGAGATATTTTTGTCTGGTATTGCAAATATTCAAAATGGTCCCAAATGTCACACTCTGTTTTGTTCTCCTCTCCAAATTGTTCTGTATAACATAGGCAGAATCAAGGTTTTTTTCATTGCTTTTTAGATGGATAGTCAGCACTTTTCAGCTGAGTTATCACATCAAAAGCAAGTGAGGCACTAGAGCATGAGAAAATAATTTCAAGGAAGGATACTGTTCTGTTCAGTGGTTTGTCTAAATTATAGATTAAATTTTCCCTTCAAGAGACAGAGGTATGACCGAGGTATGTCTTGAAATTTTAGGCTATAATTTATTTCCTCTTTTCTCTTCAACAGTAATGACTGTAAAATTGATAATTTTCTGCCTAAGACAAACAGGCTTTTCACTGAAAGATATGAAAATTTTGTTTGGTCCTGGAAAGCCCTGTAATTTTAGCAACACATTTATTAATCCTCTCGTATCCAAGGGTGAGGGGTGCCTGTGCGGCAAAGTGCACTTTGCACAGATTCAAACTGTGCACTCTGTCTTATCATTTCTCCTCTGATAAAGCAGAGGTCCCACAATGGCAAGATCTAAAACTAAAAGACAAACAAACAGTGGAGTGGGCGCTGGGACACAGCTGCTGTGCTTTCACTAACCAACACCAGTGATAATATAATAGCAAGTGCTCTGTGTTAAACCACATCAGGTGGTTTTGGACTTTTGCTACATGTTTTTGAAAGGATGTAAATGTTGTGTTGTGACATTGAAAGCAAAGCAACCAGGTTAACCATCTGAAAAGGCAGCATCCCCTTTGACTTAGGTTTTAGCATGTTAATGTGCTTTCTTAAATTCATCACAAAGTGGGTTGGGATACAGCTCATAATTCAGTACAGCTGATTGAATTATGAATTTTTGATCAGCAAAGATGAGATGAGTTCTTAGATGCAAAAATTAATAGAAGCACCTCTAGTGGGATGAGTAAAGAAGATGAGAATAAGGCTTTTGTCACCTTTCCCTTCAAATTAGGTAACCATTAGAAAAAAAACAGAGCAGAGGCACTGAAAAAGATGCCCACAACAGAAGTTTCACAGACAAACCTTATGCTTCACTTTGATAAATGTTTGCATTCCAAGCAGAAATTTATATGACAGAAAAACTGTTCTTCGTTTGAATTGATGATATAATTCCCAGCAGAACCACAGGGAAGAAGGACAAAAGAATGGGTTTTTAAATGAAATCCTTTACTAAACTTTTATAACAGAAGTAAATGGCTATTTTGTCTGTATTTTTATCATTCCACAGTTCATCATGCAAGCCAAGGATGAGGATGCATAAAAATCAACTGCTGCAGTGTCTGGGGTTGTAGAAACAATTCACTTTCTAACTGCAGCAGCTCTTTCCCTTGTCCTCTGATGTGTCAAAACAAGAGTAGTTAGTATGAACAGAAATATGTTGTGCGAAGGAGGGATGCTGCACATCCATGCTGCTTCCTCAGTGGCCTTTGTGTATCAGAGGGTCTCAAAACTGGGGGGTAGTGGACAGAGCATGATAGAAAATAGAATTTCTTAAGGTAGAAATCTTAATTTAATTCTTTTTACAAAGTGTGAGTGTGTGCAAAAATGGTCAAATAATCCTCACCCAGCTGGGAAAAGGCAGAAGTAGGGAAGGGAAATAGGCGGAGCATGCACATGACGTGTCCACGATGATGTGTTAGAAATAAGTCCTGTGTCTGTGAATGCATCATTCATTCTCCAGGCCTACAGTGGGCTCAGAAGCAGGGTGACAGGCGGTGTGTCCTGGATCACCTCACAGTGTTGCACACTACTGCTTAGGAATGAAGATTTCTTGGCAACTCTGTTTTAGTAAACACCATGAGCAAAGATGACTTGTTTACAAGGAAATTGCATTAAATTTGAATCTAACCAGCACAGAAATTGTTCATGAAAGTATTCTAAATGCTGAGGGCTGTAAATCTGTGTGAAAACCAAAATTGCTTGCATTGAAGAGGGAGAAGCATGACACAATCGTAAATAGTGTGGAGAGGCAAGAAAATTGGAAAACTGGGATACTCTGCTCAAAGGTGTGAAAATGACATAAGTATAAATGCCATCCACTGCTTGTAAAGTGAATGTAAGTGCTTTCTTGTCACTTTGCTAATTGCTTTGGAGGAGCCTTGATGTTGCAGCTGTGGCAGAAAGTAAATACATGCCTGTTTGTACCTTAGAATGAAACTTTATTCTTTCATCAAGGAAGAAAATTAATCTGCGTTTGCTGTTCATTTTATATGGTAAATTATATCTTGTATCAACAAGTTACTGTTCTCAGGCTATATATTTATCAAGATGTTTGTGGTTCATTAACTCCATTAAGGTAGTCAGAAGCTAAATTAGCCTTGTGTTTTACCTGTTTATGCATTTTCATCCTCTTGTCCCAACCGAGATGAAGTGGAAGTGGATTAATAGCAGACTATATGCCAGTGGAGTAAGTGCAGTCTTACCTTTTTAGACAGATTTTTTGAAGCATGTTTTCCTTATTGCAGCCCACAAGTGTTGACTTCACTGCAAAGGGAGAAAATAAGCTGTGTTTTTAATGTTGGTCCCCTGCACTAGTTTACATATAAATCACTAGGAGAGCTCTTTGTTATATACCAAGAATGTGATTTTGCCTCGCACTTTACTAATTTCACATTTAAAATCCTTATGGCAAAAGAGTTAGGAACTAATTTCAGACAAAGAAAAACTACTCTCACACTTCCAGATCTATGATTCCCTTTTGGTGTCTGCTTGGCAATTAACAGCTGTGAAAATCAGCTCGTGGTAGGCAGGAGCTGATGCACCAATTTACACTGTTTGAAATTCTGGTCTTGGCTGCAGGGCAGGAGCAGTGTAACCCAGCTGCCCTTTCGGCAAGAGGAGCTGTTTCTTCTTGGGCCACAGGTAAGAGCTGCAGTTCCTCAGACCCTGAGAGCTGACTAGTTGAGTACAAGTGACACTTAACATTTGTGCTGTGATGAGATTTTTAAAAAGTATTGACCAGGTATGAAAAAGAAAAGCTAAACAGAATTAAGAAACAAGGGAGAACTTTTTTGCAAATGCAATCTGGTGACAGTTGTGTGGCCTCAGATCTCAGATCTATAAATAAGACCTCATTTTCCATTTAATCTGACACATGTTGTTGAGTATTAAATTTTATTGCAGCAAATTATCTTGTGGCTGTTTTCTTTTCCTGGTCACACAGATTAAAGCCTGCACTCTGTTAGCTGCTTGTTAAATCTTCAGTGAAAAGCCTGTTAATAATTTACCATACTATAATTGTCATACTAAGTTTAAAATAATATTTGAATTTAGGATTTTTAAAAGCCAGTATGACAAAGAAATGACACTGAAATGATGAAAAAAGGAATGTGGCTGCAAGGTAGGTTTCCAGTTTTCCTTGCAATGCACTGGTGTCGCTTGCGCCGGCAGCAGCTAGCCCGGCGGGCCGGCGAAGGACTTTGCAGTGGCCGCACTTCTCGGAGAGTTTCAGCTCGGGCTCTTAAAAGAGCCTTTATGTTGCCGGGGGGCGCTTCGTTGTTCTCGCCTGCTCGTCTGGCAACTGCTCTTGAAAGAGCACAAACCGCTCTCCGTGGCGCTCCGCTGAGCCTGTCCGGTGGCGTGGCTCTGAAAAGAGCCTTTCGCCCTCAGCTCTATGTGGCAAGCCAAAGCCTGATAGCGTGGCAAGCACGACGCGGGTAAGGAAGGAAAGAGGAGGCTCTTGTCCGCGGTTCCAAACCTTTATTCCCCAGGCGGGAGAACAGGGAGCCTGACCGATGGCAATGGTCTCTGAGCTCAGGGGAACGTGGGTTCTTATACATTTCTGAGAAGGGGCGGAGAAAGGGAACAACCAATCAGGGAGCGAGGAAAAGGAACAAAGGGCCAATGGAGAAACAGGGGATCAAAATGGACCAATGGGGGGAACAACTGAACAGAACATTCTAGAATGAATTACAATAAACATGAACTGGGAGGATTCAGGGAGGAGACTTCTTTATAACAGACAGCTAACTGACACAAGGGAGTTGTGGCCTATTCAATGACCTCAGCCTCACCTTCAGAGCCATTTTCCCTCACAGGGAAATCAATCCAATTTATTTCTTCATTTATCCTAAACCTGAAGGTGGGCTGGGTCACTGCAACACACTGGCAGTCTGTTTTTGCAGGTCACTCAAGCTCTAATACTGCAGAGCATTTTGCTTCAAATATAGTGTGTGAATGTCCATGAGTTCAGGTTCTGACCCTTTATCTCCCTCATACCCTGTGGAAAATGAGTATTTGCTGTAGGGGAGTGCTCTTCTGGGGCCTCAGGACTTTGAAATTGAATGGGATTGGCCACATTGTCTGTCTGTTTGCTCATCTCTTAGTCCCTCATGCTTTCTGTCAACTTGCCTACTCATGCTGAATTATATCTGCCTTCACATGAAGATTGAGTTACACTGATTAGAATCAATCATCTATAATTGATGACCATGTTTGGTTTTGCTGTTTATGACAAAGTTATTTCTTTAAAGGTGCCAAATTTGTATTGCAAGCTTGAAGTGAATTATAGCTGCCTTTGTTAAATTGCAGTTGTTAGCCTGTTTGCTATTCCAGCTGCTGTTTAAAAAACTTCTGTTGTGAGTTTGCAGCCTTGCAGGCAAATTGTATTGTTCCTCTAAGAATTTAGAGGATATTTGATGGAGGATGACGTGACAGGCATTAGAAGGAGCATACAGCACTGTGAGAACTTAGAGTGCTGTATGTGACCCACAGAGAAAGTGGTAAAGTAGCAGCCAAAGTTCATCTGCGGGGTTTAGTAAGCAAATATCCCCACTAGTGAAATAGGATCATTTTTCATAGCACTTTTCTTTCCCCCTTGGGGCCTACTCAGACATCACGCTGTTTCTAAATTATTAAATTAGGTCTTCCTTGATCATCCAAAGGTCACAGTGCCTAATGTGTGTTAATGTGATGGAAGTGTCAGGCGCAATTAATTTCAGTAGTAAAACATGGGTTTATGGTCCTAAATGCAATAAATTAAAGTGTGCTCTGGATTGCTGTAGTCGGGGAAATTTCTGCACCATTAAGGTTTGATGAGGAAGTTCATGTCCTCTTTAGGTAGGAAGGGGGAGCACTGGGTGGAAGGTGGTAGGATATGCTTCACCTCTGTGATGACTATTGCTCCTCATTTGAGAGATCATACATCAAATGGACATGTAACCTCAAAATTCTGCTTTCCTTCTCAGGCAAAGCCAGGCAGTAGAGTTTTACACTGTTTTCATGTTCTTTTAGCTGGTGTCTTTGTGCTGAGAACATTCCAAGGCACATTTTAGGCATCGAAACATCTTTAATCTTGATTCTGGAAAGAGTACGTGCTGTTAGAAACAGATCTGTTCTATACAGCTTGCTGCTGAATTTCAAACTTCTGTCATGAAAAATTCAGGTACAGATAGCTGTGGATGATAGAAGTAGGTAACCCGGGGGGAGTAGTAAAACTGGCTAAATTGGCACGCTCTGTAATCTGTCTAATGGGGCAAGATATTACAATTAACTGTAACTGTACCCATTTCCTGTCTGTAAGCGGGAGGAAAAAAACAATAGCAGCAGATAGGCAGAGAGAGATGGATCAATTTTAATTGAAAATTATGGTAACTTTGCTATTGAAAGACAAAAAGCAGTGTCTAACTGTGGTGAATATCACTGATAAACCAAAGACCCCTGTATAAGCCCACTCACATTTGCAGTATATCCTGAATTGTTGAAAATTTAGGACAACGTATACAGAAACAAGTACTTTCAGTAGCAAGAAAGTAAACAATTTTCCCTTATGAAAAGTGATCCTTCTGGGAAAAATATTTCCCTCCTAAGTGGCCGTTCAATGTTTTTAATAGTCCTGTATTATTCATGGGGAATCATTTCTCATGAGTTGTGGTTTCATAATGGAAAAAGAGGCTTCCTCTTCTCTGGGAAGGAGTAAGAGATCATGCAAATCTGTTTGCACGTAAAAGAAGTTGGCCACATTTGGGTGTTTGGCTTCCTCTGACAGAAAAATTCTCTTTGGTTAAGAGCAAAAATAAAAGCCTTGAATAAAAACCTTCAAATACGAAAGTTTGTGAGGAGCAAAATTCTAACTCCAGCTCAATGGTTCTTATTTCAGTGTCATGCAGTTTTCCAGGGAAATCTGCTGAAATACACCGGTGACTCAAAAAATGGGAGGCATATTTAATTTTGAGGCAGACAAAGATGCCTAGAAAAAGTAGAGAGCAGTAGGCAAATCAGAAGAGTGAGGCTGAAAATGAGTAAATGTCATAGTGGTCCCTTTGGGAGCAGTTAATCAAATGTATAAATATAAACTCTGAGAGTGCTGATTAGGAGATGGAAATGATGAATTGATGGAAGGGAAGATGTAGTTTAGGGTAAGCACCAGATTGAACTTGACTGTGTGAGTCGATAGTGCCATGAACTGCAATGCTGCAGTGTGTAAACAGGAGAACTGGGTGTAGGAGGGCTGTCCCACAGTGCTTAAAGTATAACTGGAAAGCCTCGGATTTGGTCTCTGCAATTGTAAAAATAATTCAAATGACTGCTACAGCAACAAGGAAAATCAGACCTGAAAGATGTAATCAAAGTAAAAAAAGCCCTTTTCTCTTGTTTGTATAGAGAGTGCCTGGCACGCTGCTGCCATCATAAAAAGTTAGAAAACAAGACATGTAAACTCCAACAGTAGTATGAGGTCGTGCTGTTTAAAAAGGACAGTGTTTATTCCTTTTTTATTTGAAAAGGAATAAAGCTCCAGAATCTGTGGAGGAACCCCAGGTTTCCTTGAAACTTTTAGAATATTCAGTTCTAACTTTTAGCTTTTAGTTACAGTAAAAAGCATCTGAATACAGAACAAACAAAAAGGTCATGCTACACTGGCAAAGAGAACATTAAACAAGCCCTTCAAAAGTTATCAGTAACAGCAGATGTTGGAGGCAAATCTTGCATTATTTCAACAGCAATCTGTTTTTTAACAAAACCAGAATTTGAAAAAAAATTTCGTTTCTTTCCAAAACATGTCAGACTATTTGTTTATAGATAAAATATTTACTCTGGAAAAACTTGACTTCATATTTTGATGAGAAATACAGAATGTATTCTGGTAGGATATTTATATACAAACTATGTGGTAGATCTCACTAGATTTCTTCAGCAAATTTCTTCTGGTTTGAGGATTCAGGTTTTGAGGTTTTTTTTCCTGACATCGATACTAAATGTACTTATGAAAAACAAAAATGAAAAGGCCCATGTAAATCACAATAAAGCCCTAAGTCTACCAAGTTGCTTCAGCGAGTAAAGATCTCATTGGTCTTAATATGTTAATTTAGTTTTTTAATTTCAGGATTTAAAGTTAAGTATGCACGCCAGGTGGTTTGCAAAATCAAGGCCATATTAGAGATGTTATCTGAACTGATTTCTTATTAGGGATTTAACTTCTGTTTTGTTGAGGGGGATGGCTTACGTCCTACATGCCAGTTATATTGTGCACAGGATTCATCAATGCCATCCTGCTTAGGAGATTGGCACCCATTTATAAAGTTCTTTACAGGTTAGTGTTTTGCAAAATTTTACATGCACGAGGTGAAATCTCTTCCCTGTTGGGTCACGCTGTAAAGTACCTAAACTGAGTCCTCTTTTCAATTCTAAGACAAAATTCGTCATGTTTTAGCTTTGAGCTGCTTTGTTACCTTCTCAGGAGACAAGTGTTTGTTAAATTTCCTTGGTGGCATTTTTAATCTTATCATGCAGCTTCTTTCCAGATCCACAGACTATTTTTAAGAGGGTAATGAAGCCTAAAAGAAAATATAAAGCTTACTGTCTGTAGGCTGAAAAATTATCGTGCAGGAGTCCAGCATAACTGGAATATGTTAAGAAATTTATAAGTCAAAAGAAGTTGACATCTGTTTGCCTAAAACTCTGACCTTGTTCTTGTGACTTCTTATAAAATGGAACCCTTTGTCTCTTTCAACTTTATGGGAGCTGTGCAGAAAAAAATTTGTGTTCTGATGATGCTCTTACTCAGAGAAACATTTCCAAGTAGAAGTTTACCTAATTCTACAGTACTGTGTGTTTCCAATCCTAGGCTGCAGGCTGGCCCCAGGATTCTCAAAACGTGGCTAACATTTGTTCCCAGTTTAAAACAAAAAAAACCAAAAAAACACAAACAAACAAAACAAAAAAAAAAAAAAAAACAAAAAACAAAAAACCCCACAAATATATATATATATATATTTTTTTTTTAGGAAATCTGCCCATATTTCCTGAAAGATGGTCCCATGTCCATCTTACTGTCTTCTTCCATCTTTTTGTGATGAAAGTTGAATTCAAGCAGCCTTGCTGATCTGTAATTCATTAGGTAAGGTTTATTGGTTTCCCCTCTCCAAATGGGATATTATTTGTGGTATTAGGTGTGTCTAAACCTTGCTTAGCTGTTCATATGGCACAGTAGAATAGGTTCTCTGAAGCCTTCTCATTCCCCTTAGCCCAGCGTGTGCTGCACAACAACAGCACTAATCTTTTTACTTCTTGTAAGAAACCAGGATTGCAAACAGGAACTTTGCAGATTGCAAGGGAAAAAAAAAAACAGACTGCAGGTTTGAATGAGGCACAGCAAGAATGTCTATGTCTGCTCCTCTTAGGGCTGTATTTTGGCACTCTGACTCTTGGCCAGCATATGTCCCTGTTCAGCAGAAGGAATCGTTCAAGCAATCTGTGCTAAGACTCATCAAAGTCTGAATTAAAATGCAACTATCTTATCCTGATTTTTTTGTCACAGGCTTTTACAGCATGTTTCCTGCTAGTAAATTAGAGGGTGGGGAGGCATTTACTTTGGTGATAATTGAGATTATTGATTATGTATTTTACATGTTGTGCATCTTTTCATCTGTGAAATTAGTGGGTTTTTCATCATTTATGTCTTAAGGGAGAAAGAATCAGGTGACAAGATGGCTTTCACAGAAGGACTGTCTCTCTAGCATAATGGTCTTTTGAGACAAATGGAAATGTACTGCTCTTTTTAATTATTTACATTTATGATCATGATTTTGTGTGTCTCTTAACCCGCAGAATCTCCACAGAATGGTATCAGACTTTCGTCCAGTGGCTCTAAGCTGCATTGCATTTTATTGCAATCACCTTCATTATAAGAAAACCTCTTAATTATGCTCAAAATTCTTTGAAGTTGAGAACAGTGCTGTAATGAGTCAAAATGTATATATGGTATTTTCCCAAATGGCACAAAAGTGAAAAGTACAAGGCGGTGTAGGAACATATAGTGCTATGTAACTTGAAGAGTTTAGTTATTTCAGGGAGCAGAACTGTTGACTAAAATTCAGATCTCATAAATTAAACTTCCTGTGCTGCAGCTGACTAGTTGAGTGACCCTAGGGAATGCCCTTATTCTTCTTCCACGTTTTCCCCTTTGATAAAATGAGAATAATGTAACCACAGAGAGGCACAATGAGGTTAAATCATATTTTCACTAAGTGCTTGGGGATCCCCTAAGGAAGGGTGTGTATAAATGTGATTATTTATTTTTTCATCATTTAAATCTTTTGAAGTGCGTGAGTGTTGCTAAATCCTGTCAGTTTAGAAGCATTTAGGTGATGTAAAATTACGGATACATTTTTCTAAATAGCAGTATTAATGATGTTTTGAATCTGCAGTTCTAAGGGAATTGGGAAAAATTTAGGGTTGCAGGTGTAGTGATAGCTATCACAGAATACCTGTGGCAGAATTTCAAATATAGTCCCGAAGGAGGGATGCGCAGGGTCTTCAAAGAGCTTTAGGAATGAATATGGCAAGCTGTTCTGCTTTGTTCACCTGGTTTCTTACATTTGTTCTTTGATCTTTTAATGTGCAAGGATTGGTATTTTAGTCTTAAATGCACTTTGGGTTATATTTGATTTTTAAGCTTGAAAAGTAATTACTTGAAAGGAAGCTTGTGTTTTTGTTGGCTTAGGGAAGGGCAGGTGAGAGGGGGAAACCGAACGTAAAAACTGTTTTCAAGAAATACTTGTGAGATGCTACAAAGCTGGCCATTACAAAAATCCTCATATTAGCTTAGCAAGAAGTGCTCCCTGTTGTTCAGAAAATTGCAACTTTTTTTAAAAGCTCTCTGGCCTCAGAAAGCAACCATAATAGCCAATGCTGGCAGATGGTGTTAAACACACAAGCAGGGAACCAACATGGTTTTGATACTTTACTCCCATTACAAGCTCTCTCAGTGCACGTCTCCTGGGTTAATTGCTTGAGCTCTCACAGAAGGAATCCTGGCTTCTGGTGCAGCAGCTTGTCACAAGATGTGGCAAGAAATCGCACAGGATTCTGAGGCTGGAGCCTGTGAATGTGTCACCCTGGTAACCGCTCGCACCTGCAAGAATGAGTCATAAGAGCTGAGGAACTGGAGGGTGATTGTTTTTTTGTAGTCTTCTGAGCATCAGAAATTCTTCATCGACAAAGCCACGGAGGACAGAGAAGAGCTTTGTTTTGTCATTTCAGCTGCTGGGTGGGCGTGACCAAGGGCACCTGCTCCTGTTGTCTGTGTGCCACTGCAGGGTGCAAGTGCACCGACCAAGGGTCCGTCTCCTTCACTGGACTTGCACTGTCCTACGTGGTGATCACCACATCTATGCTTGATATATAGGAAAACAAGAAAGGACCTGTCAGTAACTGCAGTATTGTATTTTTAAGGTTGTCAGGCACTTGTTAAAAAAAATGGAAAAGACCTTGACTGCAGTTTAAAAAAGTCACCGCTCAGAAGTAAAGCGTTATCTTAAAATTCACAGTTGGTACTGCATCAATATTGATAAACTGGTCTTTTTTTCTGCAGATATCTGTCTAATCAGAATGGTATTTGTCCTCTTACAAAGCACATTTGATTTTAGGAGCAGGTGCTTATAAATTAGCTTCAGTGACTTTAGAGTGGAACAGACAATTAACACCAGCTGAAGATTTGTTCTTGAAAGTTTTACAAACCAGATACTGCTGTTTTGTAGCACCTTTCATCCGTGTCTCACAGTGATTTGCAAACATTAAGTCTCATAGCACCCCTCTGATGTATGTAAGTGTTGTTACTCTTAGAAATGTGTGAAATATTCATGACAAAATTGGAGGCATTCAGAGTTTACCCCCCTCACAAACTCAAAAATATTAAGAAAATGTGAAGTTATTTGAGGTTATCTGCATTGGAAGATTTGTCTTTCTCTTCCCTTTACATATATCAGTTCACAGCTAAAATATCTATAATATTTGTGCATAACCTCCTTGTTATTGTTCCAGTTTTCATTAGGAGTGATTGGTTTTCTTTCACATAGTTGTTTTATTTTAATTCTTTGCACTTCCTTGTTAGCCAATTCTAGATAGCTGTCCACTGTGGAAGGAACTCAGGTGGGTGTCTCCTGTCCTTGAGAAAACTGGGTCTTTGGGTAGAATTTATCTGGGCAGATTTATTGCGAAACTGTAATGGGAGAAGGAAGCTGTAAAGCAGGAGAACTTGCTGTTGTGTGATTCCACCCCAACTGTGAAGGATTTTTCTCTTTATACCACTGTGGGTGTGTCAGCATTAGCAGTTGAGATGAATATTGGGGTTTTTGAGGTGAATTTCCCCTCCCCATACTTTAATTCATATCACAGAGAAGTCACAAACTCATAAATGGTACTTCTTTGGGATGAAACTGAACTAAAAGCTGTACCCCAGCCACAAGTGGGCCATCAGTTCATGGACCATGAGCCTTGGCAGCAGCTGTTTTGTCTCCCAGAACCACTCTGTGCTAATGGGGACCTACAAGCCCCGAATATGCCCTTCTCTAGCCAACTTTGTCTCAGCTCCCTGATATTTTTGAGGATGGCCAGAGTTTAAAGAACCAATGCAGCTTATTTGAGATCCCTCACACACAAGAGTCGCCTTCACCCCATGTGGTAGGGAGGGGATTTCAGAGTGATTTGAGTGATCTCATTTATTTTCTATGCTATGGGGTTTTTTTGGAATATGCTTCATCTTACATAGGAGTCTGATTTGTTTACTCCCTGTGCCATTTAAGTGCTGATTTGTTTGTTTGGTTTAGTAGGTAATTAAGATTGTTCTCTTTAAAGCTAGTTTCTAGTGTGGCTCTAAAATAGTTTGGATTTTGCTGGCCTAACCATGCTGTGGCTAAACTGCACGTGTTTCCCAGATTGTCAGTGCTCTCTGATTTTGATATAATTTTTCAGTATAATTGAGCAAGCAGCAAGAAGGGGAAGTAATGGCTACTGAGAAAAAGGTTTTATTGGAGCGTTAGGGCTGTCCACATGATCTGCTGGACTTGGGATCTCACAAGTGTGTAGCAAAGAGGACTACAGTGAAACCAAGATCCAAGATACTGAATGATTCATGGCTTCCTCTGTCTGCTGTAATCCGTATAATTTATCACAACTGTCTCTGTGAACTTTGTTCACTGTATTAGGGTCACACCCTTCATTTCAGAAAGGAGCACTTAGGAGAGTTTTCTTTAGGAATAGTTGACTTTCCTGATGTAAATTGTTTGTAGAAAAAAAGAAGTTATGACCACTGCTATTTTCAGGACATTTTGCACAATGTGAGTATTTTCAGCTAGGGAATGTTCCTTTAATATGCTATCTTATTCAATTGCTTTGCTAAAACTTCAAGGGTGGAAGGTTGAATTAGTGTGCAGAACATTGAAACAGAACTCCAAAAGACCAGGAAAAAATACAGTATTTTAGTACTCCACCCTACTGTGTAGCTCAGTGTCAAAAGGAACCTCCCTACCCACATACACATCACAAAGGAAATAGTTTGATTGTTATTTTGATTTGCTTTCAGTTTATGGCTTGTGGCAATGAAATTTCACATCATCAGGCAGATCCACATTAGCTGTGGATGGCAGAGGAGGAAAGGAGGCTCTATAGCCAGGTGGACATACTTGAACATGCTATTTTTTAGCCCTTTTTTTTGTTTGGCTATCTACTGGATGGAATATCTACTGGATTGGTTAGCAGAATTTGGGAGACGTTTTTCCTCTTTGATAATTTACCAGTAATGTTTCCCTGTAATGCCATTACTCTGTATTTGCCAAGAAAATTCAGTGCTTTGCACTGAGCATTTAGAAGTAAAAAAAAAAAAATTAAAAAATCCATGTTATCCTTTTCTTATTTTTGATAGAGTGATAATGGTACTGAACTACTATTCATTAAAGACTACAAGCAGCTTTTTGGAAATCAATTGCAGATTTTCTTGGTCAGAAAATGATGCACTTGCTGAAGGCATATTTGAGCTAGGAATGGTCACACTGCAGTTCTCCAGTGTTTTCCATCAGGCACTTTGGGACTTTGGCTTGGACCTGTCTGTCTCCGTAAGCGACCCTATAATGATGACTGAGCAGCATTTCCCCATCTTGGAGCTGTCAGGTAATTCTTCTGAGAAGGGTATATGGGAAATTACATCAGTTCATGTCATAGACCCAGGGACATTCTGCAGAAATGTTCTGCTGAATCACCCTGGTAACCAGCCCAAATGCAAATCACAGTTCTGAAAAAAAAAAAAAAAAGTCAGGGCAGAAGGGCAGGTGGTTCTCTAACAAGGAAAACCAACCTATTAAGCCCAGCAGGCTCCAGTGGTATCCTGAGTGTTTATGAGACAAGAAGGAGAAGAATGAGGTGTTCTGTAACTGAAGTTCTTGGAAGAGGAAGACGAAACAAGCTTGGATGCAACCTTTCAGCTCCCTAGTATATTGAAGAGGCTGTCACCCGGGCAAATATTAGGCAGAGAAAATAAAATATGTTTTGTAGCTGTTGATTTTAAACAGCAAGAAGACAGAAAAATTTTAATTTCTAGTAAGGTCCACATGGTAGGCATAATGTTGTGTTGTGCCATAATCAGTAATTTGAAGAAGAGTGTTGTGTTTGGATCTAATCTAGTTAGGATCAGTTCCCTTTTTAGCTACTACTGTATTTTAAAAAGGCAATTTTTCAACCCTTTGCTAATGTAATTTATCACCTACATCCACGGCTCTGACAAGATACTGGCTCTTGTGTTATGCATAGTAATTGCTGCTGCCCTCTCTGAATTTACTCTGTTTTTTATAGCTGGGCTACTTCTGCTCCCAGATCTGCTTTTCTGGCAAGGGTATTATAATGAAACACAAATGTCACAATTTTTCATCACATATAACATATCCAGTCTGTGATTCTCCTTTCTGTAAAATGAGGCATAAAGATACTTGGTATAAAGTGTGTTATATCCTCAAAATGAAAAGGTAAATTTGATGTATTAACTGGGTAGGGGAATGACATATAACAGGGTAACTCATTAGGGATCAGGTACAAAAAACCTGGCAATCAGATCTCTGATTAACAGCTACTTACTAGTGACTGCTGGATGCATAATTGAGGCAGATTCTTTACAGACTTCAGTTTATGCAGGATGATTACAAATACTTGGTATTTGAGAAGTTTGTTCACATAATAATTAATTTTAGGCTTCTTTAGCTCTTTCAAGAAGAAAAGGCATGGCACTAACATAATTTAGACACAGAGTTCAAAGCTCAGTTTTTCAGCCTGAGAATCTCAGTCTAATAAAGCATCCAAATTTCAATATTTACCAATTATAATTTATAGTTACAATTAAGTTTGAGAGGTCTGAAAATTAAAACACAACTCAGCTATGACACATTAGTAACTTAAAGCAATCGGCCAGAGTGACTGTAGGGTATCAGCTATCCTTATGGATAATGTAATAGTAAATCTATAAGATTTAAATCTATAGGATTTACCAAGACTTTCAGAGCATCTTTGTCTCATTGCCAGCCAGGCAAGTTTATGTTGTAGAAATTTCATTGGAAAGCGGTACCCATACGAAATATTACGTACAATGAGTTGTATGTAGAAAAGTTCTTCATCTGAATATTTCTATAAATTATAAAAGCTCTGAGAAATCCTGTGTACATTCTTGAAATACATCTATTTAGAAGTGATTACAGAGTTCTGGATCTATGGATGATGAGCAATTAAAATTCTTTTGGATCCTTGCTGTTTCAGATGCTCATAGAGAGAATTTGCAACCTCTTCGCTTATTGCTGAAAGTGAAGTTCTCATGTTAGGGCAGCAAAGACCCAGAAATTGCAATCTCATCATGAATATGAACATCCAGCTGGGATTTAAATCCCGGCAATGGAGCACAAAGGGTAATGTATTAAAGCTAAATTCTCATTAGTGAATTGAACCTTCATGTTGTGGTGGGTAGAAAATGGCTATGCTAGCTGGAAATTAAAGGAGCAAGAGTAGAAGAAAATGAGCAAATCTTCTGAGAATGTGGCCTTGAAAATTACAAATATGTTTGTTCAGGAAGATATTTTTAATGAAGTGCCTAATACACCAGTCATACATTTTCCTGCAGCTTGGATAACTGAGGTTAGAACTGTTTTAATCTCATCTACTCCTCTTGAATTTGGTGGTGTAGATATGTATGTTGGCCTGAAGACACTTCTGTTCTGTAGAACTTTTAGTCTTCTGACATTTATTACCTCTACGCTGTAGCAGAAACAAAATTGTACTTAGCGTTTGTGTAATGGAATTTTGTCTAAACAAGCATTTGGTTTTAATTTCTTTTACCAAATGAGTCTACAGAGCTGTGGCCACAAATATTTTCCTAATTAAAATGTAAAAGTTGACATATGAAGTAGGTGTATGTGTATTTGCCAGCCCACACTGTATCTTGTGAATGGGGAAGGGAAGGTTTTGAAGCCCACCACATTTATGAGAGCATTCACTTCATTTGTCTGTATTGTCAGCCCAGGCCGCTGGCTTCTGTGAACTTGGTTCAAAATAATTGTTCTCTTCAGGACTACAGCCATTGCTCACTGTCTGGCAAGGCAGTCAACACTGACAGCTTGGCCATCTAAAGGAAGAAGAAGCAAAAAAAGAAAAGTTGCAGGTTCTGGGAAATCTTTCCTGTGTGCAACTCAGCTCAGGAAATGCATAGTTTCACTGGCAGAAAAAGAGTATTTCATCCTCAAAGCATATGAATGCAAATGATCTTGCAGCATATATAGAAAGTACAGATATAATTTTTTAAGTCAACAGCTACTAATCCAAACTGAGCATGGTTTACTATCTTGACATCTCCACTGGGAAAAAAAATGGAATCCAAACAGCTGTGCCTGAAATATCAAACCTAGAAACATACGTGAGAGCTGGTATCTGTGCGTCACAGTGTACAGTCTAGTAGTGCTCTGTTTTGACATGTGGCTTTTAGGGACAAGTGGAAAAAACCAAACTAACCTCATGTGTGTCTCATCTGTCACTGTGTTAATTAATGTGTAATTCATCTACTACACACAACGCTTCAAAGTGGGGAGGCTTTTCTCCAGATCCCTTCTGATGCAGAGGGCAGTGTTGTCCAGAGAGATGGTGCAAGCTAAGTAGTAACAAAATTCAACCCTTTTAATCTTTGAAGATCTCTGTCACTGATGCTCTGTAATAAGCTAAAAGGGTTCTGTTGTCAAGTTGCTTTTCTACAGCTGAAGGCAGTGAGGTTTTTAGGGATTTATGCAGTTGTGAAACAAAACTCTTATCACTGTTTATTTTCTTGTGGCTAAGACTGTAAAGAAGCATTTGGCTTCCCATCTTTCCAGAATGGACATCTTTGGTCCTACAGGAAGGAATTTGAGTAATTCAGGTGAATATTCTTCTTTTGGTCAATGAACAACTGAATTAGTGACTCATAAACCAGGTTATGACCACTTGTACCATTGTATTTCATGTGCAGTGCCAAACCAAGATACTGATTGCTACCTGAGGATTGGCCAGTCCACTTTGCAAAACTAGTCTTGAATTGATAGTGGTGGCACTGCTATTTTCACTGTCTTGTAAAATTACAGATGAAGATATAAGTGATGCTCTGCAGTGTTATTGAAAACTGTAGATAATAATTTTTAAAATTCTGTGTACTTAGTGTGTTGCACCTCATTCTGATGTATCAGTAAATTTTTAATTAGAGAGGATCTTCATTTGAGAAGGAATTTGAGTTGGATGCCGGTTTGCTGACATACCTAAGAATTGTGCTGGACTTGACAGCTGTATCTCCTGCCATCTTTGGAAGGTCACATCTCAGAGGAAAGAAATCTATGTTTTGACGGGGAACTTGCACATCTGAACAAAATTTTGATTGTTGGTAAGGTGACACAAAATTAGTTGAATAGATTTGCTTTGGATTTCATCATAGTGAACAAGATAAAAACTGGCCCAGAGCCAAACAAATGTTCCAGAACTGCCCACTTGCTATGAGATGTGATAATGTTTTCACTGTATTTGATGAATATGTGCAACAATAAACTTCCCTCTTCAGAGAAATCTTTTTTGAGCTCTCCTTTATGAAGTGCAAAGGTACTCTCCCTGCCTCGTTATCCAGATCCTATTCAAAATGTGTGAAGTTATGACATTTTATTCTTTATGTAAATGTATTATAGGGCAGTAAAGCAAATAAAAGGTAATGAGAAGATGAGCTTTGATGGTACTGTAGAAGGAGTGCAGTATTTCAGTGAAACAAGTGACAGCCAATAGTGCTGCCCTGTTTTATCTTTTTGAACACATTTTGCATTTAATTCTAATGCTCTGCATTAATTCATATATAATATGCCTGTTGATAACAGGTTTATTTAAAACTCATTAAAAGTTATTAAAAAGAGAGATTTGCATAGAAAAAGTCTTTGGAACTTTGTATTTCCTCCTATTTCCAACACTCAATGTACACAGCAAAAGGCTAATATGGTACATGTCAATCAAACTTCTCTTGGCATTACTTGTCAGTATTTCCCCAAAACCCTTATGTGGAGGAAGCAGGCGTGGGATCCAGGGCTGCCAACTCATGAAGGCTGGGAGCCTGAGGCAGCCCTAGCTGATGGGTGCTGTGAAAAAGGGCTTCAGCACAGTACAGAGAACTCATGGTCCAGTGATTGTTATTTCTGAGCATGAGACCTCGGTGTTTGTTGGAGGTGCCAGGCTGTGGCCCTGGGGGGGTGACTGTCAGCTGGTGTGCAGAGCAGCACCTGCTCTGCTCCTCCACTTTGGCTCGCCCGGCTACCCAAATCACCCTTGTGCTTCTGTGGATCCCCCTGGCAGTAGAAATGTAGCATTTTTACCTCCTGCTCATCTAGTTTTTGGCTGTATTCCTAATTCTGCCCAGGAGGAGGCATATGAGTAACAGTTGTTCAAAATTTGGGGATGTGGACACCTGCCTATTTGACATTGGGGCAAAAAGCAT
Organism: Melanocharis versteri; assembly: GCA_013397845.1. NCBI lineage: Eukaryota > Metazoa > Chordata > Aves > Passeriformes > Melanocharitidae > Melanocharis > Melanocharis versteri. The sequence goes on from VZTG01000482.1 coordinate 536,224, forward strand.
GAATAAACCATGCGGCATGTTAGTCATGCCTAAGTGTTTAATAGCCTTTTCCTTGCTGCTGCCCTGCAGTAAATCTTCCATTATTCATTGTGTTATTTACACTCTAGTATATGTGTTTATGCTATAGTATGAAACTGTTTTGTTGAAAGCACTGTAACCTTTTCAACCTGCTTGCTTTTCCTACTTATCATATTTTTTATGGTTTTTCCGTGGAATAGAGGAAGCAATGGTTGCCACAGGGACTGCAATTTTGAACAAGCAGACACATCGTTGTCATTTTGCCATCCGAGGGCAGAGGGACAGCACAGGCAGTTCCATGAGGGACAAGGGTCCTGCTGTCCCTGCAGTCAAGACATCAGTTTTCTAGCTACATCTTTCAAGTTATACCATGTTTTTGGGGTAATTTTCGCTGCATGCTTTCTGGAGGTCAAAGCATTAGAGGTTGTCAGCTGGCTTCAAGGAATAAATATTTTGCTTTTGAAATTACTAGATGGAAATTTGTGAGCGCTCTGCTGGCAGCAGAGGTGTTTTGAACATGTTGTCTGCAGACTAATGGGCACAGCACTCTGGGACCTTGCAGTAGGTCAGCTGTAAAAAGTCAGGCTTATTAAGGAGCACACATTTCTCTCACACTTGGAATCCAGCTATTGACATCAGTGCTTCACTGAATCACGAAGCAAGCGAGGCCTGGGCTGTTGGCATTTAACTGGGTAAACATCTTCCGTGGGCTGAAGGAAGAGAGGTCAATATGTTACGAATGTTTCTTCCTTTTCCTGGGAAACCATTTTCTGTATTGCCTGTGGAATTCTAGTCCCTTTCTTCTCCACTCCCGTAATTTGGGGTGATCCCAGCTCCCTCAGTGGTCCTACCTTTATAGTTTGATGTTAGCAGCTGGGACCTTGCTGGAAGTAAATCCTAAACCTACCCATTTCATGTCCTTGACTTGCTGCCAGAGAGAAATTATTCCTCACCATTTTGAAGAGGGGTCCCCTTTCCTCTTCATTTTCCTCTGTAGGCTGCTGACCTTAGTGAAAAAATAAAACAACTCCCCTCTAGTAGTCCATAGTGGGCACAGTGAAGGAGAAAAACATTTAAGGAGAGAACGAAGCTGGGAAGGACAGGAATGTGTTTTAGAGGGTGTGAGGAGGGGAAAGACAAAAATCTTTTTTTGTTATTAGTGAGTCAACTCATGCAAGGGTTTCTTTGGCACGTGCCTTTTCCACTTGATATGTTGCAGTTTTTATTAGGATTTCCCCACTTTTGTATTTTTTAAACAATTTAAATACAACCAGTTATAGCAGCTGGTTCTTTTCATTGTTTGGCTTGCAATGGAGAAATTGTCGAATTAGAATGATTTCTTGGTTGGTGATTTTTTTAAAAGTTATTTTTAGAAAAACATGTGCTCTTCCAGAAGTAGAACGAAAAAGTCAAACTAGTCATGGGAAAAAAAATAGAGGTATTACACAGGTTGGACTGAAACAACCACTGCAGGACAAAGTGAATTTATCAGTCCTAGAAAGTAGGGGTTGTGAACCAAAGTTAATGAAAAGTCAAGGCAGGTGATATTTTATGGAGCTCATTCCATGCGAGGCTGCTTAAGAACAAGCACTGAACCTCTAAAGAAAGGACTCGGGCGGCCTAATAATGTAAAGTGTACGCCTGGATAAAAAAATCAGCTGAAGAACTGGGTAGATTTCAGCCAGCCACTTGTTTCTATGCCATGGCTTTGGTATATTTCCATACTAGTCATGGATTTATAACGTGTTGGGATATAAAAAAGGTGATTTATCTTTGGTTGTGCATGCTGACTGCTAATTTTTTTGTATGAAGTTCTTTTAATTATCTGCCCAGAAGACGAAAAGAGAAATTAGAAATCATAAGGGAATTGCAGACACTTTTGAAATTAGATTGTTTTCGCTTGCACAATATCTGACCCGTTGTGTGTCTTGTGAGGTGAAGCAATTGGGTAGATGCTAATGTAAAAGTGAAGGAATGGAAAAAAGTGGTATCATACATATCTATTATTAAAGATTCTGATTTACTTTCTTAATGGAACTTTCCCATGTTAATAGCATGTTCCAGCTCTTGAGCTCTGCAATAAGACAATACAATCACCAGCATTTTAAAATTAATACATTAAATTTAGAGGATGTGTGTCACCTTTTTAATACAGCATGAGATATATTTTTGATACTGTTCACTACTAAATTTTTTCTGATGTTAAGTTATGCATTTAGCTTCCATCTCTGAAGATCCCCATTATAAGTGACTTCATACACAGTGCAGTTGCCATTAATATACTATAGGGTACCTCAAATCTTTTTTTTTTCTGCTAATTCAGGATGTATGGATTGCATAAAAATGATGGTGATATATACAGAAGTTTGCTAGGCAAAGAGCCCAAGAACCTTTGAACTAAGGGGCAGGAATAAAGACATTATGTCAAGAAGTGACGGTACAAGGCGGCTGAGGAAAGCATATAAAGGTTTGATAAATCCAGGAGCCAGCCTTGGGAGCCAGTGATAATGCAGGAGATGTGCTGGAGTGAATGAAAGTGATGATGGTGATGCGGAGAATGAGAAATTCTTTAAAGAACTTTTGTCCTAGGTCAGAGATTTAATTGGTTTCCTTTTTTCAAAGCATTGTGGAAGGCTGGGGTGGTTGGGTCTGGAATAGGAATTGGAGAAGAATCACAGTCTTGATACCTGTTCTCCAGAAGGAAGAGATGGCAGGGCACCAGAAAGTGATGCCATCACACAAAATTTACAGGAAGACATAGCTTATCATTATTGTTCTGTGAATGACCAAGTACACCCAGAAAATATCTACTAAATGACCCAAACAGGTCGGTCCTAAATCAGTGTTTCTTGCAAGTCTTAAGTGAAATTAGGTACCTTCCTCTGACTGCCCCGAAAGTCAGGAGTACAGGGTAGAGGTAATGTATTTTTTATTAGAGTTAAAACATTCATAGACAGCAGCTGAGCTGGTGGAGACAGCAGACTGCTTTCACCTGGGAAGCCTGCCAGATGCACAAGCTAAAAGCCCAGGCCACCGTTGGGTGTCAGGGTGCCTGCCCTTCCCGGGGCTCGTGTCAGCCTTGCGTGTGCCGCTGGCTCAGCCGCGCTCTGTGCTGCCAGACCTTTCTGTCTGGGGTCACGCTCCTGCAGCTGCCTTGGGTGCTGAATCGATTTACACCTTCTCTACATCAGGCCTAGCAGTGTGTGTGCTCTGCAGGCTCTCAGTGCATGTGCCAGCTGATTTGCTAACCACGTTTACATTGAACTTTTTGTCCTGAGTTTCTTGCTGTTGCGTGGAGGAAGCAAATTCTGGTTGGTGGGATATGGCAAGAAATCTTTTGTTTCACTTTGATTTTAGGCAAGGTAAATATTTTGGGGTTTAAAGCAACCCTTCAGGATTTTCTGCCTTTTGTAATGTCCTTCACCATAAAAGTTTTCATTGCTCTGAAATTAATTCCGTTTTTGAGCTTGAAAATGCACACAATTATGGTGTGGGTTGTCATGTCATTGTACTATCTACCTAGGAAATGTTTTAACTCAAGGGCTTATTCTAAATATGAAGTTCTTTTTCTCAGCATCAGTTTCTGATGGCTGGATATATTGTCGTTGATTAATTGGATAGCATATAGAAGGAGCCTGAGACAAAAATGCACATATTTTAGAAAGAAAACACAGATCCAAACCTAGTTCCCTAGTTCTATGCCGTGGCATAGATTCAAACAGCTGGTTTTATCTGTTCTTTGACAGTACAAATAAGGAGGAATTCAGAAAGCAGCACCTGTGTATATTAGGGAATTAATTCCTTTTTGATATGATGGTACATAAATAAATCAGTGTCTGATTAATATTCAGATAATCAGATACTGATTAATATTTTTATTCATCTCTTGTCATGCTCTGACAAAGAAGCTGCTCGTGGCAGTTTTCTAGGGAGTTGCCTTGGAGTGGGTTTTTTTAAGAGAATTTTAAAAAATTTTGAACTTTCTCCAGAAGTCTAAATTTTTAGATTGGTGGAGTAGAGATGAAGTAATTTTGTTGCTTTCTTTCTTTAAGAGGTTAGAAACTTGGCTTTGCTAAGACCAAGCCATTTCTCAGTGTCACACATTATCAAGGAACTGAAATGTGCTCTGTAGTTCAGTTCCATGGGTTAAAACACCTTTCTGCCATGGGGCACCAGCCAGTCCTTTCCTACACTCTTGTTTACTTAAAAACCTTTCTGTAACCCTATGTTCCTGCATTCAGGGCCTTTCCTGAATGACCTTCAAGGAAACTAATGGTATTTACCTAAGCAAAGAGCTGTACTGATAATATTCCACTGTATTATAGGGATAAAGTGATTCTAAACGACACTATGCAAGGAGAGTTTAGAATTTCCTTTGCTTTGATTTTAATCAAATGATTGCTTTCCGTTTTTGATAGTTTATATTTTGTCCATAATAAATGGCATTAAGCCAATGTAAATAAAATAATTACTGAGAGGAGGTTGTATTTGACTAGACAATTAATGTATGATTAAACTCCAACTTTCTGTTACATTTACTTTTTGACATTCGTTTTAAATAGATTTTTTACTAACTTATTTTTGTTTTAATTAATATAATCCAATTTATAATTCGTGTGTCGTGTCGTATAAATAAGGTGGACTAACCCTGTGATTGACTGAAAAAAATGTTGAAGAATAGCCAAGTGTCAAATGAATTATCTCCTTTTTTAAGGCCAGGTATTGTTCGAGTAGTTTCTGGTAGCTCTGTTGAATACAAATTGCAAAAAAAGCTACAAGCTACAGATACTGATCTTAACTCTCAAAGCAAGGATTCAGTGTTCAGGAAAGTCACTGGAATAGCAATTCCACAGGCTTTGTTGCACAACCTGATTTAAAATAGGAGCCAAGCTTTCAAGTTTTTCCTCTTTGTTGTGCCTCTGTTCTTTGTAAATGAAGCTGAAGGAAAGACTCAAGTATGAGAATAGCTGTTTCTCGTTCCTACTCAATTATTGGCCTTTCTGGCAATGCAAACACACTGGTTTCAGGTACAAATACTTTCAGTCTGCAGGTGTGTGTGCGCGTGTGTGACTGACCCAACTCACAGCTTCCTTAATGTCCTGGTAACCAAATTCCATTGGTAGATGTCATCTAGATTTGTACTGGTGGCTCAGCTGTAAAATTTTCCAGTCTCTCTAGTCCCTGGAAGAAAGTCTTGCTTAGGAACAGCAAGTACTTCCCATTCAAAAGCACACTCTCTGGAGAAGTTTTGCTCGGAGTGACGTAAGATTATTATGGAAAATGTAGGAAGTTGCAGCAGAGCAAACATTAAGCACATGGTGTAGAATGACAAGATCAATAATTTATATATACATACATGTGTGTTTTTCAAAATCTGTTTCTGGTGTATCTCTGGAATCTGCCAAGCTGCTATTGCAGTTATGTGTCTTATGACATTTTTATTGGAGACAATGCTGTAACTATGCTGGTTTGGTCTAGTTTGTTCATTAAAGGCAATTCACTGACTTGGACACATAATTTTAAGTTTAGGTATCAATGAATGGCTCAAAAGCCACTGTGGTGGTATCTTGTGCTTGTACCATCACTTTCATTTCGAAGAGTAGGAGACTTTCTTTGAGATTACCATTGATTTCTGTAATTTCTACCTCGCTCTATGTTAATGTTCCTGTGGCTAAGATGTTCATTGAGATGAAGGGCACACATACCACACATGCCTGTTCATTGGGCAGCTGCAGTGTTCTCTGTCTGTTTCTCTTTGAGTTTCCACAGTGTTTTGTGTGTGTAAACTGACAACAAGTACTGTTTCCAGAAGATACCACAGTCAAGTTCTGTAATACTTTGATACATTGTGCTCTTTAAAATGAACGTGGGAATTTTGGCTTCAAAACATGAAAGAAACGTGAATGCTTTACCCTTCCACCTTTTTGCACATGCAGATAGAAGTACGCTGTATTTCTTAGGAAGGTAGAAAGAAGGAATTTGAAAAAAGAGAAGAGGTCATTTGAGTAAGTATCTTCATCAGTTTAATTTCTCAGACTCTTTGATTAATTTCTCTTTGGTGGTGGTGTTCATGCCACTGCACATCTACTGCTTGTGGCTGGTCTGCTCAGGACACCTTTCAAAGCTCAAAATACTTACTCAGTGTTTAGCCAAGGAGTTAAGTGAGAATGGTTCAGAGAGTGAAAGAGAGATGATGCCACTGTAGGAGACCCTCTCTTTACTTCTATTTATTTGTATCTTTGCATGTGTGTAACCATTTCTTGCGTGTCTGTATTTATATATCCTTTAAAGAAGGGCAGCTAGCACTTATCAGTGTATATTGACACATATCAATATATATTTGTAGTAATACATAGGTTTATGCTAGAGTAGGGAAGCTCCTCATTAGTATCAAAATTTGGGCCGATCAGAATTTATACCTCTAGCAGATAAGGCAGGTATAGGGTGAAATATTTTCCTGTGGAATTCTAGATCTTTCTCTCCTGGCAATTGGCTTCTAAATATTGGCGTTTGATGATATCAGTCCATTAAAAAGCCCCAAACAGTAAGGTCTTCAGACATACTTTTTTACCCATGGGACTTACAAGTGCTTCGGACTGAAAAGATTCAGGAGTGTCCAAAGGAAATTGATTCACCCGTAGTCAAGGACACCATCCATTCTTCCACCAGTCTGATGGATAAATTTTCATGAGGGACCTGTGGGAGTTCCTCTAGGTCCCCCTCCAGTATATCAATTACATTAAGTAACTGATCTTGCTTAATGTAGGAGTATCAGTGCTTTTTCATGTGACCTGTCAGGATGAAGTTCACAGCTGCTAAAGATATATCTTGCAAGATCAGGCCCTTTACTAGTGCTAGATGAGTCATGGAAATCAGAAAAAAAATTAATGTGCTACTTAGGTTAGTTCTACCTGGAATGGAGTGGAGGCTGTCTCTCTTTTTACGGGGCTTGGAAGCACAGTTGTGCCTAATATTTGTCTCAGAAGTCCCATTTATGAGTAATTCCTTTTTAGTGATCAGGCAGTCTGGCATGTACGAGCACTTGGTGTCTATCCACCCACACTTTGTCCTTTCTGTCTTCATCTTTAATATTCCACTCTGGGGCTCAGTAATACAAATTTGATGAACAAATTATATGCTACAAGAGGGAAAATATAATATGGAGTAAATGAGTTGGTTGCTGCTGCTTTCCAAGTGCCTGAGCTCTTAGAACAACTCATAAAACCAGAGATTTTCAGTTTTCTTTTCATGTTTCCCAGCTCTTTATGTTAAACTATATGAAGTCTCACTCAAGATGAAGTATTGGTGAGGTAAAACTCTTTTATTTTATTGAAGGAGAAAAATGGGAAAGGTATTATTAGTATATTATTAAAAATACAAACACCTGGCTTTTTCTGTAACTGTTCAGTGTTCACCATGTACACAGTACTGCTAATCATAACATATATTTGTACATTTTTTGAGGGTTTAAAATATACATTTTATTTTCCTGGCAGTTACAAAAGCCTGAAAGATCCTGAGGCATTAGATAGACTCTGAGTGTGAACTGAGATTTCTCTCTGTCTCAGGTGCATGCCACTTGTCTTCAGGTAGGATGCAGTGGCCTAGAGCATCAAGCAGGAAAAAATGTGGTTGTTGTTATTAATAGTGCTAATTACAGCATGGTTATACTGTCCAGCTTGGGTCTACAAAGCTGTCTTTTGTGATTTTCAGTGACATAAAAACCACTTTTTTTGTTCTATGATCTTTTTTCAGTCAGTTTCCTGGTGCTATGTGTAGAGAAGCTTGAGTTTTTTTACAGCAAGAGAAGGAGGAGGTCCTTCAAGTTCAGGATAGACTTTGCTGTGTGTTAGGTTCCTGAGGTGAAAAATGACCTTTTTTGAGCTTAGTAGTTTACTGGTGTCTCTAATGTGATCAGAAATGGAAATGGGAGATAGAAGGGAGGTCTCTGAGGTGACCAAGGGAGGCATGTTTTGGTACAATGAAAAATTCAAAGTATGACAGCTCCAAGACTAAGTAAGAATGAGGTGAGTGTTAAGAAGTCAGTGAGGAACAGGTTACTTCAATCAAAATGGAAAACAGGCCTGGGTTGGAGGAGATGTCAGAGCGAGAGAGCTGAGGTAATTTATTATATAGGTGATAAAGAGCATCATGCATTTTGTGTTATTGAAAACAGCTTCTCAAATGATTCCTGACCTCCCATCTCCTTACCTCCCTACTTTTAATCTCTTCTCAAGTAATGCTGCTTTCTTAGCTGTTTTCTTAGACCTCTTGCATTCAGAATATTCCAGCATTCCCTAACTCTGTTAGTGCTTTTTTGAATGAATTAGGATCAGTGCCTTAAGGCACTAGGAAAACCTACAAAAAAAAAAAAAAAAAAAATCCTGATTTCTTCTTTATGGAATAATTTCTGGAGCATAAATGAGATCAAAAGAAATTTTCCATGGGAGGTTGAAATCCTGCTTTCAGTATACCTGTACAGTCCTGGTGGTTACAGCTGGTTTTCACACAGGGCTCTGAAAGGAGAGTTCGTCCCTGCAATTTTAAAGCTGAGAGGAGTAAAATTAAGACTTTGCCTAATTAGTGCTACCTTTTAAAGGTCTATTTTAAGCTGTCTTCCTTCAGCCTGAACCATGTGATAGTTTCCAAAAATGTAATTTAATCATATCTGATTGCTTTCTGGAATCTGCAATTAACTTAGGTGCAAGGGAATTAACAGTATTTGCCAGGTGCTTCATAATTTACCAGGAGATGCCTGTGCCACATATATGTTAAGTGTGTTGTTGGCTGTTTAAATTTATTGGTTTGAATATTTTAAGCATGTGATTGAGTAATTTTTATTGCTTCCTTCCATTTCTATTCCTAGGATGACTCAGATATGAAATACCATGTAATTATATTCTGTATACTATCAAAGTATCCCTTGCAATTATGCCACATTGTAGTTGTTCTTTTGAAATATTAGAAGCTACCTATCTAGGAAGTTAATTTTGGAATGCAATTGGTTGCTAGGGTGAAGATTAATTTTCAAGTAATTCTAGACATATATTGGATAAAAAAAACTTAAACTAATTTTAGAAAAATAGTTCTCATCTTAGAAATCCTCTGAAATCCAATTCCATCAAAAAAGGGTAGAAGAGGTTTTAGAAAATATATTTTTCTGTAGGACTATATTTTTGTCCTGTTTGAGAGTCAGTTCTTGCAGCAGTTGCATAATTAAAAATGGGAAGAGAATGGAAAAATTGGCCATCTGCCTGTAGGAAAATATTTTACTTGGTATTTGGAGTGCGTTTCTGAGATCCAGATTAGTACTCTAATCCTTCTCTGAAGCCCTCTTGCATTATAAATTTCAGAATTGCAGGACAATCTCGGGAGACTTTCACATAGGCTTTGTGCTTCATTTAGTTCTAGAGTTTCATGAAGGTTGAATTTCAGACAAAAGCAAACCTCAGCTTAGTTCTTGGTTCAGAAGTCACGATTGTTACAAGTTTTCATACCTCACGATCTGGAGGAAGGGTTTCTGCTGTCTGACATCTCTCGTTGTCAGACTTGGAAAGGTGCACACTCATTAGTATCTGAAATTCCCTGGAAAATTATTGGGAAAACGAATTGTGAAGACAAATATTTTAACTGGAATACTTGCTTAAACATAGCAGCAACTCGGAGATTTGAAAGTCCATATGTACTCTGTGGTGACCAGGAGGTTATCAGAAACTGTGGCTTCAGACCACCACTGAGTTGGAAGATATCGCAATAAGCCCAGCACAAAAGAGAAAATCACTCTTACCTCGTGATTTCATCAGGCACTCAATATGATGCAACTTTCATTTCCCCAGCACAAAGCAGCAAGTGTGTGCCAGAAGAAAAAAAACGTGGAGCTCTGCAGCGAGTTCTGCACGTCTCCTGTTACCTGTTATTTACATTGAAACCGGGAAGAAAATTGCTCAGTCCATTTACAGCTCTTTTTTTGCTGCTTATAGAACTTGTGAATACTGTCTTTCACTGAAAAGACCGTGCAGATCTTACATTTCCCGAGGAATAATGCATTCCCATAAAGCTGTCACAGATTCTAAAAAAGCAAAAGATAAGGGGAAAACAGCACAAACCCAACAGAATTGACAGTTTATCATTGTCTGAACGAATTGCAATTGATGTAACTATATCAGAGACTTGCAGGTGTTTAGAGTTTAAGATGACATTTGAGACTGCAAGAGTAGTATTTGTAGCAATAGCCCTGATAAATATAATCCTGTCTGAAGCTCTGTGTGCTCCCCATACTGCTGGGACTTTAGAGGAGGAGAAAAGGTTCATTTAAAACCACATACAGAGAAGTTAACAAAAGTTGCTGAAAGCTTTTCTGAGACTGTGAGCTGCCAAAACCAGCTAACTCCTCTAGCCAAAATAGGCTGCCAAGTGATTTGCACAACGTGTATGTGAAGCTCCAGAAAGACCAATCTAGAGAATTGCATTTAAGCATTTTGGGTTTGGGTTTTTTTTTCTTTTCCGGTAAAATCTACACACTTAAGGGAACAATTGTCTATGGAAACTCATTTCGTCTCCAGTTTGCAGTCTGGAAAAGCCTGATCCTGACTGCTGAAGTGACCCTGAAGACTAGAGAACAGGGTATTGTGCAGTACTTCCTTGTGTGTGTATCTGGTTTCAGACACTTGGCATGCTACTGTTCTGCAGATGGAGGAGCAAGAGGAACAGTCGTTCCTACATTTGCCCCTGAGCTTTCTTCCCATTCTGCTGCTTTCTACCTGGTTTTGCCTTTCCACTTTAGCTTTCTCTGTTCTCTCCTATTTTCCTTGTTTCAAACCTTTATATAATTATATGTTGTTTTCTTTCTTCTTTTTCATTTCATCACTTTGTATATTTCTCATTATTATTGCTAGGTCACTAAAATGGGCTTCTTTCCTGTCCTGCCGAGTCAGACTGTTTGGAGAGGTTGCCTGTGATGGGTGATTTCCAGAAACACTGACGTGATGGAGTCATGGAACAACCAATGAAGGTTAACTGTCCAGAGGTAATTAGAAAGCTCTGTGTTATTTTATTACCATGAAAGCCAAGTTCCTGCCAAGGACGGTCTTGTTAAGAAGATGCCAGGTCTCAAGGAGATGGTTCAGTCGTACAAGTCATGCATTAGTAGACTCCTTAGCAGAATGTCATGGATCCTGAAAACAGACAATAGTTAATGCCTTTCTTGAAATAGAAGTGGAAGGCAGTAATCCTTTGTGCATGTAAAATACTGGAGAAATTATCTTGCAATGGTGATTCAATAAATATTTTTAGATTTGAAGATCCCGGACTGATGTTTATACATAGGGAAAACTTGCTTCAGGCAGTTTGCAGAGGCTCCTCTGAGCCACTAAAAAAAAAAAGTTGATATGCCAAGGGAAGCAAATACCACTCAGTATATCAGAAAAAATTATATGCTATGCATAGTGAAAATGGAGTAAGTTGGGGGTTTTTTGTGAGTTGTTTATGCTGGGTTTTAAAAATGCTTTTGTTAAGACTTTGAATTCAGCTGGGTTTGCAGAAGTGTTGGTGCAGAGCTCTGCCTGACGTTTTGCTCAGCCAGTGCAATAAAGGATGAGCCGGCATTGTTAGAACTCTGCGGGTGGTTGAATATACCAGGAAATATACATTTCACTGAGAACTTGGAATTCAAGCTTTCCTGTGAATTATCACAAATATAGATCAAGTACCTTTCTCTGCTGATACAGGGTTTTCAGTGTGTTTCAGAAAATTCGTTGCCATTTATTGCTTGAGCTGAGTCTGAGGAAACTTATCACCATCCTTTAATCTTTTTGCAGGTTTTCAGAAAAGCTCTTAATATACTGCTTCATGTTGAAAGTTGTCAGCACCATTGGCAGGCACTAAAGATGAACATGAAGGAGTTGTACTTTTCTGGATGTGATTAATTTTGGCACAGTACTTGTTCCCATGGCTAAGCCCTGTGTGCACTGCTGTTCTTGTCAGGTTCGTTATGTGTGTTTTCTCTTTCCAAGGTATTTTGTCTTCACTGTGAAACATTCACTCAGACTCAGATTTGGCAAACAGGGTCTGAATCTAGCAGCTTGCTGGTTTCCAGGAAAAAATAATTTGTTCTCTTGGGGGGAGGGAAGGGATTTGGATTTTAAAATGCTTCATTGTATTTTATAACACAGAACTTGCTTTATGTTTCTGTATATAGTATTTCAGGAGCAGTTGCTTAGAAGTGACCTTGATGATCACTGAGTAAATTATAACATATTATGTGAAATTTCAAGTTCTGTTCCTAAATGTCAAATTCTAAAAAAGTAATAATAGCTCAGAAGTTAAGATACTCTAAACAAGACTGTTTACAAAATAGGTTTTTTTCCCAGCTTAGAGCAGTATTTAATGAGTGATTTTTTAAACCATATTTTCCCCCCTAAGAAGTCTTGAAATTTTAATGTGGCTGAGGAAACTAAGTAGAGACAGAGGTATTGTGTGTAATCTCCCAGGTCATCTGAGAGAGACTTAGGAGGAAACAGAAGTGGTTTAAAGCTCTTCTAAATTAGATAATGTTTAGAGTGACAGAAATTCCTATATGGGGTTGAACTGAAGGTTCACATAGTTCGCTCTTCTGTTTCTGACAGAGGCTACATAGAAAAAAAAAATCAAAGAATCTTACATTATTTTATTTCTCATCTGAATTTGCTAGGAAAGCACAGAGCTTCTTATGAGTATTACACACATATGAAGAGGTATTAGTATTCGGTACCTGTGCTAACAGTCTCCTGTCAGATCTTCTCATGGCACATAAAGTGAACATAAATAGCTTCTAAATATCACTAGATTTCTGTTGCTGGGACAAAAAAAAAAAAGACACAATCCTAAAAACATTGAATAATCAATGATAACTCTTGAGGTAAGCGTTCATATTTGCATTGCAGCATAAGCAGTTGTCTTTCAGCTTCTGTAATGCTTTAAGACAAATGCATGTTTATCTGCAAAACCAAAATACATCACGGCCAGGGCAGATTTGTGGTAAAATGAGGCCAGTTTAGTAGTGAACTTGAAGGCTATGGGGATGTTTCTCAGCAGTGTCTACCCATGGCTTCAATACACTGGTTCATACTTCTCCTTTTTATTTTGGGCATAATTTGTTTTGCTTTACATAATGCTGACATTCTGTGAAATTTTGCCATTATGAAGAACCTTTAAATGATAATAATGAATAGTTAAATATGGGCTTTTGGCAGTTTAAGTAATAAAATATTCCTCCTCAAAAGCAGATTTACATTAGGGCTTCATCTTTTGTTGATTCCAGCAAACTTTTGATTTAACAAAGATGAAGGATACCAAGTACACGGTCCAGGAGTCTGAAATTGTGCTTACTCTCAGATTAGATCAGGGAGAGTTTGAAGCAGTGGTGCCCTCTCATTTCATTCTTTTCATAAGAATTAGGACTTGGGAACAGCTGTCTATTTTTTGCTGCTCTGAAGCTGCCACCTCAGATGCCTGTTGTATGGTGAATGATTGTCACTGTTAGGCCTGAGGTGAAACCAGTTTCTCAGAAAATAGATTGATGAGTATATTTTTATAATAGAATCATTTTGAAATGAAAGTAATTCTTCTGTCTCTTGAACTATAATTTTATCTACAGGCAAATAAGGAATTACATATTGCAGTAGCTCTTATTTCAATTGAATCTGTGTAAGTTGTGATACAGACTTCAAGCCAACAGGATTGGGGTTTTAACATTCTTAGATGATTATATTAATTGGTATGATGAGTTTCTGGACTTTGTTATTCCAGTTGAATACAATCTTCTGAAAGTTAAGGGTTTGAGTATGAGTTGCTTGAAGCCGCTGGAATGCAGCTTTCAGCCAATATATTTTAATATAGTTATTTTTTAAGAGAAAAGACCATTGTACATTTTAATCTTCTATACTGCCAGTGCTGAAGGAAGCCTCCCTCATCTCTTTTGCTCAGTGAGATAATGTGGCTGATAACCTCTGTATAGTTCAGGGACTTACTTCATTGCTTTCTAATAGAGTTTCTGGAGAGTATAGATTTAGATTACGATGTCGAATGGCCATAGGGCCTCAGGGAAATATGCTCTCATTAATGGACTTGTTAATGATTATCATTGGAGAGGCTCTAATAGTATCAGATGTAAACGTTGTTACAGCCGTCCATCTTTATCATGCAGCTATGGAGATGCATCATTAATTCACACAGAGATCTTCAGACCCTCAGAGCTGTGCACATTGATGCAGTATGATAATGTCTAAAGGAAATTAAAAGCTGTGCATTATCAATTTAATATTTCTGATTTCTATTTCCAATTAATATGGTCTAAGAGATAAGATGAATTGAACCACAGCAGAACTCTGGGTCATTCAGAAGAGATCAAATGCAGATTAAGCCTCTGTCAGTTCCAGCTTCATTATTCTCATTGCATTCTCTCTGAAAGGGATGAGGCAATGCAAACTTGTATCAGTGAAGTCTCTCAGATTAAAAGTTAAAACATATATCCTATGCAAGCACAAAAAAAAATTATGCCAATATAAAATAGCTTACAGAATCTAGAATAATTTTTAAACAATTATTTTGGCCTTTTTTACCTTTATTAAAGTACAATAGTGTCTTTTACCTTTATTGTGACTTTGATTGGTATATTCATAATGCATTGAGTGCAACAAATTATAATCTGCCTCAAGTTTTAAGCTTTAGACCCTCTACATTAATAACCTTTTTGATAATTATTTACTGAAATGTGAGAATTTGATTACAAATGCTTGGTTTGGTGTTTTGGGGGTGGACTCAGGTTTTTTTGTGGTAGGAAACATACCAGATTATTTCTTTGTAACTGTCTGAAATATCAGTGTTTTCAGAAGAAAAAAGAAATGCAATTTTTTTGTATGCAAATTTAAAGGTAAGGTTTTAAAAACAGTAGTGGATTTATAACTCTGTTGTCACTTGTTTTGGAAATAGTGGCTGAGTGCTAAGAGAGAATCAAAAAGTATCTTTTCAATGGCCTGTTCTGATATCAGACCGTGTCCCACTGGATGGGTCCCCTAAATGCGAGGGAGAGGGGAGTAAATGAGCAGATATTACAAATTATGGTGGTGGCTAGTCCTCCTAAAAGGAGGACAAAACATGAGTAGGTGAATGTCACTTGTGCCGAATTGTACCCAGTTGTGAAGTTGTGGGTGAAAAATTTCAATTCCAAACTCGCCAAGGACAAACGTAGGAGATGTAAAAGAACTTGCCTCTTAAAGGTGAATGGGATACCCCTAATGAGAGATAAATAAAGTTAACAAAGGGTGGAAATATTATTTTAGATCAGTGAACAAACCGTGGATGAAGTGTGTACATCAGTCTGGGGAACAGCTCTGGCAGGAGCATGTGGAGTAGTGAAAACGTGAACAGCACACTACTGGAATTGGGAGATCCATAGATCCTCCTGAGTCTGCCCAATGATGTTCCCATGTGGGGGAAAAATTTAAGAACACTTTTTGCACCTGCCTATGAAACGTATAGCAGCTACAGCATTAATCTGCTGCAAACTATGAAACTGAGAGAATGTTAGTGAAATGCATTTGGGGAATTTTTGGAAGGAGTAAATTGTAAGGTCTAAGTCTGGAGGATGCTATCTATATCTGACTGCTACATGCTTTCATGGGTACAGATGAAAGATTGTAGAAAGGAAGGTCTTGCAGGGCTGGAAAAGATGTAAAGATGAGTATTAACAAAGGAAATTTAAATCAGACACTCTTTTATGCAGGGCAGCAGTACGGGAAGTCATCTGTGAAATCAGATTGTAGTGCAGCTGTGGTGGAGAATTCCTGCTCAGTGCTCCCAGCAGTCCGGGTGGAGACACCCTGAGCTGGGACTGTCCTGGCTGGGGTCAGGCAGGCTCAGGGTGAGGTGCCACGGTTCCACTGCTTGTGCTGGCACAGGGAGCGAGCAGAAGCTAAAACACAAAGCTCTTAAGTAAGGCTTCAGTACTTTTAGCTTAATGAGAGGAAGAAATCCTGTAAAAAGCTTTATTTATGGTATTTCCTGCCCACACTGATGCTCACTTGATTCTCACATTGCTTTTAAATTTTTGATAAATCTATGAAATGAAGGATTCTAATTATTTATCTCTACTGAACAAGTGCAAATATCTGCTATGGTCCAGTGCTGCTATAAAATGTAATGTTATCAAATTTCTGCTATGAGTCAAGAGAGGAATTGGTGCACTTTTTCCAAAATCTTACATATTCTTCTGGCTTTATTCTTGCTGCAGTACACTTTGCTCTTTTTTGAATCCCAAGACTGAAAAATAGTGCTCGCTTGCTTCTTCTCAGCTGCTTGGGCATTGTCTTTTGTAGGGGGCTGCCAAGCCTTGCAGGTTTTTGACATTGTGGAGTGTGTATTGTAAGGTCTGTAACAATTACCTGGCTTGTGTGAAATTTTGGAAGAGTGAAACAGTAGCATTATTTGTGCCATTTTACCTCCACTTGTCACAAAGGCAGTTTTGTCTCTCTCATCCGGACTCATTTGTTGTGGTTTTTGTGTTGCAGTCGGTGCAAAATACAAAATTTGCCACCTATTCATCTCAGTGTCTTTGTCACACTTGTCACCTGTTTTTAATTTCCCCCTAGGAAGTCCTTTCCTATCCCCATTGTATGGTTCTAATTTTAATAATCCCAGTCTTTCCAGAGCTCTTTCCCCAAAGAAATATTTCACTGTACACACCACTTACTGTGTTGATATTTCTTGTTAGTATGCAGCGTCGGGTTAGCTCCTCTAGATAACCTTGATAAATTAAAAATTGGCTTATCAATATTCAATCAGCCTAGCTCATTTATCCAAATGTCTGATTTCCTTTCTGTCAGAGCTGAGCTAAAAAGGCGCTGCAAAAATAAATGGAATTAAAATTGCACATTTTTCTTTGAAACAGAAATTAAAAATCAGTCTGCTACTAATGTCACCTTAAATGCATTGGTTTGTCAACAATGAGATAACATACAGTGGCAGATATGACATAAAAAATTGTTAGTTTTCATTAGACTGTTGTTCTTTGAATCAGTGAACATCAAATCAAGACCTTATTAGGAAAATTCGGGAAAGATGGACTTGGTCTGTCCTGTTCTTTGGGTAACTATTGACTCTTGCTAATTCTTCTACATATTTCTTAAATTTTATAGAGGTTTATATGTATTCTAGAGAGCTGTGAGGCAGGTGGGATGAGCATCCCATGGACTTACCTTGTAGCATGATGACAGCAGCATAATTTTTCAAATCAGATCTCCCTTCATCTTGTGTTTCATTGCCTTTGCAGTTTAGAAATCCCTGAACACCCTTTTGTGTTTGCATCATTGCTAAACGGTAGTTCTGTAATTGTCCCACTCAGCTGCTTTCACTGCCTGGGGCCAGTCCTTGTGTCTGCTGCCCATCATCTTGGTTTTGCAATTCAGGGTGTAAGTTATTCGAGGGAAGTGACAGCGTTGTTCCAACTTTATACCAAAAATCTGACAGCGCATCATGTGAAAGGACAGGCTCACAGGAATTCACCAGGCCAAGCTTTTCAAAAGCCCCGGTGGTTTGGGGGGCCTGCACTGTGATGCAGTAAATAGATCTGATTATCAGTGGGCACATGGGCAGAAGCATTGCCACAGAAGGGGCCTCTCACTCCTCTCTGCTTGCTTTGATGTCCTGGCAGGGACCCTGAAGCTCCAAGATGTCCTGTGATATGTTCCTAAAAACACTGATGTGCTCATTTCTCAATGGCTTCTGAAAACAGTCAGCACTTTCAGTCAACAGGAGGCAAACAGAGGCCAATCTTTCATCACAATATATAGACCTCGTTAATTTATATATAGTGTGAACCCTGAGGGCTCTAATTCATCCAATCAAAGTTTCCTGGGACTTTATAAGCTAGGTTCATTCTGTGTTGGAGCAGCTGTGCTGGAAACAGAGGGCTTCAGCAATTCTTTTATTTGCTTCTGCGTTCAAAGACCTCTAATTTTGTGGTGAAAATGTATTCCTATTATTCGGGTTTCTTTTGGGGTTATTTAATTTTGGTTTGGGTTTTTTGTGGGAGGGCTTATCCGTACTCCAAAGTCAGAAATGCATTTTGCTGAGCTCTGCATATTGTACTAAAGTTAATCTACAAAGGTTTTGCATTAAGACAGTTAAAATTATTTCATCTCTGCCAAATTAAAAAACCTAAGGTCAAGTAATTTCCCTTTGAATTAATTTATGCAAAATATTTAAACAAAATCCTGTGGGTTTAAAACCTTAAATGTAAAGTAAAAGTACTGCTTTAAAAGGAAAAATTAAAACCCAATATTTTAAAATTAAGTAAGATGACTTTTGATTAAACCCTGACAAGATTTAAGAGTTTGCTTCACTTTAAGGGCTCAGGACAGTTGTTGCTAATCTTAAAAGAATCAAAGAAAGTGCTTCAGACAGTATATATCCCCTATGGAGAAAAAATACAAGGAAAAATGCAGGCAAGTAACTGCAGTTCAAACATTTTATGTCTTCGAGTTGTTGCACTTTTATATTAGGTGAATATTTGTGTGTGTTTCCTAGTGGGACTGGCCGTGCATTTCTCAAAAGTGACAGTATCAAAGATGCTATTTGATATCCAAACCTTGCTCTACTGGTTTTGCTATCATCTGTGGAGAAATGGAACATAAGAATGACCTTATGATGTGGTTTTGCATCAATAACTTCTTTGTACCTTGGTCCAACCACACATTCGCCCTGGATTAAAGCTGCCAATTTGAATTCTGTAAAACAGTGTCCAGTTTTGTTATTGAAACATATTGAAACGTATTGAAACAGGAGCAGGGCCATCCTGCTGCTGGTGTACACCAAAAGGATTTTAGAAGGAGGAAGAAAAAATGTGCCTATTTCAGAGTTAATTATCTGTGTTTAGAATGTCTGGTGCTTCTTTAAAGCGCTAGCCCTACAAAATAGGTTTTGCACAATTAATATGTACCTGCTCAGTATATCAGACTTCTCTGCTGTGTCATTCCTGCAGGGTACACAGTATACATCCTGGGGGATGTGTGGTTGGAAGATGTTCCGTGTCCTCTGCTTGGTGTAATTTACTTCCTTCCATTGCAAGAAATGGTTTTTTTGGTAGGGTTTGGAATTATGGAGTAGAATGGAATCGATGGAAACCCCTGAAACGAATAACAGGCAAGAAGTAGGTGCAGCCTGGGACACTGCACAGAGGATGGAAGTCAAAGACTGTTTTAAAGGTACACAATACCTTGTTGTTTGCATTACAGCAGATAGAAAAGAAAAAAACCATCAGTAACAGAAGCTTGAAATATGCAGACTGGAACAGAACTGATATACAGATTCAGTGGGTGGGAAACTTTGGTAACCACAGTAACAGTAGGCGGCTTCAGCCTTTTGAGTTATTCATCCTTGCAACAGGAATTCAATAGAGCAGTGCTGGAAATTTTGCTTGTCCCTTGGAAAAGTCAAAACAGACCCCATGGATCACAGTTACTGTCTTGTGTGTACCCGGTCAAATGGCTTTCCGAGGAAGAACTAAGAGAGGAATCTCTTTCCTTTTATTTTGCACTTTGGTAGCTTAGCTCTGTGAAATGCAGATTTTTCATGATACTGTATTGGAAGCTGTGCTATTTATGTGTTTCCTTTTAAACAATGTTTGGGTTTCATAGTAATTCACATTTTGAAGTCAGCCTTAAAATCTGCACTTATGTTCTTGTATAAGGAATGGTGTTCTGAGGCATGGAGTAGTGGCATAGCCTGTCAAACCCAAGAGGCTGTCAGTGGCAAAGTCTACAATGTATTCTCTTCTCTTTTTCCTGTCCTTTGCATAGAATTCCTTTGGGCAGCATCAGGGTGGTGGAGGGAGAGAAAAATTATGAAAAATTCTTTTTAGCCCTCTATGCACTGGATTTCAGTCCTAGAACTAGACTACAATAACACCTTGAGAAAAAAGCTTGACCATGAGGATGCTTAGTAATGAATACAAAACCAAGCACAGTTTTGGAATAAAATAAGGAAACATTAAGTTTTGTTTAAACACCTTTGTTCTCAGAAGTTTTCTTTTAATGATCACAAAGATGTTGTTGCATGAAAAAGTAATTTCTGGCTAGTGATCCAAAACGCATCCCCAGGCACATCTGGGAAAGCGCTACGGCTGCTGGGAAATGACCGGGTCACCTCTGGAGTGGGATGGCAGTGGTGCTCCTGGCCTTCTCCTGTATCTCAGATTTCACGCTGTCTCTCTCCTTGCAAAGTCCTGCTCTCCCTCAGCAGAGGCTTGCCCAGCAGGGGTGGGTTTCTTGGGTCTCTGCGGCCCTGCCAGCTGGGCTGGCTGCTGAGATGCTGAGGTTGGAGAGCCCCAGCGTGTATCTCGGAACCCCTGGGGCATCCACGGAGCTGGCTCTGTGTGCACAGTCCAAGTAAACCCTCAAAAACATAAACTTTTAAAATATTAACAGGTAAGTAATGAAAATCCTTTTCAGACAATTAAAATGCTACACGGATGATGATGGCCAGCCAGTTCTAGAAAAGATTGCTGGTGACTTTTATTTTAAAATAAGAAAACTAATAACTGAGACTTCTTGCTAGGATGAGAAAAACACTTCTTTGCCTTAACGTTGTATTGTACATATTTTTCCGCTTTAACGGTAAGTTTAGCCAAAAATCATGAAAAAATCTGTAATTAGCTCCAGCTTTACAAGTATAAGTCCATATGCTAGTTAGCCTTTAGAAAATAGCCATTTGTGTTAAATTCATCAAGAATCTCTCATTAAAAACTGAGCACACGTGAATTAGTTTGACAGGGAAGAACTGCTGGAGCATTTGCTGGGATTTGGCTCTGTGTGTTCCCAGCCTTTGTCTCCACTGCAAGTGTTGCTGCCAGCTATTTCACCCAGCCTAGCCACAGCCTTGGAGCCCAGAATGATTTGATTAACAGATGATGAATTATGAGAACTTGAACCGCAGCTTGTGGTTGCAGTCCCACTGCATTAGTACTTTGATTCCCGGCTGAGTTTGAATATTATTCCACAGACCCCATTAGGTTGGCTTGGTCAGACATGAAGCATATATTAAAATTAAGTCTGAGGTATCTGTGATTGGATGGGAGTTCATTTATAGAAAATAAAGATGTGTATAGCTTTTGCTATACTGCCGTGGAAGAAGGCTGAATAAGGATGTGAGTAAGCAGCTCATCAGAAGTGTTCACAAAGCTGACGGCAGATTCAGCTTGAGAGGCTGAAGTGGTTTCATTGTGGGCTGTCTGAGTAACCCTGAAACAAGATGCTGCTTTACTTTTTTCTGTTGACACCAGAAAAATCTCCCCAAAACTCTACAAGTGCTTTTTCTTCTCAAAGCACACACACTGAAAGGAGAGGTGAGGGTGATGAAGGAGTATGTTAAAATATGAATAGAAGGTATAATTATAGCAGCCACTACTCTGTTAAAGCAGAGTTCTCTGTATTACCATGAATTTCTAAGCTCTCTTCAGGAGCTGCAATGCTGAAACCAATTTATTGTTAACTTGTTTTAAAATGCTTTAGATCATGAGTTTAATTATTTAATTAACTGAGTTGTCCTCAGGTTGAGTCATCCAGAATTTGGATAGTGAACTGCCTGCTACATTTGTCTATTTGTCTTCATGAGAAATTCAGTTCTTCTGCCTTTTTTTTTTTTTTAAGTTATAACATGGAACAAATACTTATAATTGACTCTATTCCATGTATCTTTCACCTGGTTAAATTTCCTTAGCATTGGTTGTACTAATACACATTATTCTGCACACTTGCGTCTAAAATTTAAGTAACTTGAGTGAGGGTTTGTTATTACTCCCTGGTTCATTATCACCCAGGCTCAGCTTGATCAAGTCAGAAGAGATGGGCAGGATAGGCTAGAAAAGAAGATATACACAAAAAAAGAAATCATAGTATTGGCATAAATGCCTTAAAAATGCTCATTGGAACACATAGAAATAAATTATGTTACAAAGAATATTTTGCTTCCCAACCTGTGGAGATTGCATTAAGCGCCTACTTTGTTTCCAAGTCTATTTATAGTTCCTAGATTATGTGAAATCCTTATGAAATTGTTTAGTACCCATGGTTACCAAACGCATTTCACAAACTAACACAATTCTAATGCTGTAATATATCAGCAAGTTTTTTCTCTTTTCCCAGCAGTAGGTTTCTGGTACAAATCCTCAGAGGTATAGATAATAAAATCCAAAAATATTTCCTATATTTGCAGTAAGCTGTATTTAACATTAGCGTTTCTGCATGGCTTTACTGTCAGCATGGTATTGTGGCCCTCTGGAAGCATAAATAGTCTTGGCCTGCCTTGTATTCCAGTGAAATTTGTCAGTCTTTAGGACATGCCATTTCTAAAGAGATGACAGCTGTAAAGCCTTCATGCCTAAATCTAAACAGCACCTAAGCCACATAAAACTCCCTTTTTACTGTCCTTTTCTGTTGTAAATGTAAACAGACAGCTGCAAGCGTTGCAGCTGCAATAACTCTAGTGTTAGAGGTCCTGTGATATTTTCTTATTGTGGTAGGATTCACACATTTTTTTAATGTTTTGTTCTTTTCATGTGATGATTCAGGAAATGTGTGAAATTGAGGCAGGGATGCTGTGTCTTACAGGTTCTCTGTGATATAAATATAGGACTATTCACCAAAGACTTTTACAGCTATGAATGATACTCTGTGAACAGAAGAAAACTGGCACAATTGACATAATACAGAGAAACTAAAGCTATTTCTTAATCTCACTTGCTTTTAATTTTGCCCTTCTCCCATTTTGCCACCTCTGATACATATCTCACACACAAGAATTGTGTGATGCCAATGAGCTATGACAGAAAAGAATAATATTTACAAACTGTCTTATTTACTCCTTTGCCGTTTTCCTCTAACGATCCCTTCATAGCCCTATGTATATATATAACTAAATCAAGTAGCAGAAGCCAACATGACACCCGTATGTGCCAGTAATTAGCAGGTACAGGCTGATTGCCATCAGAAGCGGGTAATGTTTCGGCACTAATGGGCCATTGCAGTGAGAGGGCGTTACAGTCTCAGCACTTCTTTTCTGCAGTAATGTCATCCTGGGCATTTTCTGCTTTTCTCGCTGACAACAGCTTGAAATATAATCACAGCTAAACCAGGTAATCCACCTGATCGAGATCTGCTCACTAAGGAAAAACAGTGGGGAAAAGGAAGCATTAGGAGCAGCGTTAGTATTTCAGAAGTATCTTTAAATCGTTTAAGGCTTGTATAGTTTTTCACTCCTCTCATGCTACTTGTTTGTTAAATAAAAGCTTACAGGAATCCATTCAATTCACAGGAGAGCTACAAAACTGTGATGTTTGTATCCATTCCTGTGAACCGTTTATTCTATTGTTGCAATTCATCTCCTCCTTCAGATCTGTGTGTTAGTTGATCAACATGATAATTGGAAACATACATGAAATGCCGATTGCTCAAAGTAGATTTTGGAAGGGGGGAAAGTAAATAGTTCTCATGGAGCTTTATTTGTAGAACATAGATCCTAATTGCATTTTCTCATTCCCTCATAAGCAGTGCACAGGGATTGGTAGGTGCAGGTGTTTTATTTTTCAGTGGATAAAAAACAATTCTGTTCCGTTCTGTGCTGCCATTAGAGACTGGGAGACTGAAGTAAGCAGAGAGAGGATCGTTGCTGCTTCTGGCCCTGGCCTGGCTGTTTTCACAGCCCACCAGATGCTGAGCCTCACCTGCAGCAGCAGCAGCAGCTCCTATCCGCCTTGCAGCCTGGGGCCTGGACCCAGGAGAGTTATTTTGCAAGGGCTCGTGCAGGGGATGACTGAACAAAGACCCACTATGTGAGTTGCTTAGGAAGGCAGAGACTGTCTGTTCATGTCCTGCAAAATACATTATACCTGGGATAAAGAGAATTTTCCCTACTCTTTTTAGCCTGCCTCTGAAGCTTAAACAACCTTGGTATAGCTAGAGCATGGAAAGTCTGCCTGTGGGAGGAAGATATCCGATATCTTGAGATACAGGATGCCAACAGCTGTGAGCCTCACTCTTCATTTTATTCCTGCCTTGGGAACAGGCCATGCAAGCAGACCAAAGCTGCCAGTGTGGAATGACTAAGCAGAAAGCAGGCAGCTCCTCGGAAAGTCCAAGTGGGGATGTCCAAATTACCGTGTGGTTGCACTGCTTTCCTTACCCAGCCATGGAGGAGCTCTAATGCGAGAAACGCGAAGCCAAGATTGAGGAATTAGCACCCACTAAGCCGGGCAAAGGAGCTGTGGCCAGGGTGTGGTGGGCTGGTGGAGGCGGGAGGGGCTGGCTTCCTCCCCTCTCCCCCACCTGCAATTGCTCTTTGCTACCTCCTCGTTAAGGCCTACTTCCTCATGAACTCCAAGTTATCCAAACCTGGAACGTGTTTGCACAAATGCTCAGGATCTGTAAATCCAGGGCCGTACTAAGGTGGCAGCATTTGTGATCTGAGCCTCAGAATACTGTAGACAATCTGATCTCAGCATCTGCTGTGTGAGATAATTGGTGTGTCTTGGCTGTGTGTCTGGTGTTAGGCTGAGCAGAAAGATGAACATGCTGTGCAGATTAAGGTTAAGCCAAAAACAACATTTCCGTGAATGTTGCTGGAAGTGAGCTTGTCCACAGCATGATCTTGCAAATGTGATGTCTCCCCATGAACCATTTACTCTCTTTCATCCAGATACTCTAAAGTTCCATGTAGTTTTGTTTCTTTTGTGATTTATGAGGAAAAATATCTATCACTCCGTTGACAGTCTCTAGATACTATTCTAAATGTCACCGTCATCTGAGCCACGTGAGATCACCCCCATTGTGCACTCATGTAGCCAGACTCTCCTATTGGATCTGTTTGCCTTAAATGTGGCACCACATCAAGTGTGAATAAACCTATACCTACAACCACAGAACAGTAAAAGGAACAGCAGGAAAACCAGATACTGAAGACAACAGATAATTCATTGGAAGAGACGTGAAT
This sequence comes from Melanocharis versteri, assembly GCA_013397845.1. Taxonomy (NCBI): domain Eukaryota; kingdom Metazoa; phylum Chordata; class Aves; order Passeriformes; family Melanocharitidae; genus Melanocharis; species Melanocharis versteri. Next base: position 561,259 of record VZTG01000482.1, read on the forward strand.
GATGGCCACTTTGAACATGAAGTATTTGATTTATAGCGATTTATGGTTTAAAATCCATGTACTTTCAGTGTTACTTGCAAATGAAAAGCGAATAGTCGCTGATATTAAAGGCCTATCTGTGGACTCTCAGTTGTGCTATAAAACAGCAGGAGTGTCTATATTAATGTGCAAAAGTGATCACTGGAAACATTTCTTTAATTGTGAGTTTTAATTGTAAGAGATTTTTTTAATGTCACTTCCTCTTTTGTGAATTGTGGCTGACCATGTTCAGACACTCATGAAGGCCAGTACACTTCCAAGTAATTTACCAGAATTTTGAAGCCAAACATATTGGAGTCTCAGTTGACTTCCTTTTGCCTTGGCACAAACACTGAGATAACTGTGATTGGAACTGAACATTTTAGCTTCAGATTTCTCTGTTCTATGAAAGGAAGAACACCTGTCTTTCTGTGATCCTAGCAATTCTTAAAATCATTCTAGAGACACTTGTGCTCAGATGTAATTTCTTCTGTAATAACTGAGTTTTTGCGAGTTACTTGCAAACCTCTCTGAAGCTCTTGAATCTCTTTTTTATTTTCTGTAGTGATTATTCTCCCTCCCTCTTTCTCCCCTCTCTCTTTTTTCTTTTTTTTTTCCCTGCCAAAAGGAAGTTCATTTTAGAGTCACATTTTCCAGCCATGTATTGGGGAGGATGAATCCTAAAATACCAACTAGTTTAAGCTCACTCTCTACATTTTTACAGGGCTCACTGCAAATCTCGTGTACAACAAAGGAGACTTTGCATCAGCTCTAACAGATTTCAGCTTGAGAAAACATATTGTATTTTCCAGTAAGATGATGTATCTCTATCCTCTTTTTTTCCTACACTCTTCAGTCTCTCAATTTATTTTTTTTTAAAGTTGGGGGTGTTTAGTTTTGTTTTGTTTTTTCATCTGGATGCTCTTTGCTTCGCTTTTCTCCCTGTTTTAGTTTTTCCGAAGTGGGATTTGATCCTGGTAGAACTGGGGTTCAAGCTGATATTTTAGGACCAGAATGTGACTGAATTGCTGATTAACTACAGTAAGTATATTCATCTCTTATTAAATATTCAAATATTCAAAGTGAAAATGTTAGTTTCACTTTAGAAGATGCTGTTCACATTTATGTAACTTCATTGTTTAATATAAAAAAAAAGACCTAGAAACTTGCTTTTTTCAGACTTGACAGTATGAACAGCAGTTTCACACTGTAAATCATGCTGCATAATACTACAATTTCACACTATAAATCTGTAAACCATAAATTAAAAATAGGGCCTATAGCTACATGTCTGTGTGCCATGATCACATTTTTCTGAGTTTTTCCTATAATAGTTTAAGACTTCTTTTAGGGTTTCTCCTACTGGTACTGCAGGTTGGTGATGATTTGGTAGAAGGCCCTCTTCTTTCTGGTGTGAAAGAAGCAGTGCCACAGCTCAATGGCCAAAAGCAGAGCTGTGCAAGTGGGCCGTGCCCGCAGGAAGTGTGACAGTGGTTTGTGGATGCTGATCTTGGCCTGGCCTGCTGCCCTTGCAGAGTTCACTCAGTTATTTCACTTCTGCCTTTTGCAGGATTTTCAATTAAAGGACTGTGCAGGCCATTCCACCACAAGAGTCAAGTGCTGACCCCGTCAATGAAGTCTTGCAGCCTCTGTGTGTGGCAGAGCATGATCCTCAATATCATCAGCAAACTATGTGAGCTCCTCCCAGAGCAGAAGTGATTTGATTTCCAGCCATGAAAATGCAAGGTTGGTGGCAGAACAGGACACGTCTTGTTATATGTCTTACTAATTTTTAACCACTTTTAAGTAAGATTAGATTGGATCATCGTTGATATAAATAAATCAAGCTCACTGTCCCAGTGGATACAGTGAAGATGCCAGCACTTCTATGGACTAGAATTCATACTGGAAGAGTTGTGCAAAGTAATGATAATGGATTATGACTAAGAGCAATTAACCTTTGCCTATGTCATGTGTGTTTTATACGAAATCACTAGGTGAAATGAAGCTTACTTTGAAATAAGCAGGAGGTATTCTTTTGGCTTTAATGGCCGTGCATTTCACCCATTACATTCTACGGCTTTTGAAATCAAAAGGGAAGACAAAGAATAGAAAGTTGTTCTTATTTTTTTATTGAAACTGTCCCTCAGACAACATTGACCAGCAGGTATCTCTTGGAAGGGTGGTGGATGCAGGTGCACTGCATGTTTTTGCCTCAGTCTTTAGGGAATAGTGGCTTCATTTTCCTTTTCTCTGAGTTCATTTCTTTTTGTGTAAATGTCCTCTTTTTCTTTTGAAGCTTGTTGCAGTAAGAAGGCTTCACTTTAATTATAGTGAGCTATGATAGAGTTTCTAATGAGTCTGAAAGGCAGCAATATCCCAGACACAGAGGCTGCCTGAAAAAGGCCAGGCAAGTGTCAAACAGGTTCCTCTTTAAGACTTCAGGAGATTATATGCTGTTGTAGAAGCCCACTGTGCAATTACTTCACTTTCATTGTCACAGATGGCTACTGAAATCATTCTGTCTGATAGTGTTTGATGAAGCATTTAACATTTCAAATCACAGTGGACTAATACAATTCAGAATGAATCTTGAATATTTTAACTGGATTAAATATCTGAGAATTTTTTGTCTCAATGTGCCATGCTTTTCGACTTTCAGAAAATCTCAGGAGCTTTAAAGCCATAGTATTAAAAATGCTGTTTGCTGCTGAGGACACTATGGAATAATGAAAAGAATCCCACCTTTCCTTGGTGGCTCTGGCTGTTCCTTTCTCATCATAAAGTATGCATTAGCTCTTTCAGACAGCTGAACAGTCCCATTGTCCTGGGCACAGAAAAGCATAAAATCACTGGCAATCACTTTGCCATTGTGTTTGGAGATTAAGGGACAGGACCTGACAAATGAGACAGACCTTGAATCAGAAGAAGAGGTAGCATCAGATAATGCAGCTAAACAGTATGTCTAGCACAGATTAGCTCTGAATGAATTCTTGACCAGTTATTCCTCTGGCAACCTATTTTCCAAAGAAAGGCCTTGATTAATCTTTCAAGTAGTATTGATTTTTATTTCTAATTCTCAATATATTTTGTGTTCAGTTTTAATTAAGATTCATGATGGTCTTGTAAGCTTCCAGGAATGCTCAATGAGCATATACGGAGCTCATAATCCAGAAAATTATCTGGATGCTTATTTCTGTGGTTGTTCTCCTTACTCCCATCCTGCCACCTGAATAACCTCATCCTGGCAGCACATATTTGTATCAGTATCAGTTTTCTAATGTAAAAAGCAGTGCACAGGGATTTATGGGAAGATCTTGGGATGACTCAACTATTGGCTGCTGTCTCTGCAGCAGAAGGCTGTGGTTTCCATTTCCACCTCATGTACTAGGCTCATACCCAATGCTTGGCACTGTCTTTTGGTGACAGGGGGTGTTTCACTGAGGAAGATGTCATCCTGAACATGACATGATGAACTCAGAGCTATTGTTTCTCCATCTGGAAATGAAAACCCCAAGGAATACTTCAGACAGTGCAGGAGCTTAGCTTAGGGCACAGCCAAAGGTTCCCAAAATCATTGCTGTGGCAATGTGTATGTGAGATGTTCAGTACATGACAACCACGTTTCTGCCTGAAGAGTTTTTGCAGCACCACTGTCTATATTGTTTTCATCAGTGCACAGCATCTGTTGTGCCATTTGTAAAACACTCAGATTTCTATTAGCAGAGCAGACATTTTTCTTCTGTGCAAGCGACAGGAGCTGTAGCAAGTCAGCTCTGCTGCTGCCTCTTCTTCCAACCTCTGCAAACGTGTATCCTTCCTGTTGCTGCAGGGAGAAAGTCAGTTGGAGAACTCAGTGTGTGGCACCACTGGAGCATTTGAATGTGTTTGCCAAGGGAAATACTGCATTTGATTCCATATTCTTCAGTGATATGGAGACAGAAATTCTTTAATTATCGTGCATGATGGAGGCTGTCACAAGGGGCCAATATTGGCAGTTCATAATTGTCTTTAGTAAAGGAGCTTGAGGTACCTAGGGAAAATACAAGATTTTGGCTCATTATGATGTTCTGCTTTCAATCTGAATTTTAAAAACAATTGTTTTTCTGTTATCTGTGTCTGTCCATCTAATTCCCTTACCCCAGCTTTTCTCCACTTCTCTGTAATCTTCTTAAAGATTTCTGCTTATTTCCTTCCTCCCCTTGTCAGAGAAAGAAGGAAGGAAAGTAGAAAAGAAAGAAGGAAAGAAATATTTCAAGTACTTTCTCCTTTTTCCTTTTCTTTAAGAAACATGGAAAATGCTTGTGTGAGAACAGTGATAATAGCCAAGGACCAGACTTCAGCCCTGTGTTTGCGTGCTTTTCCAGGGAGCATGGTGATGATTATGAACTGATCCAGTCACAGCCCATTAACAAGCTTGTTCTCATACAGAGAGCTGATAGCAGATTTCAGATGGATTTGGGGTTAGATACACGCGATGAAAATGCTTCTGTTTGTTCTATTCTCTTGAGGCTGGATGCCACACTGTGAAGCACCAGCCTTGCTGCTATCAGTGGTGAACTTGCCTCCCTTCACCACAAATCTAATCTTAAAGAGCAATCAAAAATGTGCTCTAGAAGTATCTTTTGATGTCCTATTATCCCTAGGCAGGGGATACCAGGATCCTACCAAGGACGCCATCATGTTCTAAAGCCCTGATGTTCACAACATTTCTGTGGTCACCTTGGAGAGCTGAATCTTCCTCTCTGTCTGAACTCAGAAATAACTCTTGATGGAATTTGGTGGAAAAACAGTTCTGAAAAGTATTTGCAAGTGAGAATAAATACATTGCTTGGTACCATGACAAATACCTTGCATTTTTATAAGTGGTATGAATGTGCAAGTAAATTGGTTTGCAATTCTCATGACGCAAAACTAAGTTGAAAACCCTAAATTAAATTTGTCTTCCAGTCCACAGAAATAAGAGAGCATGCAAGAGAGTCTGATATGTGAGCAAAGTTGCCTATAAAATAGACTTCTCTCAGGGAATTTAAGTAGCTTTCTTCTTTAACAAAAATATGGCAGTTAGATGCTCTGCCAAACTTTTAGTGGCTTAAAACTCCAAGATCTCCACAGAAATCTGGAAAAGAGCCATTTTGGAACACGGTTTTTATCAACAGGGATTAGAAGGAATGATCAAAACAAATTTGAAGTTTCAATAAACAAACGAGTTTCCATCTTCATTGCTTGGATTCCTATTTCCCTCTTATGCAGGTAGTACTAAATTGCAGGTAGCAGGTGGGATTCTTGTTCTTCATCAGTCTTTAATATCACTTCATATATATTTAAAATTTATAATAGGTCTCATGAATTCAAATGAGACATCACAGTCCACAGATAAAACTGCAATAACAGTTATACAGATTTTAGAAAATAGCCAACCCCAGGTGTTGACTCATGAATATTTATACACATCAGTCATCAAGGAAGCAAAATACAGTTTGGACCTGATCCTATTCCAAATAAAATGGATAAAAAACCACCCAACACTAGAAACAATCCTTTAAAAGACATCTGAGAAAAAACCAACAATTTCCCCTCTCCATGTGTATCCCCAAAAATGGGTTGCAGTAGAGGGATCAGAAAATGAATACATGTTTTTGCTTTTTTTATTTATTGAGATGGTACTTGTTTTTCCTCAGTTTAGAATATATTCTTATCTAAAAGTAAAGCTATTTTTTACATACAGTTTTTTTTAATTGTGTCACAATGTTTGAGTTTAAGCATATATTCTTTGCATGATAAATTTCATGAATAAAAGCAATTTGTGTGACACCTGTGGAAGAAAATGCATACACAAAAATATTTTAAGTCAGTAGAGATTTTATTTTAATTTTGTATAGCTGGAATACAGCCAAATGGATTTTTCTCACTTAAAAAAAAAACATTCAAACTGGGGAAGTTTCTATTCCAAAAATGATATTTGGAGTGTTCTGGAGAAGGAAAAAGAAAGTCTGGAATTGAAATGAGATAAATACAAATACCTGGTAAAGTATGAGGTCTAGGTCGGATTCTGACTTTATTTGCACCTTTTTACACACTTGGATATTTCCTTTAAGTTACATTGTTAAAGATTTATTTCATGGCGCTGAGACCAGGATCATTTGCATGAATGCCTGACAAAGCAGAAGAGACAGTTTGAGAGATCAGGAAAATAGGACCAAACCTAGACTTTATATAGAACTTAGATTTTCACTCTTCCCTCAGTTCTACATTTTCCTCCTGAAAACAAAACTCCATGAACCAGGGAGACAGTCAAAAGAGAAGAGAAAATGCTTGTGGCAATAAAAATAACATAAATAAAGGTTCAGGGAACATGATCAATTGTTCAGAAAGACCTAAATCTGTTCTTTTTTTTCTAGTGACCATGTATGGTGAGGGAAGTCGTGCATTCTGTTCCTTTTCTTGATAGTCTGTCATTGTCCTGCACTGGCAGGTAAGGTTTTACCTCATGATAATCAGTCTGGGAAGTCTTCACTGTGTTCCAAGTTGAAGAATTGTACTGAGTTGCAGGATACTGTATGCAAGTGCAGTAGCCTGCAAAAGTCAAAAATAGTAGCTTCCCATCTGTTTATTTCAACATGGAAGTTCTCTGGCACTGGAGTGCAAGAAAAGTTGATTACATGAGGTGAGAGGACCAGAGCTATGCACTCAGATCTTTGTATGTGTTCAGTGCCTTTAGCTTTCTAACTTGTGTCAACTTCCAAAACTGGCTACAGTTCCAGGAGCAAAGTTACTTGAATAAAACGCATAAATATTGGAAAATTTTTTTGCAAATATGGCAGAAGTGATACCACAGCTCACAGTGGCTTGTCTGGAGCACTTACTATATGAGAGGTTTTTAATAGCCTTTATGTATTTTTGATGAAGACTTTGAATCCCAGAAGATTTACAGAAAACACTTAAGGATGTTGTTCCATTTAAAATATTTCACACTTAATTAGGTAACAGAAACAATATCTGGCTGTGGTTTAAATTTTAAGCTGGGTATAGTCAGGGTGAACAACTAATGCTTTGATGGGAAAAGAATTATTTTGGGAATTATTTGTGATATGTAATAGGGCCAAAAAAAAAATTGTTAATGTTCTGGTTTAAAGGAAGTACAGCAGGACATAAATAAAAATTCTTTCATATGCAGCATCAAATGAGAACGTTAAGTAGGCTGCCCATCTGGCGATCTTGTAGGCAATTCTGCATTTTCTTTCATTTCTTTTCATTGGATATATTCTTAATACAGAATGCAGTTCTTTTGCTGAGCATAGTGTTGTGTGGGTAGGGGGAAATGTCCAGGTGACGCATGGCAATGTCATTACTTTAGTCAGTGCGACTGTGTAAGGAAGGGAACCAGTTTTCCTCATGCGGTGTCCAGACCGAGAATCAGGTACAGGCAACTTGACATCGATCCCACACTTGAGAAGGGATTTATATCAGTGGGAACAAGTGGCATAGAGGAGTAGAGGAGTTAGACGGCTGCTTGCAACCGTGACAGAGCCTCATCCGTCTTCGGATATCAAGGTGAAAACAGGCAGTGGCAGACACCGTGGGGCGTCTTTACATCACCAGGGAATGTGCTTTGTATCTGCTTAGTCACTGTAACTGCTAACAGAAGTCTGCAATATCTAGAGAAACAGCTTAGTGCATATTAATTTCTTTGAATCGCCCAAATTAAAGCAGAAAGTACAGTCAGCTTTCTATGGACTCAAACAATTAAGGCAAATTTAAATAGATTAAACACATCTGTCTGTACTTAAGCAGAAAAGGGATTAGGACTTAAATGTAACAACATAACCCTTGTTCAGCTGTACGTCAGGCACAGTTTGCAGTTCTGTGCTGCATAATGATTAAAATTCATACAGAAGTATTGCTAAGAGAGGAAAGACATTTTAATTCATGTCTTCTAATTAATTAACAACTAAATATAACATAAAGACAGCATAAGAGAAGGAAAGGCTCTGAGTCATCTGATACCCTCGCACTTTGTTGCCATAAGGAACACCATCTTTAGCTATAGTTTCATGACTCTGCACTGCTCGAGTTGAAAATTCACAGTGCACAAGGCACATGGAACCTAGTGAAATTTGGTTCCCAAAATGGGACGGGGATGACAGAATATGTGCCACATTCAGATGAGCGACTCAGATGTAAAATAGTCCTTCAGAGAGACCACAATGTTCTGTGTGAAAATCTATTTGAAGTGTACCAGCAGTACGTGTTGCCAGAACAGTGGTGCTGGAGGCTGCTGTGTGCTCTGGCCGCAGAGCAGAGGTGTACCAATGAAGGCAAGCTTTGCACTGTCCCCAGCAATGTTTTAACTCTGGCACGGAACTGTCACAAGTGGATCTGGAATACATTTCTTTGCAGCAGCAGCAGCATAACTGAGGAACGTCGGTGAGGGCAGGACGGCAGTGTGGGTGTTTCATGAGTTTAGTCTGTATTGTTAAGGTTAGAAAGCACGGCGTGATTTGGAGCCGAGAAATCAAAGTATTAGCAAGCTGAGGGAGAAATCCCAGTTTTTTCTGACTCTGTTGCTAAACCTGGCAGCGCCTAAATTGCCAATAGGAATGACATTATATATCATATAATATAACCACCCGTGGCAGGCATATAACCACCCGTGGCAGGGAAGCAGGTGGCACGCAGACAATTAACCCCTTGCCAGCCCCGTCGCTCCCGGCCCAGACCGGTGCGCACCGCTGGTTTCTCCCGCTGCTCCGCACAGCGGCTCTTCCAGCAGGGCAGCGGCATCGCCCAGCCTCCCAGAACAGCAACCTGCGGGAGCCGACAGGGCGCAGGCTGCTGCTCGGGGAGGTGGCTGCGGTGGCCGGGGCGATGGGTGGCGGGGCTGCGGAGCCGCGGAACCGCGGGGCTGCCGCTCCCCCTCGCGGCCCCGCCGGCTCCGCCGCGCTGCGGGAGCCGCCCGGCGCTCCGGGGCACCCAGAGCCCGGCTCCGAGCGCCTCCTCCTCCCCGCTGGCCAGCACGGGGGTTTCCCGCTTCCCCGCCAGCCCGCTTTCCCCCGGTCCTGCCTGGCGGCAGCAGCGGCAGGCACGGAGGAAATCAAGCGGGTGCTTTGCNGTTTCATGACTCTGCACTGCTCGAGTTGAAAATTCACAGTGCACAAGGCACATGGAACCTAGTGAAATTTGGTTCCCAAAATGGGACGGGGATGACAGAATATGTGCCACATTCAGATGAGCGACTCAGATGTAAAACAGTCCTTCAGAGAGACCACAATGTTCTGTGTGAAAATCTATTTGAAGTGTACCAGCAGTACGTGTTGCCAGAACAGTGGTGCTGGAGGCTGCTGTGTGCTCTGGCCGCAGAGCAGAGGTGTACCAATGAAGGCAAGCTTTGCACTGTCCCCAGCAATGTTTTAACTCTGGCACGGAACTGTCACAAGTGGATCTGGAATACATTTCTTTGCAGCAGCAGCAGCATAACTGAGGAACGTCGGTGAGGGCAGGACGGCAGTGTGGGTGTTTCATGAGTTTAGTCTGTATTGTTAAGGTTAGAAAGCACGGCGTGATTTGGAGCCGAGAAATCAAAGTATTAGCAAGCTGAGGGAGAAATCCCAGTTTTTTCTGACTCTGTTGCTAAACCTGGCAGCGCCTAAATTGCCAATAGGAATGACATTATATATCATATAATATAACCACCCGTGGCAGGCATATAACCACCCGTGGCAGGGAAGCAGGTGGCACGCAGACAATTAACCCCTTGCCAGCCCCGTCGCTCCCGGCCCAGACCGGTGCGCACCGCTGGTTTCTCCCGCTGCTCCGCACAGCGGCTCTTCCAGCAGGGCAGCGGCATCGCCCAGCCTCCCAGAACAGCAACCTGCGGGAGCCGACAGGANACGGGTGTTTCCCGCTTCCCCGCCAGCCCGCTTTCTCCCGGTCCTGCCTGGCGGCAGCAGCGGCAGGCACGGAGGAAATCAAGCGGGTGCTTTGCGCGGCCCGAATGCAGGAATTCGCCCTCACCTTGCGTGCTGAATAAACGCTCCGAGGAGCTTCATTACTGCCCGGTCACGTTCAGGGCATGCTTCAGCTTCAGCCCAGCAGATCAGCTGTACTTCCCTTTCCTCCTCATCTTCCACCACTGCGGACGCGTACTTTAGGATGTCTGCTAAGTGTTTAGATGGCATTGATCTGTTTTGCTCACACCTATGTTAATCTGTTCTTCCAGCACACAGAAGCCATTTCAGACCATTACCACGTTGTGTTCTGGAAACATATAAAAAGTGCAGCGAATCCAAGAGCAAGTGTGGTAAAAAAGTTTGTTGTCAAAATCTTAATCTGATCAAGTAGTTTTTACTTTGTACATTATTTAAATATGTATTTAAATTCAAAGGGCAATTAGATATTCTTGAGAAAAAACAAAACAAAACCACCTCATAAGCTAGCCTATCAGAAATTCATGTTAATTTGGTATGCATTCCTGTCTGTACTTTTGGTCCTCAAGGGGAAACTATGAGATAATTTGATTTAAAGGGGGAAAATTGACAGACACATAAATTTTTTGTTTCATATTGAAGGCCAGGCATGCCCCGGAGAGCATGGCATCCTGCAAAAGCCTATGGGAAGGTAGAAGGGGGAAAATTACAGAAGAATATGGGCAATACCTCAAGGATGTATGAAGAAACAGTGGATAATAAAGGCAAAGCAAAGAAAAACACCAAAAAAAGTTTAGGTGTTTTAAATTACTGCCAGCAGCTGGTGTTTAGGATACTCTATATGCAGAAATTTTAAGTTTTCCATATTTATCTGACCATTTATCCAGTTTTGACATGAACCTTAGTTACTACTCGTAAAAAGGGCTTTTGTATCAGTATAATAACTTACATTTGTTTTATTGATTTAATTTTCTCCTTCTCTTTCCACAGCGACCTGGAGCTAGTACTTTAATGATCCTTGTCTCCAAAATACAAAATGCTATCTTGATATTTCTTCTGCCCATGATCGTCTCTGCATTCCAGTTAGAAACTACAGAAGCACCATGAAGACAAGTTTTATAGAAAAATAGTAAATTCGATAAGGAGGAAGCCACGAAACCACTGCCAGGCTGTGAATGTCTCCCTGAAGAGCTGTTCAGCAGTTCTGATGAAACTGATGGAGGTGGTTTTAGGTGAGCAGATGAGAGATTCCTTCTGAGCTGTAGCAGATCCTCTCTCACTTTTACCACCACTCTGGTTTTCTGTCTACACCACATGAATGTATGTTTGTACACACATGTTGTACTGAACACAAGTGAAGGGAGAAATAGTTTCTATAGAATTGAAGTAATTGAAGTAATTGGAAGCAAGAAAATGAAGTGATTTTGGATGAGTGTCATACTGTGCTATTACTCCGTAGTTTTTACCAGAATATTTTTATTCCTTAGTTGTCTTTTGAAACTATACAGAGTGCTCTTGGTGAAAAATCAAGGATGATTAAGAGAACAGATCAAAGCAAGCATATTTTTTCTAGAGTGAAGTCATCCACAGTCCTTTGGTAGAGTTCGTTAGTACATGTATATGTGCAATTTTGGATGCCATGGAATTCAGATATTCTTCCCTTCAGTTTTATGAGTTTTCAGTTAATGAGTATTTTATTTCAACTAACGGCTTTTATTAAATACAATGCGCTAAGTAATAGATGATGTCTTTGTTATCTAGATGGCTAGAATAATGCCTAAAATTTAGCAGCAGTATTATTTCTTTCGCTACCTATCTCAAATTCAATTCAAATTCTATCTTTGTGATACGCAACAATCTATGATAATTGCATTATACTAATTTAAACTACAATTCCTTTAGTCTCATGTAATCTAGATGCATCTAAGAAAGACAGCTTGAGTTACAAATTTTGTTTTCCCATATTGGAAGAAATGGAAACTAAATTGTAAAAGTTTTTTTCGTATTACATTTATGGCCATGTAATGCTCTCTGTTAGACTGGTATTGTTTGAATTGTGCTTAGAATTTTATGAACTGCCACTTAATATATAATAATTATTTGTTTGAGTCCTCATTGGTATCAAAACTTGTGCTTAGGTTTTTATTTTGTCTGATAATGAAAAAAATAAGAGAGCAAATATTAGGCTGAAGCCTGCATTTGTGATGGGAGATAGCTAATGTTTTCATCAACCTTACTTTCTGCTCCATAATTTTGGGTAAAAGACAGGTCTAGAAACTTGTGATAACCTCACAACTTTGTGGCTTTAGAAATGCTCAGGAACCAGGGAAAATTATATGTTTTGATTTTGGAGACTATAGCTTCCAAACAGTTATCTCATTCCAAATGGAGACCGGGAGAATGTAGAAAACAAAGAATCAGTTAAAAACTGCTTTAAACACAAGAGATCCTCTCCCTCCTGCCTGCCCTGGGCGCCTCTCTGAATTCCCTCTGAGGCTGGACCAACTTATTTGGATCCATTCACTCTCCTACACTGATTTTTTTCCCCCAGGATTTCTGCTGTTTTATGAAGCACGTAACTGTGACAATTGACCTTCAGAGAACTATGGGAGTTTGCAGAAAATGAACCAAAGGGTTTTTTTGTTTTGTGTTTAGAAAATTGTTTAAATTTTTAAAATAATACTGTGAGCTTCTGGGCATCAGTCACCATTTTTTAATGCCTAAGAAGGAAAATAATGAACTGATTTGTGTACCTAAAGGAAATATTAGTGTCTAGAAGTGTATCCTGCATGAGGTACATAGCTAGACATATGGCTAATGAGCCACTTATTTTAGATAAGTATTGCATATATTTTATGCTAATTATTGGCACAGATATTAATTCCATCAGAGACTAATTAACCAATATCCTCAAATAACTTATGTTCAGCATTCCTGATATCACTAGGTTAGACTTCTTGTGAAGAGATTGATTGCTATGCTTTTTATGGAGAAAAAAAAAACATTAAAAAAATCCTATATAATGCAGTCACAGGTGTTGAAGTCAAAAACCTGCAGTGTGACAGACAAAGGAAAAGCCTTTCTGATAAAGAAATAACTGTCTTGTTTCTTTTAAAGGTAGATCATTTATTCATGACATGAAATTTAGAGAGTCCAGTAGTGACTTGTTTCTTTTCTTAGTCTGTCAAGTACAAATTTTTAACTATATTATTTTTTTATGCAGAATGGCAATAGATATCATAATAAATATTCCAGCATCATACAGTTTTGTACCAATGCCCAAACCATTTTGAACTATTTTTGACATTAGTTTGTAATATGTTTTTTCTTTCACTGGAGGAGTCAGAGGGTTCAGGATGACCAAGTGTCATCTGGGGCAGCTCATTGAAAAGTGAATGAAAATGATGAGATCTTAACTTAATAGTCTGAAATAATTGTGGGGTCCACTACAGTAAACCAGTTCCTGCCTTCTGATTCTATTGAAAAAAGAACTGTACTCAAGGAGGTTTGTAACACATCACAGCTCCCCTACTGAGGATGACCCCAGCTGATGCATAGCATGCAGTTTTGGGGAAGAGCTGATTGTAAAGTGCTTGAGTAGCCTTGTACAGACAGCTGCCACAGTGGGCTTTGCCAGTGTAGAGGGACAAAAGAATCGAGGTTCCTTCATTCATATGCCTTGTGATCTTGGTGTATAAATATAGCTGTAGCATATGTGTGCCTTTTCATTATCACCACTCACTTATACCATTGCTACCTATTATGCTCTGTGTGGTTTTTATCCTCTATAAGCCTTTTATTCTCTCTGTGACTTTGCAAATGTACTCCACAATGCTTTGAAGATTAATCCTATAATTAAAGGACATAGTTAAATAATGAAATTCTGGCTTGCTTATACTGAAAAGACAAGTACAATCTTCAACCATTACATTGCATCTAAAAGCATATTTCACTCAAAGATGCAAAGTACCAGCAAATATTTTCAGAAGAAGGATTTACAGCTGCTGATTCATGACATACCAGGTAAGCGTGAATATCATATATTATGCTTTGTCTGGAATACACTTCATTTAAGGTATAATGTTTAATTCATGTCTACTATTTTTATATGGCAATAGAAATACCTTTTCTTATTATTAAACAGAAAAGGCTTCATTTTCCCAGTACATCAGGGCAAGAAACCACAATTGATTGAAGAGGCAGTGATATGTGCTGAATCAAAATCTAAATATCCTACAGCACAAATTACTCCAATCCCTATTTGATGCATTGTCTGCCTATAGACAAGCAGGTCATAAGCTCATTCACATCCTGTTTCTTCAGTTACCAATTTGCTCTGATACCTGCCTTTATTTGAGGAAGCTGCCCCGCATCTCCTGCCATAACAAAGTCATCCTGCTGGCTGAGCAATAATAGACCAAGCAATCCAGCCTGCTGCCAGAATTCAGCAAGGCACAGATGGAAGTTACAGTCATCAGATGTTTGAGCAGCAGAATACCCTGCTTCTCCTCATTTGTATTGAAGTGTTTCACCTGGGGGATTACTTTATCCACTTGATCTTTCAGTTTGGGCTTGAAATGGAACCCTGGTGATGACTTTTTATAGTTAATGGTCCATCTAGGTCTGCTAGGATTTTCCCTAACTTGCAGCCACGGGAAAAAGAAATGATGCGTTAAGCTCAAAATATTCTGTCTTTTTTTTTTTTTTTTTTTAAGATAAAAGGATTCATCTGATAGAGTACTATAAGAGTACTGAGCAAAATACTGTCTATCCTATGAGTAAAGCCCTGGGGGTAGAATGGACTGAATCATAACAAGTGTTTCACTGGCTACCAAAATACCTGTAGGAAGCATTACCTTGTTGAGTAACTGAGCAGTACATGTAATTTTGATTAAAGTCAGCAGTATCATATGCATTACTTTAAAAACGTTGAAAAAAATACTGTAATGTACCAACTCTGTACAGGCTGTATAAGATAAGGGGGAATTTTGGACAAATGAAGGGGATGGAAAAGAAACAGTGGAAAAAGTTTGATGGAAAGAGTTTTACTGAGTCTGAGGCCTTGACCAGAGAGGAGGGGATCAAGAGTGAGTTTATAAGCTGTGGCAGGTAAAGCTGGTCAATGACCCAAGGAATATGGGTCCTGCCCAAAAGGTCTTGGCCTCAATATAGCTCAGAGAGCCAACATTGCTGAGCTATTTCACTCACATAAACTGTCCTGCACAGATATCTCTCTCTTTCTTTCTCATTCTCCGCCTGGAAGAAAAAGCACTATTTTAGTTGCCCTATGTGATCCTTTTGCTTTTGTCAGTCGCTGCTGTAAGGGAAAGTAAAGAATTGTTAAAAGTGGTGTCCTTTCTATGGAACGGGAAGCAACAATCCTGTAATCTCTATTTGAAATCTGTTGGTAACTGGAAATAGAAATTGGGTGGTCTTTTCTCTTAGAGTTTAGGGAAAGGTGCTGGGCTGCCAAGATTAACTCTTGGTTCTAGTGTTTGTCCTTCTGGCTTTCTCCTGAAAAAATTTCTGTTACCATAAACTCAGCTTTCTTACTTCCTAATTACTACTCTTAGTAAGGCCAGATTGTAGCCTGATTTGTTATCTGGAAAGCTATAGAATTAAGATTTTTTTAAGGCTGTCAGAGGCTTAAAAATATAGAAATATTTCCAGGGGGAAACATTTGACAAGAACAGAGTTAAAGTCTGTTTTTAAGGGTCAGCCCTTATGCTATCCCAGGGTAATGAGATTCTGTCAAAGCATAAGCCTTCTAGCAACTTACTTTAATGTCTGTATGCATTTATATATATTAATATACATACATATATATCCACACTCTTTCTTTTTTTCAATCTTTGTACATCTTTAGAACAGAGTGTGAAGGGAAAGCAGGGGGACAGGCAGGGGATCACCCTATTCAATCCCAGTGTAGTCCATGTTTTATGCAGGAAGAGGGTAGTAACAAAAGAACTAATTTAAATGAGAGTAGCAAAGCCACACCAATTGAAGTACGTTGTACTGAGGACAATTTTCAGGAGATTCTGTGACCTTTGTAAATAATTGCTCTTCCTTGCTGAAAAGCCAGTTGATGTACAGACCAACCTGCAGCACATGAAGCAGCAATCAATGCAGGGTGCTTTTTCCTTCCTTCCTGTGTCAACCCTAAGCTTTCCATTATTTTTGTTCTCTCTTGTCATAACTTCAAGTATGGCAGGTGCCATTCCTGCTTACTGCAAACTGGCACAGCTAAGACACCCAAGCTCCTGTTAATTCATCCATAGGGTGTATGTGCACATACACGTGTATGAATGAAGAGCCTGATTCTAAGGGAAGGGCTTACTTTGAAGATATTTTAACACAAAATTTAAAAACTACTTGTGCTTTATATCTCACTTAAGTAAGTTTTTTAAAGATGAAGCAGTACATAATTTGCCAAAGTTTTGTTTCTTAAAATATTTGCATTTTAGATATAAACCTTGGAGCTCTTTTTATGCAGCCATTGCACTATATTCTCATTTTGAACACCAGCACTGGTTTTTAATTCTTCTCCTTTCCTGTATTTGTGCTATTAAAACAGAAACCTTGAGACATAAATGACTGTTAGAGCTGGTACAAAATTATTCATGGGATGGGTATGAAATCGTGACTGCCAAGCACAACTATTGTAAAAATCTTGGTTTTAAAGTGTGTGTATGAGGCTACAAATAGAACAATTAATATTCTTAAAAATAACTGCCTACCTAAAGATTGTGATTGTACAAATAGCTCTGTACCATGGAAATGACAGGACAGGAGCGGGATGTTCCAGTGTTAAAAATGTGCCCCCCTTTTACAACAAATGATAAATGATTTAGAGGGCAAATTCAATGAAGTGGCTCTTTGTACAGACATGAAGTGGCAACGTTCAAATCTGAGGAAGTGTTCAAACATTTAGGGTTTAACAGGACCTGTCTGGAAGACCAAAGAATAAAAGCTGTATGAGGGCTGAAAATTCTGTTTGTATGTATGTTATGCATGCAAATACTGCCTAGTGTAGGCGTTTAGCTTGCCCTTAGGCATTTTGAAACATGTATGTGCCTTATGTTGCATCCAGATACCCTGGTGCCAGCAGCAGCTGAATGATACTGCTACCACCAGTTTCACGTCCTCCTGTCCTGCTGCAGTCCCTAAAGGAAAACTGCCAGCCCTAATCCTGCTCAGGCTTTCAAGCAGCTCAATGTTTGTGTACTAGTGAAGACATGGGATGGGTTGCTTTAAAGCAGAAAATATGTATTTGGATATGCAATTATTTATTTTATGTTTATTCATGGCTCTCAGTCCTTAAGTTGATCCAAAGGATTGCTATTTAAATTACGTAGTGCTATAAACCTGTTTAAATCTTTTGCTCAAGAATACATAAATAGTAAAATACATTGCTGGCATATTTTTGATCTCATCATCATGAACACTCTTCTTTGCAGATTTTTACTTGAGAACCATTTCTGGCTAATGTAAAGCTGGCTGCCCAAGTTTTAGTGTCTTCTAACCTGCTAAAAAACTCAAGTAAGCACTAGACTTCAACCTTGTCATCGTGGTGGTGTTGTAGCTGCTTAAGAGGCCAAAGTACATTTCTTTAAGCTAGCGTGTCCTTAGTGTTTCTTTAAAGTCAGTGACTTCACAAGTGGTGTAGCACAGGTGGTAAAGCCAGAGCCATTTTTATTAGAATGCTAACCTGGTCTTACAAGGTCTTTGGACTTGTTAAAGCAGAATTAGAAACTCTCAAGGTTTCCCTGATGAGAAGATGATTTTAAACCTAAATCAGATATGAGACTAATATAAGGAAGACATAGAAGGAGGTTAAGATCTAATCTACACCTAATACTAACAAACATGTTAAAAATAAATTCAGGCTTGTCATTTCTGTCAGGTTTTAGAAGGTAGAAACTATTGTGTTTTGATTCTTTGTAACCAGATATAGGAGGGCAACCTGTAAAGCACTATCTCCCCTGAGGCCACAGGGATGACTTAGGGTCAATATTCTCCTCTGATAAACGGTATGAGAAGACCTAATTTTTCAGTGCTTGAGTAGTTCTGGCTTCATATACTCCCAAGATTTTTATTCCTTTTTAACTGGGTTAAGAAAAATCAGTTTCTCTGTCATTTTTCAAGACCTTTATCTTAGGCCTCATAATTACTGAAACTGAGTTAGTAACTTGCCATGCTCTGCTTTTGTTAATCAGGGCTCAAGGACTATATCACTGCTATTTAGACATATGTGGAAATAGTCAGAAGACACAGCTGAAGTCCTCTAATGACTAGTTGTGGTAGACAGCCTTATAAAGCCCTAATAATATTTTGATTATTCAGCTCTGATGGCTCTGATATTTCTGAGTACTGGGCTATCAATTAGTGAAATCATAAAACCTGATATTATGATCAGGGAAAAATCGTGTATGAAACTGAAAAGAAACATCATCTGTTCTTTCACTACTCTGCTCTAGGTAGGGATATCTCTGTTGAATGTCTTTCACAGCAGCCCATAATTAAATATCTGCTTTATACAACAGATGATAAAATGACAGCTGCGAGTGGGTAAAAAATGCTGGGAATTCCAGATGGGATCTGAAGACCATGAACTTGAGGAGAATATATTGCAGAAAAAAAAATCTTTTCTGTTTGTATTTCAGATTTTGTATTTACTGCTCAGTTCATCATCATGCAAATCGACTCTGACAGGGGCATGAGCCAGAGTTCTTACATTTCACAGAAATATTTTCCTTGCTTTCATTAGACTTTAGATCTCTCCTAAGTGTGGAATGTGTGCGGGCAGAACTTTCACAAGCATTGTTGCTAGTATTATCAAACACTCTGGAAGCCTGATTATGATACATATTTGGCTCTATTATGCCATGAAGTAGACATATCAGTTAATTAATCAGTTATCAGCTGCTGTTCCTTTGTTTGTACAATGTGTTTATTTACCATGAAAAAAAAATTAGATTGTTTGTTTAGCTTAATTAGTTAAATGTTCTTAGAATAAAGTGGCATGGGGGAGGAATTTGAGATCATTCTACTACTTGCTTAGTGGTTAATGGGAGGTTAGACTTCAAAATTATTTCTGCTTGAAACTTCTGCAAAGCAACAAAAAATATAGAGCAAATAACTGCGTATGCTCTCTGCCTCTGATTTTCATTTTGTCTTTTTTAGATGGAGATGCATTCAAAAAAGGTCTGTTTTTTAAAAAAATTCGGAATCTGTATTTATATAGATGAAATTCTGATGACATACCTAGTGTAATAATGTTAAATTTAACAGAATAGGTGGCACCCATTAAGTGTGTCTGCAGTAATTCACATTTTTGGTCTCCTGATTTACAGAGGATATGTTAATGTTCACTATCTTATTATCAATAATTTAAAATTCTGTTCTTGACACACATTGGAGTCATTCACACAAAGCAGCTTACCTGTGCATATCTACCTCTTTCCACAGTCGGGAAAATGAATCTGTATTTGAGAGATCCAGTCTGTATGGGTTTTGACTGCTAATTACAAAATCATAAGCTTAGAAATTGGATTTTAGTGCAGTTCTGTTTGAACAAACTCTGTGATTCCAGAGCAACTGTGAGCTCAGATGCAGTTGGGCATTACCCATAGCTAACGAGTAAAACAGCAAAAAGGGCTATCAAGACAGGATTATAGGGGCTGAATTTTGCTGTCACAGGAACTTCAATGGCTTAGCAGAAATACCCCCAAAATAATCAGTTAAAGCCCTCATCAAAAGCTCACCATCTTATACTTAATGAATAAAGCCTTCCAAGCATGTTGGACATCTGCCCCATCTCTGAAGTTTTCCTATTTTCAGGGGACATCTCAGACCCTTAACTCTGAGCAAGGGGCAAAGCACCTGGGAGCACTTTCATGCCAGGGCTCCCAGCGTCATGTGGTGGAGCCTTAGCTTACTACTTTGGGTTCTCGCATTTTAATCAATTTTTACAATTAATGTCTGTTTTAAGGGCCCATTTCTTAAAGGTGCTGTTTAAGAGCTGCCCAGGAGCACTCATTTTATGTATTAAAAAGCAGAGATTCAGAATAAAACGTAGTGATGGACTCACTTTGTTTTAATGTAGTTACCTTATGGAGCATGGGCAGCTAAAGAGAGCCATCAGCTATTACAATAATTTGGTCATTAACCCTTGCAGGCCAGACTGAGCACTTCAGTCCCAGGAACAAGTGACAACTCCAGCACTGCAAACACGTACTAGGCCGTGGCCCTGCTCAGAATGCAAAGCCAGGCAAAGACAGCAGAAATAGTAAGGAAAAGGGGGTCAAAATGGATCCAGGTACAGTAAAGAGGCTTTCCTACAACTTGTCTCCCAGGTAATTATGTTCAACTATTCTTCATTAAAATTATGTTTAGTACAGTCCTCACCCTGCCAAGCATGGAGAGAATGTTTGTGAGCAGAGCTGATCTGAAGGTTTATTAAATCTTCTGATTTCTTGCAATTCTGTGGTAAAAGACTAGATGAACATGAGAGCAGCATGCAAAATGAGAGTGGAATATTCCACAGGTAATTATTGTTCTATGGTTCTTTCAGTTCTATGTTACCATGTTTTAAATGTATTCTGGTCTGGTAGTGGATTAAATCTGTTACTATTGTTGATGTTTCAGAAGGTTTTTCATGAATCCATCATGCCTTTTTCTTAGGCAAACATGATGCTGTATGATATGCAGCCCAGTTCAGTATTTATGCTCAAGTGGAAGTGTCTATAAGCATGTCAATTCTTTTTTGTTGTTGTTTGTTTGTTTGTTTTAGAATACAAGACAGAAGGAAATGAAAGGCCAAAATGAGGGAAATTCTGTAGATGTTTTTTGGTATAAATTGTAACTAACAATGAGGAATTCATTAGCTCTCTGGGAATGCTCAGCCAACATCCTTATCAAGCATGCTTAAAATGATCTACAGTTAAAGGATTTCTGCTCATGATTGAGGCAATTAAAAATGTTTGTGTTAAGACTAAAAGAATCTAATCAGTCAATCGAAATCTTTCTGGACCCATAAAAAACATTATTCTGACTCCTGTTAAATTCTGCAGAAATCTGATGTTTCTAGAGGGCTAGAAGAAAGAAATTTAACTTCAGAGAAGGTCTGAGAATTTCTTACTACCAAGTTGAGGAAAAAAATAGAACTCTAATGCAAATGTATGTGTCATAAGAGATTGAGTACCCACGAAATGAAGCTGCTTGCAAGAAAATATTATTAAGGCATTAAACCAATGAAAAAAGGTGTAGAAGAGAGGGTTACTAAGGGTTATGAAAAGTCACATAATCCACCTCTCTGCCTGAAGGAAGGCTAAGAAGAACAGTGCCTTTAAAGCAAACCTTGAGGCACTGTGCTTTACAGCTCCACTGAAGCTAGTTAGGTAGAAAAATTTAAACCTTTCTGGTTCAAGCAAGCAAGGCTTGCCACCCCTTCCTCAGCATTTTGACACTGATGATGGCACAGCTGTTCATGCGTGCTGGCAGGCAGCTGAAGAGGGCCACGGGAAAGATGAGGGAGCCACGATATCTGGTCACAGGCAAGTAGTCTCGTGCAGCACCACTGTAGCTTCAGCGGCAGAAGAGGAGGCAACTTTGCCCTTCTGCCTCGCAAATCAGTCACTGCATTAGCCCTTCCCACAAGTCTTTCATAATGATATATTCTAGCTCGGTTTGTCTGTGGCTTCACATTAGTACTTGTGGTTTCCTCGAAGCCGCCTGGGGAGGATGGAAGAAATGCCTCGCAAATATTCCATACTTGCACCCAGTTCTTAATCCTGCCCTTATCTTCTCAAGACAGGTATTAGAGTAATATTTTCTTTTTGCCTTGCTTTCCTGTTTTCCTCTTCAGAAGTGTCACTGGCAAAAACATCTAATACCATTCTATGCAAATATAAGGAAAAAGGAGAGAAATGTTTGCACTTTGCAGAATTCCTGAGAATGGAAGAAATGGTGAGGAGGATAATAAAGATAGGCAGACCAAGATCAAACAGCAACTATTTTCCAGTTGGTGAAGCCTCCAAGCTTAGCTAGTAATAGAGACTAAAGTCAAGATATGCTTCTAATAAGGCCAGTATTAACTCACCGTAATTACACCTTACAGTAATGCTACTTCATCATCATGGCACAGCTATAAATAGAATATCATCACTTCACATCTTCCAATAAACTCAGTACA
This sequence comes from Melanocharis versteri, assembly GCA_013397845.1. Taxonomy (NCBI): domain Eukaryota; kingdom Metazoa; phylum Chordata; class Aves; order Passeriformes; family Melanocharitidae; genus Melanocharis; species Melanocharis versteri. The sequence goes on from VZTG01000482.1 coordinate 583,396, forward strand.
TACTGAAGTAAGGTAGTAAAATCTGTGATTCCAAATAGTGACACATGGCAGCTGCTATTTACCACAGAAACCCCTCTTAATAAACGCAGTATCAGGGGTTGATTTTAGTTCAGAAGAGAGATGAATTTTCTTCTGAAATGATAATTTGTATATTTCTGGTATATCTAGGTCCGTGCAGTTGTTTGGTGCATGTGGAAAATCTACTTCTGTGTACATTATCCTGTGATGAAAGAAGAAATCAACTGCATAGCACTGAAGTATTTTGACTATTTTACCTCCTTCCATCAGGTAACTTTCCAAAACCTGTCTGGGAAAACTGCACAGAAAGCAATGCCTCGTTTGCACTTAAATAATTTTACTATGGCTAAAAGGAAGGCTTAAAGTGCCACTCAGCAATCACAGGAATTTATTCAAGCAGGATCTGAATGCAAATATCTGAACTTCTTGAATATATTCAGTTCTGGAACTCCAGTTAAGATCCTTAAGTATCAAATATTATACTTTACATTTGTAGTAAAAGACCGGGGTTTCCTTTTACTAGTTACAATCTGCATCTAGTGGTTTTAAGAGGAAACTGCAAATGTTTGCAAAGTTGTGAGACAAATTATTTGCTTCATTTGCGCTGTTTCTCTTCTGCTTCTCTGATTCAACTCATTGGGTCATGAAGTGTTGAGGAGGGACTGTGTGGATCAAAAAGGACAGCAGTCAAAGACATTAAAAGACCTGGGTGGCAGGGTTCAATCCATTCTTAAAGGAAGCAAAAGGCCTATAAAAAGAGCAGACAGACAATGTAAAGGGAACAAACACGTTATAGAAGTAGGGAAGAAGGACCCACTTCCTCCTTCCAGGTTGAGATCAGGTCTTTGTTTAGACAGGAGGAACTGATGAAGCGTAGGTAGAGCAACTTCTGTTAGATGCTTCTCTCATGCAGCTACCTTTTGAAAGCTGAATCAGATTGAGCTTGGGTTTGCAGATGGTTTGGATGTTGGAGGTTTTGTTTTGCTCTCAGCTGAGGGATACAGCCAAACTGTTGCATGCCCGGTGGTGATTACTGATGGCGTAAACAACAGAAAATTAGCGTGTACGAGAAATGCAATATTCCTCCAAGAAAAAAAAAAACATTTCCCAGAGTCGCTGCAGCTTTCTCAGAGATCTGACAGAAGTAATTCTTCAGGATCTTAGTAACAATGGCTTATGCAAAGGCCACCTCATGGGGTATCTGGTTCCAAGACTCATTTGATCCTGAACCCCCTAGATCTTTCAGAGACCTACAGAGCTGGAAACCCATTTCTAAACCCTTCATTTGGAATAGCAGTACTCAGCTGCACTGACATCAAAGCAGATTGGCAAATTAGCCATGCATTTGTATGCAGTGTTCTCACACTGTGGGTCACTTAGGGAAATAAGGTGGCCTTGCTCAGCAGGCTCCCAGAAGCTGCCACTCTGCTCTGCTGTGCTGAAAGTAATTTAGCTGTATTGTGGTTCTGGGTCCTCCTCATTCTCCTGTTCCTAAAAGGCAGGAGTGATAGTGGAAAATTATTAAAACCTGATATTTTTGAAGGTGACTTGAGACATCAAAAGCACTTTGTTGCCAAGCTGCTGGGCTGCTTGCTTCTCCAAGGAAGTCAGCAGAGAGTAGTGCTATAGAATAAATAGCAGCTCAGCATAACCATCACCTGAAATGGATGATATACAGGCAGGAGAAATGCTTAAGCATGTAGGTCATAAAATCCTAATATTCAAACTGAGATCAATAGAAACAGATAGAGTGGTAAAGAGAGAACAGTGGACAAAGGTGTAAGTGAAAAGATGAATCCTGCTGGTAATTTCTGACTCTAATCTACCTGTCCCTGGGTTGTCACCTGGTATAAATGTGCACATTGCTTCGTATATTGCCAATATATCATATGTAATGTTTTTTATTATATTGCGTAAATGATGTCCCCCTTATGGCTGTACTGCATCTCAGTAACAAATGCACTACTTTAGCATTCCTCCTTGGATTTCACATTGAAGTTTGTCAGCTACATGAGTCTCCCTTCATTCACCCTGTCATCAGTGAAAATTAACTTTCTTGTATGCTGCTCTTATCACTTTTAGACAAACAGAAACTGTGTTTGGTGACTCACTAAAAGGAAATGAACAGTCCTTCTTATTGTAAGGTGGTATTAATGACAGTAAATCCTCCTATGACCTTTGTTAGCTGTCATTTGCTAGGCAATTCCCATATGTCTGAAGAGCTGTGATGTAGCCTATGGTTACCTAAAATAAGCTTATAAAAGGTGTAAAAATGATGACTATTTTTTAGATCTTCTCTTGTATGTAGGAAAGCTGTTGGAGATCCATTTCATATTTTTCATAATTCTGTCTATTTAAACTAACATAGTAAAATTGAGTTTCATTTTTAAAAAGTGGTAGGATTTCAAAAATTCTGAAAACTCACAGCCCTCATTGAGGTCATTGAAAACTTTGGGGCACAAAACTTTACAAAAAGATCAGAACTGTGTTGGAGCTGTTGCAGAAAGGCTCTCCAGAAACTTAATTATTGCCCAGCTATTGAAGCAATTCCTAGCAGAAGCAGTCTGTGCCAGAAGATCCTGTTCTGTTATACACTTCAGCTGCTGTGGTAGATTGTATTTAAACCAGTGGTCATTTAAAAATTATTCAGACTCACCAAGAGAAGTGACTCGCAGAGTCACAGTCATTCTTAGTGCACTAGAGCTGCAAAGCTCCTGTCAGATGTGACATGACTGAGAGGTATTGGAGACTCCAGGAGTGCTGTCAGAACACATTAACAAACCCATTTTTGCATTTCTGTCAACATATGAAGGTATCTCTGGCTCACTCTCTTTGGAAAGATCTAGTGTTTCAAAATCCTGCGTCTGGAAAATCTTAATGACTTTCATATTTTTGGCAGCTACCTTTTAAAAGCAGTTAGGATTCATTCCCTAATATTTTTCAGATACCAAGACACATTTTGTGGAAAGTTACTGTAGAAATGCAACAACTTTGATTTCTAATGTGAAACAATGCTATCAAGGTTAATGACAACAGCTAGCTTTTTGGTCAGTTCCATAAATTAGCCAAACCAGAGCGGAGGGGATTAAAACCAAACAAATTTTAAAGAGTCCAAATTGGTTTAGTCCATAATGTGAGGAAATTGCAAATGACAATTACAAAAGGTAAAACTTCATCTCTGTTGTCCTTGTACTCCAAAGAGTCAAATCCAGAGGAGGCACTGGGAGAAAGAGCTTGTTGTGCATTCCTGTCCATCCACTGTATGACAGCCTGTGGATGCATTGCAGGGAAGCAACAAGGGCTTGGAGCATTTCCCTAAGGGAGCTCAATCTGCACAACAGCCTCTGCCCCATGACCAAGCTGGGAAACTACTCCAAAACCATTCAGAACTTTAAAAGTGGTTTTGAAATAAACAGGATGAGTGAGTGAAGACAGAATAGGAAGTTATTTGCACAACTCATGTTTTTGACTGAAGTGAATACAAGAGGACTGGTAGATAATAGTGGAAAGTAGGTGGTAGGAGCTACTCTGCTTGAGTAATTGTAAGTATTTAATTTGTTTGTAAGTATTAGCTATTAAATTTTTTTTCTAGTTTAGTTCAGCATTATCCCTGATACATGCTTAATTCACAGTCCGAAAAGTCAAAGGGAAGCTTTACTGTGTCTCAACTGTTGCTCAAGCAGCCTTTTTACTTTTATTAAATTCCGATTTAAAAGACAACTACTTGTGGAAGCCGGACTAGTTGTTTCATCTATTTGGGTAATAATTGGAGGAGGTGTTAGTTTGTAGACATTCCCCGTTATCTCCAACTGTGCAAAAGCATCTGGTTTATTAAGGCCTCTGTATAATATGAGAATTTACAGAATAATAATATCAATATTGCTTCAGCATAATTCACCCGTTTAGTTCAGAGTTAGTAGAGAGGAGTATGGAGCTACTGCAGATGATGTAAGTCAAGCCGCCCCTCATGCAGTTCTGTAGCAAGCCCTGCTACAGCAATTCGAGCTGTGCAGATGTACCACACTCTGCTGCAGTGCTGCTTAGCCTGAAATGTTCACTGATAAATTCAGTGTCCAAAGGAGAGCAGCAGTGGACAGTGGAAGTGTTTTAGTAGAGGTGAAAAGTTACATTCTCTCTTCTCTTTATTCATTGACTAAAAATTCACAGCTGTTGATCCTAGAGAAGAAATGTAGCGGTTCATCACAAGCATTCATTTGGCTTTGTTGCTGTTGAACCCTAAATACCATAAGAACATTTCAAAAGCAGTGGTTTCTCCTCTTGTTTACCTCACACCAGTCCTGCTTTGTAAGAGCTCGATCAGATCTAAGCTCTCTGTCTCTATCACAGCATTCCAGGCCTCAGCTCTTAATAGATATGCTTATTAATGTGTATGCTAAAGAAAGCATATGGCTTCGCAAATCAGGGAAGATTTTATTTAGTAATAGAATCTTATTTAGAGATTGCTCATTAATTCTTTAAATCAGCTTTTGGTTACAAGTATTTGCTTAAGTTTATGCAATATAAATTGCATACAACTACAACTCAAATTATTTCTTATGAATAATGTATTTGAACAAATATAGGCCTTTAATGTATTTGCAGATCATTTGTAGTCAGCTCATAATTTTTATGTCTGAGTCTATTTTTTCAAGTTGTTTACTCATTTACGTTAGAAGTGGGATTTTATATGTCTCCAAGTGTTTACTATGCAATTTTCAAGATGTATGATTTACTACTTGAGGTGCTTTTTTCCATCTCCTTGAAAATTTCTGGGAGTCCACCTGCCTAATAGCATCCTGAAACGTTTATTGTGTTTGAGTTTACTGTGCAGGTAATGGAAAGAGAAGCGTAAACTGATGAAAAACATTTCTCTGCTTCTTGTGCAAATATTGAATTCATGCAATGGTTGTGCTATCATCTAATAAACTCTTTTGCATTCCTCCTATATGAAAATATATGTGTCCAAATATTCATGGCTAAATAGAATCATCGTATGCATGGATTAGCATAATTCAGATTAAAGTACTAGAATAAACTTTGAGAAATATTTCAAGAGGAAATAATTTTGTTTCCAAGCCATGCTTTCTGAAACAGAAATGCTTCTTTCAGATCAGTTTCTGAACACCTGCTGGAAGTGCTGCTGTTTCCAGACCCCGATGTCCTGGTGTAGCCCTGCTTAGCCTCACGCTGGCCCTTCAGAGCTGGCATGGACTCAGGTTCATCTTCATTTCTTTGAACTGATCCATTTCAAAAGATTCTGCTCACCACTCAACCCCTTGCTGGTCATTCAGTCACCCAGAGATTTCAGTCACACCTTCGAAAGGGACAGCTCAGGGATGCCAATCCCATTCAAATGAAATAGCTTTTTTCTGTATCACTGCTTTTCCTGGGTGACAGGATTTCCTGGGAACCAGCAACTCCGTGGCCAAAGGGCTGCTTGTCCTCCCTGAGGGAGATTTGCTGTCCCTGCAGCTCTGTCCCAGCAGAAGAGCCCCTGGCTGTGCCCAAGTGAGGCTCATCCTCTTGGAGACTTCAGACATTTCCAGGAGGTGTTGGAGACTAAACTGTGCCTGGGCCTCTCAGAGATGGGAGTGGAAGGGAAGAGGGAGCAGCGTGCTCTGGCTGGGAGGTGACACTGTGTGCTGTGCTCTTACACCCAGTGCATGTGTGCCAGTGGTGCTAGGACAGCAGCGTTTCTGCATTGTCCATCTGAGTCCACGAGTGCCAGGCAAATAAATGCCTTAGAGCAGGAGCAGCAGTGAATGGAGCATGTGCTTTGTCCCAGAGTCAGAGCAACTTGCAGTGAGGCCACTTTAGCAGAAAGAACAATCAAGTCTTAACAGGCAATCAGGGATTGCTGAACACGGGCGCACGGTCTGAGGCCAAGGACCAGCATTTGAACTCCTGGTTATGGTCTCATTTAGGCTCAGGTCTGGCCTGTGCAGCTACAAGTGCAGCACAGTCTTTTTGCTCGCCCTGATGAGCACCTGTGCCACACTCCACATGAGATATGAAATCAAAAGCTGTACAGACCTTCAAAGCTTTCCCAGTCTTCTGAAAAGCTACTTAGACAAAAATGTCCTTTGTCATTTTCATCTGTGCTCTGTTTAGTACTGTTATGGCTGTGCTGACATATTCTGCTGTGATTTTTCCAGTGCAATTTGCCTTCCTGGTAGAGAGTTAAGACAGTTCCTAACATGAGTAGCTAAAAAAAAGGAAAAAAAAAAACCAAAAAACAATGGTGTTTGAAAGGATGCTGCCCATTAATATGCCCTGTAATTAGTATGCCTGGTAATTAGTATGTCCTGGATCTGTTTTCAAGAGGCAGAATTCCATAACCATTCAAATAACCTCTTTGACTGGTGAGAGTTTCCTGTCAATGCAAGGGGTGGGGGAAACCAAATGGTGGGGGCTTTCCCTTTCTATTCCCTTTGCCACTCAGGTCTCTGGGAAAAAATGACTCACGGATCAGTTTCCACAGATCAGCGGCCATCGTCCTCTGCCAGAAGACTTAGTTGCCAGGACAACTGTTGCCAAGACATGCTGGTTTTCCTAGGTAACAATTTCAGTGTGTTATTTCTGTACAGCAAACCATCTCCCACATCTATTGTTATACCCACGTGAGAAGCTGTCGGAGTTTTAGCTCCATATGGAAATTGGGAAATGGTAGGTAGGGAAAACAAGTGCAGTTACCAAAGGGGGATTTGAGGTTCTAGAGGGATCTGCACAAACTTTATGATCTGTCAGACTGTACATGCACTCTGCAAACGGAGGTCCCAAAGCCCAGAGCTGGGAGCCTCTTCAAGCCATGAGATCAAAATGAATTCCCAAGCTTGGAATACTTAAAAAAAATATTTAGTTGGGGATAGGATAAGGTCTTTGGGGATATTCTGCACTGTTGTAAATAGCTGTATAAGCTCTTATGATTGAGTACAGTGGCTGTGATCAGCCACTGCATGTGCTGGAAGCAACAGGTTCCACCGCCTCACCCAACCTGGGAAATGGTTTTTTGGAATGACTGACATGTCCTCAAAGGACCACTCTGCTCTCTTTGAAACTGCTTATGAGTTTTCTATCACCTGAAAAATCGCCTTAGCTTCACTTTGTTACTTGTATAATGTTAATGGTATATACACAGCAATAAAGAATCCCCCTTGTTACAGATGTTTTTAAAGTTTATGATTCAAAATTTTACCATTCCTGTATTAGTTTCCTTTTTTTACATCAAATTCTTTTTGTTCAAGTGGAAAATGGTTTTGAACATATTATGATATTAGATAGCATTCAACTGAATGGCTGTAAGCTAATTAAATGGATGAACTCCTCTCTTGAGAAATACAAAGAAATTTAACACTGTTCTTGTCCACCAGAGGTCACTTACAGGCCACTTTATTCATTGGTGGCTGTGCTTTCGTTTGCCTGGTTAGCATTTGTTTTTTCCCCTATTGAGTACTTTTGGATCAGCTGTTGAAATGGAGGTCCTGAAGACCTTACTAATGACTTTGAATCTTTTCTAGAATCATTAACTTTAAGAAGCAGAAAGGAAAAATCCTGCTGAAACATAATAAAAATTATGAAGAACTGTAAGAACTTTATTGATCCCATAACCTCGGTAGGAAATCTCAGTATCTACACCACGCTTCACAAGTTTTGCTGTGCATATTAAAGGATCTCGAGTGTGAGCTGGCTCTGCCCTGTATTACTAAATCTACATGGGATTCTTATCTGGATTCTTATCTGCTCAATCTTCACAAGTCCTTTCTCAATGTGCACTTAAGTTGAGAAGCAGAATGTGTTTACAGCTTCTGATACTTCAGCTGTATGTGGATGTCAGCTGTTGCATGCTAGTGTAGGCTTCTGCTTCATAAATTTTTGCTGCACAATGATGAAAACCCTTGAGAAATCTTTATGTGACAGATCAGTTGTCAAATGTGAACAAGTCATTCAGCTTTGGCAAAAGCTGCCGTTCTGCATCTTCTGTTGCAGCCAGAGTGAAAAGCTGGAAATCAGACATGGTGTTTCATGAGCCCTTAAGCATCAAGATGGCCTCATTATAGCCTCTGTTTGAAGAAGTCTCAACAAAAAAGGATGCCCTTCCCCTTACATCTCATTTACAGTAGATGAAGGAAAGGCAAAGGGAAAAGAGAATATTCCTGTTCCCCCAAGCTGAATCAAGAGCAGAAATTCCCCAATAGTGTATAGAGCCCTTTAGCCCAAAGATTAGATAATGTGCTCTGAGCTTTGTATGAATGGCATTTATTTTTGTTTCGTTACTGTTTGATGGCAAGATTTAACCACTTCTTGCTCAGAGCAATATAGTGCTGAACAGTTCAACATCATACAGGTGTGTCAGCATCAACGTATTTTTTGTTTGGTTCAGTTGAGTAAATATCAAGGTAAACTCAGTAATTTATCTAAATACTGTAATTTACCTTTGTATGTGGGTGTGCTGGAGCAGACAAAAACCTGCAATATTCTGCCTCTCTGGCTCCCTAATTCTTTTCATACTGGGATAAGATCAAAGTTTTTCTCAAGTATAAAGGTATAAATATGCGAAGATTTACATTGTGCTTAATTTTCCAGTTGCACTAAGCAATGCATTCTTTGCAGGATTCCGACAGAAAGCTGGGTGAAAAGCGGCCTGGTGCTGGATAAAATCTTTTATGAAGTGATGTTCCTTCCATATGCAGATGCATTACAAATGTATAAGGTAAGATCCCTTAAAGCTCTATGAAGCTGAAGAGAGAAGTTGTTTGACTTTATACTCAAACTTTTATAAAGTAAAGTAGAAGAGCTGACTAGGGATGGTAGAATAGCATCTTGATGTTATTTACCTTTTTTCAGAATCTCATGCTTTTAAAGCTCACATCTCTTTTACCTCAGATGACAGGAAACTCAGCAAATTTTCAGAAGAGGAGGAGAAGCTCAGTACAGGCATTCTCAATAGTCAGTATCCCGAGAGAGGGACCCTGTGTGAATCGTCAGCTTTGAATCTCAAACAGAACTTCCTCTGAATTAAGCAGGCTGTTTGGGGTTTTTGGTCTGGTCTGCTTCAGAAGCATCTCACTTTCTTAACAGCTTCTGTCAAGATTATGCTCAGCCTTGCAAATTGTGTTATTCCTGTGGCATTGTTCCTAGTGTGCCCTACTATAGAAATTCCCTACTCCCTCACAAGTAGTTGATACTTTTACCTTGCTTTTAATATACTAAGCAGTCACAGGACTCTCAAAGATTTTATCATTAATGAGGGTTGACTATTTCAGGATAGAAAACAAAACAGAAAGCAACTGTTCCTGTGCACGATCCCTTTGGCAGGCTGACAAGTCAAAAGAAATAGATAAAAAGCTTCATCTCTGCTCTGTCCTTTTTATTGTGCAGAAGCATGGATGCATGGTAGGATATACAGGCAAGGGATAGATCACTACTAATTCAGAAGAAAATGATCCTGCACAGGACAGCTTCCATTCTGTATATTTCTAAGAGCTCTATGCTCACTGTATGAGCACCTATTAAGAATTGTGCTCCATAATGCCTGCTCTGTGTTTTTTCTGAAACAAGGTTATTCCTACGGTTTTGTTCTTCAAAAGTCTTTAATCCTGTCTCTAATTGTCTCAATGAAAAGTTTGAAACACTTCGTGAACTTGTGGTTTCAGAATGAAAGCACTCCGATGGTCTGACATCAAAGTGAATCAGTAAAGTAGCTGTGCATTTCTATCCAGTGCTTTAGCCATGTATTTGTTTGCAAGTGTCTAGAAGCTGTTACCCTGCTATGTTGTGATGAAAATAATTGGGTATAGTTCCCACTTCTGTTATTCCCATATGATATTGCTGCTGGTGAAGAATACTCAAAACTGATGGCTCCAAAGGCAAGTTTGAAACTTCAAAAGCCAAGCGTTCTCCTGTGCAGAGCTACTTCCTTCTCCAAGGAAATCTGCAGAGCTGCACTATCTATCAAAGAGTGCAGACATAAGACCACTCCCCCACAAGAATGGTATGCAGAAAGAAGGTACATTCAAGGATCTAAATAGTGAGGAACTCTGTTCACTAAATTGGAATGAGAACCAAGTAGTTCTGGAGGAAGAGAATATATAGAGATAAGCATGCAGAGAGAGACAGATAAGCAGACAGAAAAAGAAATTAAAAATATGGTGAGGCAAAAATTAATGGTTTGTGAATACTAAGCCACCTGCCCTTATTATTTTTATTTGTCACTTAATGCAGATATTTACAATAGTCCTGTAAGTTTTGTTCTTCATATAAACATGCTGGGTTTGGCAGAGTTGAGTAAAAGTTCTGCTGTGTGGAAGAACTACGTTTCAGCAAGATGATATCTTGACCTGGTGAGAACCTAGGGGTGGGGAAATTGCTGACAATCCTGTCTGCTTCATACTTCTGCTTTTGCAGGCAAGCAACCTCCAGGGAAGTTCAACAGTTGTACAACAAACCAGACGTTTTTGCGGGTTACAAGGGTACAAGATGAGCCCTGGATGCCCTATGTTGACAGCATATAGATCCCACGTCTGCTTCTTGGCCAAAACAGCAAAGGTCAGCATGGAAATTTCAGCTTCTTACTCAAAAAAAACCCCCAACAGATCTCTAATTCCAAATCTCTTTTTAATGATGTTGGCTCTACAATGTTTTTATCAAATCATCTCTGACAAGTAGCACAGCTCTGAACTGATGTGTTCATTATATTTTTACAGACACTAAATTTGTCCTAGCTCTTGAATAGAAAAGATACAAGGCAACCTGACAGCCTATAACTTCTCTCTCTGATGACACCAGAACAGAGAACAATAGCTCCAGAAATGGGATCCTGGGAACAAAACCCCTCCTGACACTGCTGCAGGGATGGAGAGCTTTAATTTTTGCAGCTGGAGACATCTAACAGACCTTACTCTTGGTAAGAAAATTTTCTGCAAGCAAAATTGCTGAAACATCTCTTCCTCGGCATTAAATTTTGTTATTTTTGCAGAGCTACCTAGCACACACTGTTCTTCCTACTGTACTTTCCATGTCCACACAGTGGCACCATGGCTGGTGGGACAGTGCCAGCTCTGTTGCAGGAAAGACAGTCACTGCAGTAAAGCAGACCTCAAATAGCCTTCCCTCTCCTAGATTACTGAAAAATGTATCCACTGACTGAAAAAAAGGGAAAAACCTTACAGCCAAAACTCAGTGCCTGCGGTTGTGCTGTTTCTGTAGTTGTTAATTTGTACTGTACCACAGCCAATGTCTGCCCAAGGCCAGGCAAAGAGCAAAGCTCACCCCCAGCGTGGTTATGCAGCCCCTGCAAACAGGGGTGGGAGACTGAGGTAGGCAATCATGAGGATTGTGCAAGACAGAGATAAGCCAGCGAGCAACCTCTTCCTGAAACAAAGCACAAAATAACAGCTTTTAGTAGAAATGTAGAGGATATACCTTTTTCTTTTGGCAGGCTTGTCCTCATGCTAAAAATTCAGCCGGTTTCTGTTTCACTTCTCTCCAGCATCCTGTTGTGCTGGCTGCCAGGCAAGCTGGTGGTGGTCTGGGAAAGGGGCAGGGAAGTGAAGAGGTCCTTTGCTGGGACAAATGTTTGAGTGCGCTGAGGCCAAGCAGCCTTTGCAGGTTGATGCAGATGTGAAGGTTAGAAGGGACTTTTGTCCCCAGCAAGCTGACAAGGAGGACTGTCAGGGGGATATAATCTCATAGTCCAAAGCATTCTGCCCTGAGTAGTCTGTGTGCAAACACAGGTTTCCTAGCACTTTAATTCAATAGTGCTGTCCCCTGCTGTCAGGTTCTCAGCTTTTGGGCTGATGAGCAAGAGCTGTCACCTCCAAGACATGGTCTAGAAATATCCAGGTTCCCTTCTCTGCCCCTACCTGCATTGGGTCAACCATGGCTTAAAGCATATTTTAAGGAGGAAAAAAAGAATTACCTGAGACCTCTGTCTTCAATAAGGATATCTCAAACTAGCTGCCTCCTAAATATAAGCTTCAGGGCATATTTCAAAGCCTAATTCGGATCCCTGCTGAGAAATCTCAGACTCTGCAAGTCTTGGGACCTGAAGGCCATCATTAAATCCACACAGTGGGATTCTCCACATGAAATTCTCTATCCTTCTATAAATATAAGTATGGATTGCAAAACCTGTATTTTTCTTTTCCAGCTCCCTAAGATTTAATCAATTTTTGTGAGAATTTTTTTTTTTTTTTACCTAAGCCTTTTTTGGTGCTAATTGTCATCAGTTGCTTTGGAAAATGATTTAATTGCTAGGAAACACTGCCATCATTTTGCCGAAGCATAAACAGGCACTTGGGCTCTTTTAGAATAAAGGATTGCAGCAGTCAAGCAGTCATCCTGAAAAACTATGGAGGTAAATAGATTTTAGCTCCTGGCCAGCAAAACCAACAGAGATTTGTGTGAGGTTGAATCTCTGTAGGGAGTGGGCTTATCTGAAGGCTTACATTTTGTTTTCAAGTTTTCTTTTATTGTGCCATTATTTTGAACTTTGCCTTGTTACCTTCGAGGGAGACACCAGCAATGTCACCTTCCCTAGTACTGGATAATTACCATATTATAGAAAATCAGCAGAATGAAATCCTTCCAGGGTGTTAAGAACTGCCTGGAGCCCATGAAATTGGATAAGAAATATAAACCAGGATTCAAGTTTGTTATACTAGTTAGCTAAATACCTTCCTTATTTTATTTTAGTGTGTGCCATTTCTCCAGTCTTTGAGGAGGGAGCCAAATGGAGGAAGCATAAAAAAGTATATAGAAAAATGGTGCTCCTTAACCTCTGCTTTTTAGCCTAATTATAATGTTCTTATAGTAATATTCTAGCGATTTTACTCCATATTGTACTTTATCAGATGAAATCTGACAGGGGAAGCTGCTCTCTGTGGGAAATCTTTTCTGAAGCTTAAAATAAACAGAAATAATTGAGGTGAGTAGCAGCACTCATGCTGGATTTGATTTTTCTCTTGTTACCCAAATCTGTCAACCAAATGGTGTTTCCTGAGGCTTCATATTTTGACTGGTAGAACTGGGAGAATTTAAGAGAAATTAATGCCACTTGACTTTAGTATGCAGCTTATTTACTATAAAAGTTTGTCAGCTCATGTCTGTGGTACTTTAATTCGTTTTTTTTTTCAGTTAAACACAGCATACATGGGGTATGATTGCCTCACATTTGACCCTCACATTGAAAACCGGGGCAATCAAGGTGCAGCTTGTCAGATCTTTACCTTATGATGCTACTCTCTGTTGCTGCTGTTCTGCTCAGAGAGGGCAGCAAAGGATTGCAAATCTTTTGGAATCCAAAAGGAGTTCAGCTCTGAGATGTAATACTGAGGAGAAATGTATCTTTTTAACATGCAAGGTCTGAAAGGAGAAATAGGGGGAGGCATTCAGATCATTGCTGCTTAAACACTTTTGAGCTTTTTGTCCTTTAAGCTGTGGGTGTTTGCAAGTAGTGGAGATTCTAATAAGAGAAGCACTTAATCACTTTGAGCTTAGGCATAACAGCTGCCCTGATAGGTGGGAAAAGAAGAGCTCCAGCAGAAACACAATGAGCTGTTGAGGATTCATCCTCAACTGGAATATTGTATGGCTCGTTTGGCATGAAGTGCTGTAGATTTAGACGTACAATGGACGAAAACACTGAAATTAATTTGTAGCACAGTGAGATTAATGACTGTTGCGATATTAGGTATTTTCATTAGGCATCAAGACTTTCAGACTCTTATAATCTTGGGTTCCTTCTTTTCAGGATTCAATATGTACAGATACAATCAGAGGCTACATGAAATGGTTCAGACACTATCGCTTTTGCCTGAAGACAGGAGTGTATTTTCCAGGTAACCCCTCAAAATTATGCAAACAGGGAAATTTATGAAATTACTCTATTTGATTTGTTACAGATCTGTGGACTTAGCAATGATTCTTTTTCATCCTTTCAATGCCTTGGCTTTCACTGCTGAAAGTAAGAAGTTCAGTTAACACAGAAAAACCTGAAAAGAAAATTTATTCCTGCCCAGAAGTCCAGTGCAGTGCTCCTGCAGTCAGTGTCTTACCAGGCAGAGATGGCCCCAAAGGTGCAAAGGAAGAACAGGTACAGAGCTATGACCATTTAGCAATACTGTAATTTTGACACTCTTTGTCATCTCTTTACTCTTGTTTCATGCCTCCTTCAATCTTTCATTTTAATTCTCTCCTTTTCTTCTGCCCCATTAGCCTTTTGTAGGCTCTGCACAATTTCAGGAAGCTGAACATGCTTTCAGCATTTATAATGCTACTCTAGATACTTGGCTTTTAATAAATAAAAAAACAATATTATACATTTTCACAGAAGCCCATAAAATAGAGATGTAATGAGATTTTAATCTGATCGTACCATTTGTACTCTGAATCACTTGCTATTATATCGTACTAAATTATTACTGCTTTTTCTTTCCAGGGGCCTGCTCTCAAAACCAGAAATCATGCTTGCTAGAGTTGCCTCCTAATCTGATGGTCATAACTTGATTGCCTCATACTCTCTATGCCCCAACAGCAGAATTCCCCCAAGGTATGATTTGTCAGGTAACTTTTTCCATGCACTGTTGCAAACAGCAAGTAGATCCACAAGTGCTTTCTGTCATGTCCAAGTCAGGCTCTCTCCCAAGCTGCCAAATCAGTTTCTGTCCAAATTCTTAATAAGTACACATGAAATTGTATATTTTCTTACCGTATCCTGTCTGTGTTATCATACCATCCACCTTGGAATTAGATGTTTGCTTTTCAATCGCAAAGTCTCAACATTATCACTTTAGATGAACTACGACATAAAATTTCAGTGGCATACACTGATATTCTGTATAGACGTTTTCTGGCTCACATACTCCTCAGTGTGCCCTCTGCAACTCCATGGTTGAAATAAGTAAAGCCAGCAGTGTCTTTCAATAAACTACTTCAGAGAGGAATCCTTAATAATGTTGTGATTTAGCTCATTTTCTAGATCATATACTGTGATGTGTGATTGGATTACAGATGAACAAAATTTGCTTTCTGGTTTAAGAGAATGTGTACCTCTGCGACAACACAAGGGCATTTATTTCACTGGATTTTCAGTGCCATGAGTAGTCGTGGTAAAGGCTTTTTCATCAAAGTAACACATTTCCTAGCAATTGAAGCGTTCCATGGGAATAATTCAATTTTCTTGAGATGTTTTTATTTTCCTGGGGGTGGGCAGGGGGAAGGGGAAGGGGAAAAGAGTCAGTGTTTGGTGCTCTCTTAAAGCACTAAGAAAACATAGTGGGAGAAAAATTCAAGAAACATTTGAACAATTTTATTTTAAGTCAAACTCTAGGAGAAGAATTGAGAGGCCTATGGAGTTTCCCTGGAAAATGGGACCTTCAGGAATAAAAGGAGCTTTAGATCCACAAGGGGAGAGGAATAAAAGTAGAATATGGGAGTAAGAAATAAATTTCTCATGTTTCTGTAATCTGGTTTTCAACCTTTTAGTATATTCTCCAAAAAATATTTGTGTTAGGGTCTGGTATTCCTATAGCATCACTTGAGGAAAGGTGTGATTTCCAGAAGTGGGAGCAGCAGAAAAATAAACCGTCTGTTACATAGGAGATGAGTTGCCCAACAGAACTGGGGGAAGAAAGTGTCTGGAATGAGTCACTAACTTGTTTTCTGAGAGTGGATTACCAAGCATGTTGTAAACAGCGTTTTTTCTTCTCTCGTTCTTTGCCTGTTCATGTTTTTTTACTCCAGCTTTAATTAATGTCCACATGTGTGTTTTGCCTCTGAGAACTGGCTTTTCCCTCTGAACAAAAGATGACTTTGGCAGCCCTGATAATTCAAAGCCTATACAAGTGTTCACTTCGGTCAGGGATAAGACACTCCCAGTTGGACAAATTCCCTGAACAAATCTGCAGTGTGGATTTCTGCTCTGGAAACCAAATATCTCTTTCATGTGGCATCAGACTACAGGAGACCTGAGCATCTTGGAGACAGGTGTTGTGCAGTCATTTTAATAGAAATTATTAAATAACAGCCTTAACTCCCACTTATAGTAACTGATGACTTGCAGAGACAAGTAACTGCTTTGGAAACAAAAGCACAGGTTTTGGAGGCTGAATTAAATAGACACAAAAAAGGTAAGGTAAAGGTAAGTTTACTTTTTGGCCTGGTGAAATGATGGATGTGCCTGTGCTGTTCCCCTAAAAGTGGCCTGGAATAACCAGAAACAGTGTGTATTTATAATTGTTCTCTCTTTGACATTCTGTTTTGAATCTCCTAGTAAAATACTGATTTCATTTTTTTAATCACTATGTATTAAAATACGTTTATCGTAGTGGTATAAGGGTAATAAATTACGGCATGCTCAGCAGGCTGATGGTTCTTTCTGCCTGAGTTCCTCATAAATGCAGCGTGAGGGAAGCATTTTTTAATAATCTTGAAACCAATGAAAAATTTGTTTCTATTCCGTCTTTGAGCTGAGCTGTAAACTTGGAGAGATTACTCTCCAAATGCTGCTTCTGATACATTCTTTTATGATGTAAATAATGGACAGTCCATACAGTCCTATGTTTCTTCAGTATTTAGTGATGCCTTTGCTCCTGGGGCACTTTTATTCTAGTTCTAAAACTGACTGATAATGATCACTTAGAGCCTAGAGTGGTATTTATCCTTGGAATACAGAAGTCCACTGCCTTGGCTACTGACATGGAAATAATTTCTTTTTTGAAGTTTCAGCTATTTTCATGCTGTTCTTCCCACGTGATGGGAAAATGAATTGTGCTGTAACTACAACGAGGAATAAAACAGTAAACTAGTCAGCCAAGTTGCTTTGTGTGCAGTAGAAAATCACGAGGAAAGAACAAGATGATGTTTTTTGGCAATCTATAGGCATCAAGTGAGGTACAGGAGATATAAATCAAGATTTAGATGCTGTGAAAAGCAGAAAAAATTTGTCTTAAATCAAGTACAGAAGCCTGCTAGTACAATGTTCTCTAAATGGAATTTAGCTCATGCAGAATAAAAAGCAAGAGGCCCTATTTATATGATAGGTCCTTAATGCGAGAGAAGCAATCCTATAGGCTTTTATGATTTTCTTGATGGGAGCTTCTTTCACCTCAAGTGAACTGCAAAAACACAATTACAGACTGTATTAACTAGGAATAGGTGAATATCATGACAACAAAGCCCAATAGTACAAGTTTGACAATTAAGAAAAATGTTTCCATTGAAGGCTTTAAGTGTTTAACCATGGAAGAATAGATTTTCAATTTGTCTTCCACTTAGTTTAAGACTGAGCTAAGTGCCTCTACAGAGAGAAGGATTGTGTCTACACTGGCAAGTTATGGACCCATGGGAACACAGGAATGTGTCTGTACAGAGGAGCATTTGATGCCCAGCTCATCTGTTTTATAGCTGTTATTTTCATTGCCTAATTCCCTGTCTACCTTTATAAGTAATGACATTTCTTTTCTCTGCACTAGGTTGTACAGGTACAGCAAAAAACCAATTACTGAAATTGGTAAAGGATATGAATTTTCCAGAGTATGATTTATCTGCTGATCTGCTTCATGCCCTCCTTGTCATTACTGGCAAAGTATCTTTGCAGTTCTCAAGTGAACTGCGTTCCTTTTCTAAATTAATTGGTGTCCTTAAGCTATGAAAAATTGAACTTTTAAAATTCTACCTGGAAGTTTTTAATCAATATTTATTATATAAAAACACATGAAATGGTACAACATTTAAAAGATGTATTTGGGTTTAGGGATCAGAGATAATTCAGTCTCCAATGCATTCAATTGGGATGATTATGTAAGTCTATTTTGAGACTGTATCCGAAAACCACTGTGAGATGTTTTGAGACCATTTCATCTGGAGCTGGACTAAGAGCAGTGATGTATTTTGCCCCCAGTGCATCATCAGCCAGTAGGTCACAATGACTGAACTGCTGATTTGAAAAAAAAACCCTGGAGTAGTATTTGAAGATATGAATGGTTGTTTTTTTTTCTTAGAAATATTATTCCTAATTGCCATATCAGTCACTTTCTCAAGAGTCCAGCTCTGAAGTGTAATTTAGACTGATTTTTACATTATTTTTCCCAGCAAATCTCCAGTAGAGTGGAGAAATTTAGGAAGCTTCCTGTAACCTTAAGTTAATGTTTATTTTCAGAGAGCACTGTGCTTCATTCGAGTGGGATCTACACAAACCACAAAATGGTTTTCAGGTAAGTGCAAAAGTATTCTTATGCTAAACACAGTGGAAGCTCACAAAAGCAGAATGGGAAAACATTCCTATTGTATGGACAGTTTCACACAGTCCAAAGTTATCAGATAACTAACATTTTAACCAGGCTGTGTACAGGAAAGGTGTATTTGGCACCAGCAAGGATTGTGTCTATAGAAAGTCTGAGCTGCGCTTCTGGAATCTTCTTGAAATAAACTCCCAGTCCTTAAGCTTTTAGGTTTCATTCTGGTGTCACTTCTCATTTCCAGCATTTCCTGTCCTGTAGGTTTACCCTGGTTGTAAACCATCTCAAGGGAAATGCTCCCCCAGCTGTAACACCTCCTGAGCAGAAGGGAAGCTGCCAGCTTCCCTTCCTTTCGAGAAAACAAAACTCTGCTCTTTATTACACTGGTGAAACTCCATCTCTGCTGGAGTTGCCCTAGAAATGCAGCTGTGCAAGTGAAAGTGTAGCTCTGTTAGTCTGGGCTTACCTGGTAAACTCTCCTGTCCTGAACCAGTGCTCAGAGGGGCAGAATAGTGGTGCTGGAATCTGAGAGCTTGGAAGGCCATTGGGTAGGAGCAGGCTGATCTCAGGCTGGACAAAAGTCCACACGGCAGGAACCACACCTAGAAATAGAAAATGAGCTCTCACTAAGTCATATTATGTGAAACTTTTAAATTCAGCAAGGTATTATCAGATGTGCCCTAAGTTCTGACCTTTCTTATTTGTATAAGGGACACCTTTCTTCAGTAGGTGCTAAAAAGGAAGAGTTTGAAATTATATTCTGTTGTCTTCCGAGAGGCTTAAATCAGCATCCCTGATGACCACTTAATTTTGCATTAATTATGAACTAATCTTTATTTGCTGTTATATCCCTGATTACAACCAACTCATATGGTGCTAATATGACCTCCACAGAGCTTCTAAGTAATTCAGGATGAAAGCAGCGTTTGTTAATCAGCTGCTGGGTTTATCTTTCTAAAACACAATTTCGGGTTAAGTATGGGCTCAGGAAGAGCTATCCTGTCACGTGTGAAAAAACACAATCTCTGAAAAGCTCTTTTCCTTCTCTTTAGTTTTCAAGTGGCAATTTTCAGTGGAAACTACAAGGTGCAAACAGGAAGCTATTCAATCAGTAGCAACTTGTACTTACTGCTTTATTTTTTACTTACAACTCATAAATATGGGGGAACGGGTGATTAACTTATGCTTAGAGCAGAAGAGAAGTGTGTTCTTTGCTGTGGCTCGTTTCCTGTTGTGAAGGCATCAAACTCTTGAGTTAAACATGCAGAGGAGAAGCTTTATGCAGGGGTCTGTGATTTCAGCACTATCAAATGGCTCTACTCTGTGGCTTAGCACCTGGAGACCTAAGGAGTGAAAAATGATTCCTGGGTTGCAGTTTGGTCAAAAATGCTCAGGGGAGTAGATAATGCAAGATTGCCTGGAAACCTAGGCACAGTCTTCTGTCTCTTTTAAGCTCTCTGCCAAACCTCTCAACATGAGCAGCATGACTGGATACTCTGTGTTCTCTCTAGCAGGAATGACTTTTTCCTGAGGCACCTGCAGTTAAAATCTTTTTTTATGGCCTGTGAGCCCAGTGAAGATTCAGACATCAGTAGCTTGAGCTGTTTTGATCAGTGCTTCAGGGTAGACAGTTGTAAGAGCTTTTTCCTGGCTTTCTGTGAGCTCTGGTTTGTTTGTGACTTCGACTAGTGGCACAGTTTGTCCCTCAGAGCTGAGCTTGTGCGTTAATCCTGCTAGAAGCTTCTGGCAGCTTTGCAGTGGGAGGAAGACTCTACAGTGTCTAACTGGTTGGCATCCTCTTCCAGGGTGTTTAAATTCAGATAAAATTTCAAGCAGCTGGACTAATTACACAGAATGTGAGAGCAGCAGCTGACCCATATTTAAGTGTCTGATTTCAGAGTCTGGATTGCTACGTTGGGCATCATGCAAACAGATCTGCACCAGCTCAGTGATGCAGCAGCCTGAATTTCAGTGTTTCATTGTACCTTTCCTCGTCAGGCTTTCTGGGCTTGCTTAGGAGAATCCTGAACGAAATATCTTCCCCTTCTTCATACCTTACACCCTCTCCACCCTGCCTAAGCAACCATATGAATTCACAGAAGCATGGTAGAGACAGGAGGAAGTGATGTACTTTTTAAATACTTTGACCTCTTTACCTTTTTTTTCTAGAGCTGCAGCTAAAATGAAAAAGGGGAGTATTTATGGTTTTTCCAAAGGCTGCTAAGTAGATCTTTTATTTATGCACTAAAAACTAGTGGAGCAAATACTGTATTGAAGCCTCTGATTGTCCTCTATGGGCTGTTATTTTCTAGTATGTGGTATTTAGCTTCAAGCTACAATTGCCACCCTCTGGAGAATCTCATCTTTCATTTTCCTAAGTGCATTTCTACCTTTCATGACTAATGATGAAAAGAAGTTAAAAGCCTTTCAATGGAAAAGTTCCACAAGCAAAGTGAAAATGTTCATTTCTTTGTAACATCATGTTTTAAATTCTGTTAAAGCAGAACCTGTATTTTTAATAAGTGGGGATTAAGTGTTGGCAGCAATATGGCAGGACTGGATGACAAGAAAAGCTGCTCCTCACACAATAGCAGTTATAAAAGCTATTTGAGGAATATTTCAAATGTGTCTACAGTGCCTAAGTGTACTATATATCACTTCACTGAAAATTGTATATTACTCTTTGTCTCAAGTTATTGGGAAGCTCTCCAGTGGTTTTGAATGCTGCAGTCCTAAAGTTTATTTTTGTCAAATGCTCTCAAAGTAGTTCTGAATTTGGTCTTTATTCTGGAAAACTGTGTGAGTTGTTGAAAAGTGTAAGAGTTTACATCACTTATCTCTGTAACAGTCATGAAGTGTCTTCCTCAGGAAAGGTAAAAAACCATAAAAGATGGCAGTTACTAAACAGTTGGGCCCCATTTGTGTGGGAAAATAGATGCTAGGGAAATGCAGTGTACTACTGGCATGGTGGCACTGGTACCAAAACATTTAGGAGCACAGTTGTCCTCCAGGTTTTGAAAACTAAATTTGATTAGTTAATACTTAAAATCCACTTCAGCTTCAGATGATTGTTCATGGGAACAACGGAAATGGCCGGATCTTGTGAAAGAGGCACTCCATTGTACCCACCAGGCTGGGCTGTGCACAGGGCTGAACACAGGCACAGCTGAGGAAAACTTGTTTTCTAGCTTGGCTCCCTGAGATGGTCGGGTAAGGCAGACAAACAATGAGAGTACTTGAAAAATAAGACTCTTTGAAGTGTTCTTGTGTAGATTCCCACTCCCAAGAAACAAGCATATTCCTGTCTGTCTAGAATGATTCCTCAAATCCAAGCAGAGTGCAAAAACTAATTTATAAATAAATATTAATTGAATTATACTACAAAAGGTATATTTTATATTAGAATAGTATATTATTAATAATTGTGTTGAGTTTCTCTTGTCTTCCTTACAAAAACAGTGTTTATTCTTCAAAACTACATATGAAGCTACTATAAAGGCTGTAAGGGGTGACCCCTATGGAATAACAAAATGATATTTTATTAGTTAAGTAGTTGACATTCATGGTTATTACATTTCTCAGGGTTATTAAACATTCTCTTTGATTTGTCGTTCAAGTTAAGTCTGCTGTGTTTTAATAACCTTCTAAACAATTTCAGTTTGAATCATTTTGGCCTCAAGCAACATTCAAGATCTTCCCATCTCTTGAGAGAGAATCTGAGGGTGTAGAACTCTGTTCATTCCTGTTTGTTTTATTTCTACTTCTTTGGATCTTCATCTGTTCCTTGTTTTTATCTATTAGATGAACTTCAAGGGGCTTTAAATAGAGCTTTTCTCGTTTACCCTTGCAGGAATCTTCCAAGAATATTTCTGCAGCGAAGCCTCTGCAATAACTGCACCTTATATAGTTCTAAGTCAGCCCCAATGCATCAGTACAAGGTAAGGAGATTAATCAGCTTCCTTGGGGACTTACAGCCTTTCCTTTGCATGTCTGCAGTCCAGCTCAGCATGGCTCAGTGCAGCACTGCTGGCTCCTGTCTGAGCCCCCGGCCCCGAGGACTGAGAGCTGCTCCTCTGGGGGTGAAGCACAGAACCACCACGTGGAATTGCAGCAGCTGGGTGGATGCAGGGCTGGGCCCCACAAACCCATCAGGTGCTCCGGATCTCTGCTTTTCAGAGGAACTGTAACATTGAAGTACTTTACTAGCTGTCTGCTATAAAATGTTGCTCTGCTTTTGGACGAATTGGAATCTAAAAATGTGCCATTGCAAAAGAAGCAGATTCGGTATGTTAAGCTCTGTGTGCTTCCAGAAACACGATCAGCTAAAACACTGAGAATTTTGTGTTCTGTCTCCTGAAAAATTCTGTGAAAAATGGAATTCTGTAATACCTGTTATCTTAATTTTCACCTCATAACAGCAATAAAAACCACAATAGGTGTTTCCTGGGAATTTGTCACAGGTTGTGTCCCTTCAGTAAAATACAAAGCAGCTTCATTTTCCTGTGACCATCAGACCTTAACAGCAGCTTGGTGAGTTTATTTTCTTCTTTTGCTACTCTGTATTTCCTGCCATGTGTTTTCAACAACAAGTTTCTCCAAGGACTTTGAATTTCAATTGCAAATAAAATGTCTTTTGGATACATATGTTCTAGCACTTGTTAGTGAGACATTAAGTGGCCATTTCCCAGCAATAACAACATAATAAAAGCTTAGCAGGATTTTTTTTTTCTATCAGCGGGCTTGATTATTTTAAATTAATAACAAGAGCCAGGTGGCTATTTATAAGGGCAGGATATGAATTGCAAGCATACGTTTCCAAGGCAATGCTGGCCAGTGGCTGTTCAAGCATAAATTGCTTCCTATTACCCCTTTCGATGGGAGGTAAACGGTCCAGTTCATCTCTATGGGAACACAAAGTGGCAGGACACCTCCAGCAGTACTCTTTGCACTGTTTCCAGTAAAAGAAGGCAATATTTACTCCACTGTGACACACCTAATTCACTTTGCAGTGAGTAATTTCGTTGTGTTTTTGAACAAGGGTTAGGAATCGTGTCCCATACTGTTACGTGGTATTCCCATTAGAGGGTTGCTTGGTGCAGAAGGTGCAAGGAAGAATTAGAGTTGGTAATGTGGCCTATAGGATACAATGGTGAATTGATGATCTGAGGAAAAACAAAAAGATTCCTCAATGATCCTAGGAATATCATCTCTCTAAACTTTAGTTATTCTAGCTCTGAAACAGGTAAGAAACAGACCTGAAAACATGACTAGGTTGCGAATTTAGAGTGAAATATTTCTGGTTTCCATTTGTTTATGAAAGGACAAGACAGAAGCTGATTATAGTACGGTTTTTACTAAACCTGGATAAAGAATGTGGGAAGGGAGAAGGGGAGAGTGGTTGTCTTGCCCAAAGGCAGGAAGAAGGCTGTGTCTAAAAATCTGTTACTGTCAAAGCAAGAGCTGCTTGATGCCTTTGTTTTAATGTGCTCTGGTTGATTTTCTCTTTTTTTGTTCAAGGCATAGAAACAATAGTTCAATCAAAATGACTTGTCTAGCAACTTGCCTACCATTTTCATAAAACCCGAGAGGCCACTTTGATACCTGTAGTTTCAATCAGTTATTTCGAGTATATGAGAGAGAAGGAATCTAATATAATCTGAAAGCAAAGACCAGGTAGTTCTGTTAACATAAGTTTGAGTTGCAAGTCCTTTGGCCAGGAGAGAGCCATGCCTTTTAAAGAAAACAGAAAAAACCCTCTGAAAACCTGGTCACCTCTTTTCTTGATAGCATAGTTTGTATTGCTTTTCCTAGAATAGAAAATGGATTGATAGATTAAAAGGGATGTGGGGTCTGCTTGAAGCCTTTTTTTTTTTTTTGTCTTAAACTTATGCTTTCTGTATTTTGCAAGAACAAGGCTATGCAAGGGCTGTTCAGTTCAGTCTGGTGAAGCCAGCTCTTTAAAATCCAATACTCCAAGCTCTGTTCCCTGTCTCTGCTGTCCTCTTTTTGGAAACTCATGGTGTATATTCAGCATTCCTTCTTTTTCTCCATCCACCTGTGTACACATAAACCTAGAAATCGCCTCCCTGGGATCTATTCCCCAAAATAACAGTATATTATTAAGCTGACAAGAGGTCTCTGATGCCATATTTTTTCATAAATATAAACATGTCTCATCAGCAATTACATTCTTCCTGTAACATGCTTATCCTCAAGTTAAAGTCTAGGGCGCACACAGCAGAATTTTCTTTCAGTATTAGCAGTGTGGTAAAGTGCCACACTCTCTACATTTTTTTCCTCCCATTCCTGCATCAGTGTGCTGTAAATTGGCATACAAACTATTTTATCAGTGTTTCTTATTTTCCAAAGGCGGGGGACTGTTGAACTTCCCATATTTTTGTTTGGTTTTGTGTCAATAAAATTAAATTGCAGGTGGGGAGGACTTCACCTACTGGATTGTTTCATGACCTAAGAGGTGACATATGTTTAGTGGCCTATATTTCTGATAAAGTCTTAAGCTGATGCCAATGAGCACTCTTAAAAATAATTATAGACACTTAACCCTGTATGATTTAAAGCTCAGCAAGTAGATTACGGTGGAAATGCTAGACAAATATAAAAAATGACTGTTGTTTTGAAAGAGGTAAACATGGAGAATTGACCACACCTGCTTACCACACAGATGCTGTGCCAAGGACACACTCAGAGAGTCGATATCAGGAACTTGCAGCACAGTGAAACGCTTAAGATTATTGTCTCACAAATTGCTAAAATAAACTAGCAAGGCTATGCAGCACAATTTTTTGTGAAAGAGCGTGGCATAGCTTTACGCAGATCAGGATGTGATAAGTTATCACAATCAGTTAGCAGTCAGCTCGCTTCAAAACAGCAAAATGAGGAGTTTACCTTGTGTTCTGAAAATGAGAGGCTTGAAAGCTGTATAAAATTAGTTCTGAAAACCTCTTGGAAGTTAGTTTTTTGAGGGTGGCATGCAGAGCCACAGAAAGAAGCAGTCTTTCTGGGTACATGACATCTTCGTAAATCAGATGCCTTTTTTCCCCAAAGTTCTCCTTTGCTGATAGTTGAGCAGATAGTTTGGGTTTAATTTGCTGGAAGCACAGTATATTTAATATTCTTATTGTTTTTCCTAGTAATAGAAAAAGGTATGCAGTACCTGGGGTCCAGTGAAACCATTGAAGTTCCCTGACTGAGTTTTGTGGGTTTTTCCCAGCTAAAGGTCTTCAGCCATTACCACGCAGGTTTACCTGCAAATTTCAGAACTCCCATCCTTACAGCTATTTCATAGAGCTGCTAGGTTGCAGAAAAAATAGTTACTTTCTTTCTTCCTTGTTTATGTTTGTTTTCCCTCATTCTCTGCTGCATAACTAAGGAAAGTAAAGCTAATGACTAAGTAATCTCTACATTGGATTATGTTTTAGATTTCTTATCAGATTCCGTTGTGTAAGTATAATCTGACTCATGGGAGAACAACTGTTATCAAATGTATCTTTCTTCAAAAGTTTTGGGAAAAGATAATAATTGATAAGGTTTTCCTAGATCATAAGCCATGTTTTGCTCATGCCACGCTTTCCTAAATGGACAGAGATAATAGCTGGTGGGGCTTTACTGATCTCCATGCTTAATGTTTTCAATTCTTTATTTAATGTTTTTTTAATACAAACTGTGTTAGGTGGAAGAAACAGTACAAATCTACAGAGACTTATCATGTTCCTGTATTAGGGTTGCATGTATATGCATGGGAGGA
Organism: Melanocharis versteri; assembly: GCA_013397845.1. NCBI lineage: Eukaryota > Metazoa > Chordata > Aves > Passeriformes > Melanocharitidae > Melanocharis > Melanocharis versteri. The sequence continues at coordinate 609,415 of VZTG01000482.1, forward strand.
TGAATATGGGCAATGATGCAGTAGAACAATTAACCCTTACAACTGTTGCAGAGTTGCCTAGAAATTGGATCTATATGAGATTTTGTTCTGGTTACATTCCCAAGAACTTGGCCACCTAGTAATTTAATATCTTGCTCCTCAAAATCTGGATCCATTAAGTTCCATCTTATCCTAGAACTGAAGAAATTTCCTATGTACCCCAGAGGTCTGCTGCCATCCCGAAACAGAATTACCTGTGTCTTTGAGTGTGCTGAATTGTCTGGCATCTGTGCTATCCCAAAATTGCAACAGGAATGGGAAAAAAATATTTTATCTGTTGGGTACTGTGTAATCCACATTTTATGCTCTCAACACCATTTTTTTAGATCTACCTCATCTGGGCTACAGAGAGAAATAGTTTCCATTGGTGGGATGAGAGGTTTTGTGAAAGAACTCACCTGCATTCAAAGCTCTGCTGCCTATCTGGTAGAGGAAGGACTTGAGGAGAGATTGTCTATAACAACATTTGTGAGTGTTAACTGATCATTTGCGAAAAAAGACACCTGATACATCCTCAGTTTGCTATTTGTGGGGAGTTTCGAGATGGAGGACAGGCCATACTGGGCACTTTTAACTGCAGGACAAGGCTCACAGTTGTGAATGGAAATGGATTTAAGTGCCTATACTACTTCTAAGGGGAATCCTAAATGTATCTTCTCCTTTGGTATTTTATCTTGGCTAGGTCAGCCAGCTGATATTAACCATCTCTATTTGCTGAACAGGGAGCCTAAAGATGTTAGCTTGCAGCTGTGCATCCTTCTGGAATTATTCTGAAAGAATAACATTATAGTTAGGGGCTATGACAAAACTTAAATAATTTCAGTAAAATGCTAATGAAAAATAGAAAAAATCCTATCCTTAAGAGACCACAGTATAAACTGACAAAGCACAGAAAAGCTGTAAAGCTGATGTATTTCTATCTCTCAGGCGAGGCATTGATGTGTTGGCTGAGGTTTATAAGACAAATCCCATCTAGGATCAAACATCCTAGAGTAGAAGGCATCAGAACCAGAAGGAAGTTACAAGATCCCAACATTTATTTCTGGGAAACAAGAGGAGCAAAACCTCTTGTTTCTTTTTTTCTTGGAAATGGTGTCCATTTGAAAATTTTGTGCATGTATGCAGATTTTTTCAAAGAACCATCTCTGACCAAGAGAGGATCAGCTGTACGTACATGTAAGAGAGACCAGAAGCTCATGGAAACACTGAGCATTCCTAGCACATACCTAGAAAATTATATTAAGGTAAGGTAAATACATCGGATATAGAGAGGGGAGGCAGAGTTTAGAATTCTGGTTACCGGGTCAGACTATCTGGAAGGTACCAAGCTTCCCTAAGATTAACCACAAGAGTACCTTTCCTTTCACAGGGGCCACTGGTAGTCATCTACCATTTTCTGCTTTTGTAAAACAACAAACAATTTTTACATGTGGCCTAGAATTGCCGGAAGTTACTTTACGTTTTTATATATTTTGTGTCTACAAATCTGGGGTTATCTGTTAGTTCTGGATTGTATTTTCTACAACTTTGGCTTTCTTTTGTTAGAAAAAGAAATTTCTCAACCCTTAAAACTGAACTCAGTATTTGCATAACAAGTATGTGAGCAAAACTAAAATGCTCATTCGTGGCCTCAGTATCCAGGCTCCACTTCAGCCATATCATTTAACAAACACGACACTATATAAAGGGGATTTGTGTGAACTGCTTTTTCATTTCACTTCGAAGCAGAAGGGTAAGTTGAATTTCCTTTTAATAAATCACAAGGAATTTAAGCTAGAAGGCAAACCCATTCCTTTTGATTTCTGTGGTCATATTTACATTCTGAAATTAAATTTCCCTTTATTAGTAATTTTTTTTACTTTGCTTATACTAGCAATTTTAGTAGATAAGGAGATGCCTGAAGGATGCTAGATAGTTATGACTGATGAAGGTCATTAAAACTGAATTAAAACTGAAGAGCTGTGTTGTTTCCATTTTGCTATATAACTGGTCAGGAGTCTGACTCTGCATCATAATCCAATTATGAGCTGAATGCAGTAGTCCGTTCAAATGTAATTCCCCGAATGATCATCACCAGGCAAAGGGTACATGTTGTAATTGCATTTCCTTATCTCAAGGATGTAAGTTTTCCAAGCCACCTAAGGTAGGTTTCTGTTATAGGATCTTCAATAATCTGCTCTCTCTGAGTCACTGGCCGGTGTTTTCAGAGGTGTCTGCTGACAAACACCTTCAATAAAGGGTAAACAGCTCGAGATGCTTCAGATTCAGCAAACGACACTCAACAGCACCTTTAATTCTGCACATGTGTTTTCAGGGGGATTTGATTTTACACTCTTTAAAGTGGAAATTCTTGACCACACTTCTATCAGTTAAACAGATACTATATGCTGCAAATTTATGCTGTAATTGAATATTCTTATATTCAAGGGTATGTTGCATCAAATTGACTTTGATGAGACATTCCCCTAAAAAAGCAAGTGGCTGTTGATGCAGATTAAGAATAACCTCAAAAGTCTTCTGTAACGGAGTCAATATGGAAGATACAAACAGTGCTTTTTCTTTTAAAAGCTCACCCCATTTAATACGTGACACTAGACTGATATTTTGATTCTGCTCGGCATATATACTTTGAAACAAATACCTTGTTATAGCTGATGAACCTAGGTGTTAATAACTTTACAGCATTCAAGACAACCAAGGTTTTATTTTAAATTTTAAGTGGAGCTAGATTTAGAACTGATTTTTTTTTTAAAAGATGGAAGTTTTTGAGAGCAGGTACAGGATCCTGTCTAATTTGCTCCAATAGAGAAGTGAAGTAATGGATATTAAGTTACTTGTTTTATATAAGTCAGCCCATGAGCATTACCCCATTAGAACTGGAATCTTGAACCTTTCTTTATATCTCCTGTTAGTTTAACTGAATGATGTCAATAACTGGATATTTGTATGCCTTAGTATCTTATAGTCCTTCAGGTTTCACAGCACACCCACAAACTGTGCTGTAAACCCACGAGGTACAGTTTTAAAGTGCTTTCTAGTCATTATATCTCAGCACCAAGATTATAACCCTACTTATTGTTTTATCTGTAAGGATAACATGAGATGATAACATAAGCCTACTGCCAATCAGCAAAAATGCATTTTCTACAGGATGAACTCTGACATTTTCGAGCTTGTGGGATTTTGTTCAGAACAGGGTAGGAAAGTCAATTGAGTTATAAAGTTTTGCCCATGTGTAAAACAGTGTCAGTTTATGTCAAATAAATGTGCTTAAATAGTGTTGTGCTTTAACAAGCTCCAAAACATTACAACTACCAGTGTAACAGATTTGCCTTTCAGGTTAGAATCCTATGCATCATTGAGTGATTATAGTCCTTGCAGGCAAGTAATGGCTTAGGTGTGATCAGTTACATCTGAGCCCATTATTTCCAAGTTTTATCAGTCTAGAAAGAGTTTCGTGTATAAACTACACAATGGTTGCAAAATAAATCTGGGAAATCTCTTACGCCTAAACTATAGACTTTACTTAGACAAGGAAATAATGTAAATTTTCAAGAAGGGATGGTGGGGGGGAGGAGGAGGGAGTGTGCAGTTGTGTGAATCAATGTCTGCAATTTCTTACAGAATCGTTGCTTGACAAACGTGTGGGGTTTTTTTACAGCTGGCCTGAGAAATCATGTTGTCTTACTCATCCTACATCCTCATAGCACTGGCTGCTTTGTTAGTGACTTGCCATGCATTGAGTAAATGTCCAGGAATTTCTGGGCTACCTGGTCTCCCTGGAAGAGATGGGCTGAAAGGTAAGCAAACTTGCCTTTTTTGCAACAGACCCTCATCACAGAGGCTGCATGACTAGAAACAGATAACACAGAAGGACACGTGCTCTCAAGGAAGCAGATGTGTTAAGCAGAGGAAGGAAAACAGAGTGGAGGAAATGGACAGTTTAATTTTTTTCTAAAATCGGGTCTCCTCTCCCTTCTAGGGGAAGAGGGGTATTGAACAGGCTATCAACACTTTAACATATAAATATTATATATATGTATCTATAAACATATATCTAGATATCTATCTATCTATATCTATATATATATGTAGAAATGCTTTCTCCAGGTCTGCTGACAAGGCTAAAGCACTATCAAAATTATTCCCAGACTCCCTTTATTAGGTCAAATATGGGGTTTTCTTGTGGATTGTGAAGGGCAGTAAGAGTTGCAATGTTGCAGCTCAGCATTGCAGCAATATTTTGTGCTTCTACATTGCTGTTTGTTTTTGGTGTGAATAATGGATCATGATCATGGGAGTACATTGGTGATTCTATTCGACCTGTAAGACCTTTGTTACCTTGTGGAAGCTGGTATGAAACAAAAAATCTACCTTTACAGTGGGTTCCCATCTTTAGCAAGCAGTGCTGGATGTATTTCACTCTATCTATTCAGAAACCTTCCTCTACCTCTGTTTATGTCTCCCATTAAAGTAAGATAAACACAAAGCATACACCCAGCACATTAGGAAGAAAATTGTATGGTGCCGTAGAAACTGTTTCCTCCTCAAAGTATCCCTTGTGTCTGTTCACTACCAATTAGTAGAATTAAACTAATTCTCCTTGGCAAAGCCAGTCTTACAGATAAAACTAACAAAAGGCTTTAACCGATAAAGTTTCAGCTTCTTCTTTGCAGAGAGGAATTATCAGCATTTCAGAGGATTGGAGTTTTTTGTTATTTCACTTTAATATAGATTAACAACAATGTTAATACTGGGAAAATATTTATTTCACACTTGCTGACGTTAAAAAATACATTTACAAGTTAGGTCCAGGAAATTATTGGTTTTATCGAGGGGATTGTTCCTATCAGCAGAGCCTAGCTCTGCTTGATTGTATAACTTTTGTTTTTGTCTGCACAGGTCTGCCTGATTCTCTGGCCGCCAAGCGCCACAATGCTTTAGTGAATTTGAAACACCGACTTTTCCAGCTTGAGGCCGGTAAGTCTTCCCCTTGTTACTTTTTCAGCTCACAATCGATTTTAAGTGTAATAGCCAAGGTTAGTTACAGAACCACGGCTTGCAGGAAAGAAATTCTATTAGGAAATGGTACTACGTCCCAAAACTTCATTTTCTCATTCAAAACAGGGAAAGGATCCATGGGAACTCAGTCCTTTACCATATTGCACTTTTATCTATCAGCAACCAGATTGTTAAAGGGGGTAAATAGTTTTGTACTGAAGAGGGGTTCACAAAACAATTATAATTTCTCTGTTTCACTTGCTCAAATCTGAAGCAAACTGATCCTCTTTAGAAAGTACACAAAATTTAACAGGACTGATATTTAGCAGATGTTGGTGGGACATCCTTGTCTTGGAAACAAGGACAGGTGGTCACAAGCAGCAAAATCTATTTAGTGAAGAGCTAGCGAATGTGAGTGGGTGAAATTAAAGATCTTTATTCCTCTTCATCCTTTGCTCTCATTTTTTCCCTCTGTTCCTCTTAGCACTTTTAGGTTTCTCTTCATCGCTTGATTTCTCTTTCTTTGCTTTTACATCTGTATGCCATAGAAAATTTAGAAAGCTAACTCTTTTCATGTTTCAGTGCTTGTTTTGAATGGGAAAATAAGAAAAGTAGGAGGGAAAATGCTTGCCAGCAATGGGAAGAAAGTGGACTTTGCATCTGCACTACAATCCTGTGAAGAGGCTGGAGGAACTCTTGCGGCTCCCAAGAACGAGGAGGAGAATAAAGCTATTACGGACATTGTGAAACAGTATAACCAATATGCTTACCTGGGCATTAGAAAGGGGGAGGCTTCAGGTCAGTTTAAGTATATAAATGGCACACCTCTGAATTATAGCAACTGGCACCAGCAGGAGCCTAATGGCAAAGGGAAAGAGAAATGTGTGGAGATGTACACTGATGGCACCTGGAATGACGAGAAATGCAACCTGTATCGTCTCACAATCTGTGAATTTTAAAGAATGGCCTTTCAGCCACCTCAGAGTATGGAGACAATGAAATATTCTGTATTTCAGGTTGATTCAATTTCTGCAATTTTTCTGTATCCTAAAATACAAAATGAATTATATTGTGATATTTTTTAGCCTTAGGAAAATGCTGAATATGCTAGGTGATTAACATGATTAAAATGTGCCTGAACTGATATGCCTGATGTGTTTCTCTCTTTTGGAGCATTGGGAATACCTCCGAATTCATTTTTCATTGGCAGACTCTCTTCTCTTTGTGAAGATTAGAGGAAAGTTCCAAGGTTTGACTTGGGATATTGGAAATGCTGAAGTTAAAATTGCCCGTGGCTTCATAGTTGAAAGCATTTTGAAGTAGTTAATAGTTTATGCCTTAAAAGAGATGCACAGAGGTTGGCTTCACTGGAGCAATTATGGTTTTAGGTTTTGGACATTACTTTCAATAATAGAGCCTTTGTTGTGTCATACTGAACCACTCACTGCTTCATCAGCATCCACATCTAACTTTTGTTTTATAAAAGTATTAATACTACCAGTTACAATTAACTTTTCTAGTTTCAGAAGCTACTCTCTATAAAACACAAATTGCACTAGATTCAAGTAGACAGAGATGTGTATAAAATGTTAAACATTGCATTTTGTTGCTAAAACAGCACATTCCCTCAGAAATTGCAGTGTTAGAAGGCCACCTGCCTTTTCCCAAAACACTAAGCAAAGCCCATAATATTTTGGGAAGGCAGCTAAGAGTGAAAGTTCAATCAGTTCAAACACAAACATCTCTGCTGATGTTATACCAAGTAACCGCACAGGCACACCTCAACTCAAATCTGATTGGACCAAGAAGAAATATTTGTGAATGTTTTTCAAAAAATATTTTCACTGCTACTGTTAGGGCTGCTGGTGAGCAGGGCCAGCTGAGCAGACTACCACAAGCAGAAAATTCTCACATTCTTATCTTGCAGTGAGGAAGTCCTGGGCTCATCCATTGTCGTTTTCTCACTACCTGAGGGGGTGGGGGGGAAAAAGAGAAAGCACTAGCTTTAAAATTCATGCATTAAACACATACTCTTCCCCCATATTTGGCTCTGTGCAGGGAGTCCCTGGGAATCTGGACTTGCCTCTGGGCAGTGATGTTCCCCAGCCTTCCCTGAGGAAAAGAGATGGGCTCTATTCCCATTCATTTCAAGCCCTGCCAAATTTTTGGCAAGGGATGATTCATGTCCAGGTTGCATGCAGCACTACAACTGATCAGAGAGAAGACAGGGATTCTGAAATGGAAAAAGTACACCCAGGACCATGCTGGATAGAGTTCAAAGTGTGAACCTGCTTTCTAAAGCTTGTTTTGAGACCTATGACCATGATACCATTTTAGCCAAAAGTTTCAAACGGGAAGGGAATAGAGCTATGGCAACAACTCGAACTGTGGTTACACTGAGAAAAAGTAAGGCTAAATTTATACCTTTTAATTTTCCTGGGTTTAGATCTGACCAGCTACACTAAATCTACTAGAAAGAGTTGAAGGTTTACTCAAAACTACCTCCTAAATATTAATTATTAGTATTTCAATAAGTAAAGGTCATTACCAATTTTTGAGGCTTTTAACCATGCAGATTCTTTATTAGAGCAAGGTGACTACCTGTCACAAAAAGGCGTCATGTTACAGAAAAAGCCTCCCTCACAAAAATCCCTACCACCATCATCTTTTACTCTCTGAATTGAAAATGCATATTCATTTACATAGATATGCAACTAGTTGTGGAGTATCCTATTCCTCTAGTTAATGAAAAATTTATTTCTAGCACATTGGGGTTTACAAAATGACTACAGAGATCTCCTGTTAAGACCCTTAATGTGTAAAATCTTGCAACTGTTTTAACACAATATAACATCCATATCTAAACAGATTTAGACTTCTAGACACTGGACTGTTTTTCATCCAGTTAAGAAAAACAAGATTTTTGTTTTCCAGTCACAAGCTAGTATTTATTACATCAATAAGCAAAGCATCTAGTCTAAGTCTGAGAGCTCACAGTTTGTTCTGCTTTAGCCATTATTATTGAAAAAAGGAAAAAAAAAACAAATCAAACACATACATTCTGCTGAAAAATAAAAGCTCCTCAGATCCGGTCAGAGAGCTCCTAGGAAGTACTTTGTCCCTTTATGGTTCACACTTGGTCTGTAATGTTGCTCAATTATTCTTTGCCACAAAGGAAAAGTACCCAGAAATTGTTAATTTTTATTTCTAGATGGCTTTTTTTTAGTGTGTTGGTGTATAACCCTATCAATTTATACCCTCAAATGCTATTTGAAACACCAGCATTTCAGTCTATTTCAATTTTTGTGAAATGACACTATACCGTGCCTTAATTATGCCTTCCCTGATAGAGGAGAATTCCCTGAGCCCTCGCCTGGGCTCCACAGACGAACAGAACTTTTCCACGCTTTTGCTCTCAGATAGTTGTTTATTAAGTCTTATCAAAGAAGAGATGAACCACAGCGTGACTCCCCTTAAGAAACGTGAAGGAAAAGCCGCGTTATCCAGATAACACCGTTCTTTTAAAGGTAAATTACCCAATGGAAGCCTGAAACGAAAGATATTTTTACTTTTCTACCAATGTTCAATAAGTCTTTCTGTCACATGAAAGGAACTGGGGCATTTTCAACCCAATCCTCTCAATCCACTTTTACCACAAACATCGAGTAAAGAAAGAAGAAAGAAGAAGGCATGGAAAACAATAACAATCCTCCATTTTGGAGGTTTTGCTTCTTATCTATTCACTATATTAACAAACCCAACACCTCTAAATTTTCACCCTGTGACAACCTTATATGATGTTCTATCACCTAATTCACACCAGTGTAGATTCTGCTTCTTCCCAGAGGGTAGGTAATTTTCTCCATGGATGAAGGTCAAAGACGGGGTTGTCCAGAGGGGTAGAACTCTTCAAAACAGGCAGAGAAATATTCCCTGCACTTTGGACTCCAACAGTGAAAGATCTGAATTTTTTTTAATGGATATAGATATTGGGCACATGAAGAGACAAAATAAATTGTTTCTGTGTTCTGCTACAGTAATATAAATAATTTTGATAAAATTTTTCCTTAAAAGTGCAATGAGCAACAATAATTCCTGACATATAATGACCAGACCAGGAAAAATCCAGATTAGTCTTTTTTTCTTAATTTATAATAATTTACTAAATAAGTGCAACATAAAGGTAAGATCTTTAAATCAGAAAATTAGTTACTCCCCAAATATTATAGAAGCTGATCTTAAGAATTAAGATCCTAGTATAAGTAAAAAGATGGCAAAAATTCCAATCCTTTTGAAGCAAATGGATCTTGTCTCACGTAAGAGAAATTGAATATAGTTATTACAGTATGTTTACAGTAAGGCTTTGGCCATAAAAATCATGGCTATGTATTTCAGAGAGAATTGTCTCTGGTCTAGAGTGACATCCTCTTTTATAATGGTATAATTTAATTAGTTGTTTCAGCTTAGAAGTACTATTATCAGTTTCGAGCACTCGAAAACCTCACATCAGCCCCCATCAATCCCTACCACATGTGAAGAAATTGACGTTCGATTCCAGCAAACACAATTTTTTCTGTGGCTTCCTGATTGTTGTAGAAACTTGATTAAAAAAAAACCAAGGCCCATGGTTCTTGAGAAAACTGAGTTCAAGTTCAACTTTTTGTGAACCTAACTGGCAGGATGTGACACAGGCTGGCAGGGCTACCTTATCTTGTATAAACTGTGAGCTGTACCTCAGAGTATCAGGTTGCAAGTGATATTTCATTATCAGAAGTTGAAACATACTGTTATAAAACCCTATTAGCCAACAGTTACACAAACATACCTGATTTCAAAACACAATAGACACAAGATTCCTGGAAATTAGAGTAGCACCTTCAAAAATGGTAAGAGGACTTGGATTTTTTTTTGGTTTTTTGAAGTCCCTGTTAGGAAATCAGGGTTTGGCAGAATTTGCCTCAAGGGTGATAAACCCAAGTGTGATGCCAGGTGAAACCTGGAATGAAGCTTTCACCCATCTCTGCCCTTGTGGCTCAGGAGCTGAACAACCCTGCGGAGCAAGGGTACCTTAACCCTTGCGGAGGCTGTGGCAATGGGAACTATTGAAGAGATATTTTCTTGCTTTCTATTTGCTATACAGCTTCTGTGCTTTTTCTCAGCTGAGCTGCACCAAGTGACATATCAGAGACACCCAGAGATATCTCCTCTTGGATCCTTCACATATAAGTCAGTGGGGCAAGATGGCAGTAGCATTTATGTGCACTGATCTCAGGTAAAATGAAGACTTTCAGCTCTAAGCTGCTGCTCATAATTTATTTTTAAAAAATGCCTGCTGAAGTCTGCCATCCCAGGTGTCAATATCTCCCTGAATTGCTTTTAATGCTCAGCAAAAATAGCCTCAGCCCCGCTCTGAGAAATGGGACCTGGTGTCTCCCCATGCTCTGTGGTCTTCTTGCTAATCCCAGGCATAAGAGAGTTGGTGGGGACAGTCTAGTAATTATTTGGAAGAGAAAAGGAAATGCAGAATGCACACGACAAGGTGGAAACAAGGTAAGGTGGAAAAAACAGCAGAACAGAACAAAATCAATTTAAACAGAAAATACTGGTGGGGTTGGGTGCATTTAAATACAAACAGATATTAAGAAAATAATTTTTAAGGTTATCTGTGAATAGCACTATGAAAGAAAAAAATCTAACTTTCAGGAGACTAGGTACACCAAGGAAAGGCAAACAAACAGGCTTATAGAGGGAGCACACACCATTCAACTATTCAACTGTGTCTATATTTCTCAGAGTGGCTAAGAAAACAGCACTGATCAACCTTTGTCCTTAGCAGGTTTTGCATTTGCCTGCATACACTGCACAACATAAACTACTCACAGTATCCTTCATCTGCTTCACTGCCACTGAAACTATGAAACCTCTTACTGATAGATGTGGAAACTGAAGGAAAGTTACCTTAATACTGAAAAATGATTTGGTCTTTATCAGATCTGTGTCCTTGAATCTTGCTAGACCTCTGTGATACGTGGTTCAAGCAAAGATCAGAAAATAGTTTACAAGTTATGGTAGTTATATAAAATATTCTATTAGGCAATCATAAACAAGCATGGTAGAAATTAAGGTATATTTAAATATCTATTTAACTTGCACCGTCTTATTAATATGCTGATGAAAGTCAAGACAAGAAAGGTTCATAGTTTATCAAATCTACATCCATTTTTCTCAGGAGTCTATCACAAGAAACCTTCTGTCTCCCTCCTGGTTTCCCAGGCCCCAAGTCAGCACGTGAAACCCACAACCGCAGGCCAAACCTCCTCCTCTTCTCACTCCTGCCTAACTTGTGGTTTCTTCCAGGTGCAGTTAAAAGCTAAACTTTTCTCACCATGGATGCAAAGGCCCAGGGTCTGCCAGTGACCTTTTCTAGGGCTCATCTAGAACCCAGGTGACTGGCTTGTCTCGTGTTCTCTGTTTGATTGTGGTGGGGTTTTTTCCCAAAAATAACAATTAAAAAACCTCTGCCAGAAGAATGTTGAAAGCATTACATCAAACACTCAAAAGCTAAGAAACTTGAAATTTGACAATAAATTTTAAATTAAAGTTGCTTGTGCAAATTTGAAACAGTCCTCCTCCATCAAGGTGCATACAACAGGGTATTGCCTATTTATTTTTCACAGGACTAGTGCACTGAAGAACACTCAATAAACAAGGCTGCAGGAATTAGTCCAGCATCTGTGGGCACACCACCAAGGATAAAGGTGTTGAGGCATACATCAACTGTTGAGGTGAGCATGGAAGTGCAGGGCACAGGTGCAGAGTGCCTGTGGAGGTGATCTAGGCTTGCTTAGACCCAGTAGCATGTTAGAGTGATATGGATACTGCTGATAATCCCCATCTAGTCTCAAAGCACTTCATTCCTCACCTGTCTTGGCCAAGGCTGTTGGCCTTGCTGCAACATCAGGATGCTGGCCTGACCCCACAAGCATGATGCAGCCACATCTGACTTGTTTGAACCAGAACACGGTAACAAATATCTTCTCTCAGTCTTCACTACACAGAGCCAACTCTCAGCTGAGACCAGTTGTAAAATGCTTGGCAATGGCATCCGTATTTCAGCGATGCTCCTCATCTCGGGCCCCTCTACTTACAGGACTTGCATAATGCAGCTTTTTCCTTCATCAGTGAAAGGTCACTGCTCTGCTGGAGAAAACTGCTCTTTATGATATGTGAACTTCCTCTGGACTATTCTGTAAGTTATTTCAGCATGTGTTTCTCTAGCTGTCTCCTCTACATGTGCTGCAGGTGTACCACTCTCATTTGGCTTTGCTGCTACGACTGTGAGATTCTGTTTAGTTATGAGACTTTGGTCATTATCACTAGCAAGTCCTCAGTCTGTAACAAAAATGATGGTGGTGTTCCTGGTTATATTTCAGGTGAACTTGTTTTGGCTTATCTTCTGCGATATTTGCACAGCCACTCTGTGGAAACATTAGGTATTTCAAATATGAATTGAGAAATTTGTTCTGTTCCAGGGTTGGTGTTTTAAAAGGTGTGAAAGTGTTCCTGTAAATTAAAAAAGTACTTTCAAATACTTTCCTCAAGTTTTAAGTATGTTTACCTCTTGAAGAAAACAATCCGCCTATCATTCAAGTTAAAGTTCATTAGATTTCCATTCATATACAAATTCATATCATATGATGTGTTCTTTGTGCTTCCTGTAGGTAAGGAGGTGAATCTCAAGTTACATGCCCTATAAATTGGACCATTTAATGGGCCTTTCTTAACTCACACTGGAGCTGCTAGGTAAGTTGAACATCTTTAGATGTTGCTGCTTTAACTAGGTTGAATCTATTAAACTGTATCACAAAACTTTCCAATTTAGATGTGCATCTCAATATATTTATTAAGAATTTCACCTCTTTTTATAGACCATGTCACCTGAGGTGAAGAGATGTCAAAATAATGGATGCTACGATAGAAGAATAAATATTAGCAATTGTTTTGCTCTTAAACCTGTTGACAAAGACAGCGTGTCCCACTTTGTCTTAAACAAACTCTCTTGCTAAAGCAGCCATGTGTCTATTGCTCTCCTGTAAAACCAAACTATAACTTTTGCATGGGGAAAAATGGCATATAACGGTATCTGATGTACAGAAAAGAGCTTTGAAGGGGATATTTTGGGTTTTTGCTCTGTAGACTTTCGTAGACTTAGCAGGCTGTCTTTTGGAAAAATATTTTAATTGTCTGAAATAAGATAACTTTGCAACTACATGAATAACATTCACATCACTGCAGGCAAAGCTTAACATACATAAGACTTCACACCCAGAAAAATTCTGAAACATCCTCTTTTTTTTTTTAAATGCAGGACTCTACACTGAAGAGTAAACCGGTCTGGTTTATCTTTAGCTTTAAATGATGCTGTCTCCACAGCTGCACAAAATCTTGGCAGTAGCTTTTTTCCTGCTCCCATTCTGTGCTCAAGGTAAACCTGCAGGATTTCTTCCAGAGTTCCCTTTCAAGCCCTTTTTTGGAGATGGGAGCGACGAAAGAGAGTCAACAGGTACATGAAGCTATCTCTATTTTTATCTGTTGTGTTCTATTGTTATGCTTTGTAAACTCTGTGCTATCTACCATAATCTGACATGTGATCTACTTGAAATAAAATAATCAGGACTTTATTAATTCCTTATATGAAGTAAGATGCTGAAATCTCTGTTTAATGATGCAGTGGCTCAATTCACAGAGGAAAGTTTAGAATTCTCCATAGCACAAGACACTTGTTGCTGAGTGCTAGATTGGAGCTGTAAGCAAGTGATTGAACAGCCTGAAGGATTCTGTCGAGGATTTAGTTTCTAGACACAGTTAAAAATCAGCTAAACCCACTGCACAAGTACCAGTGTTTTGCCTGGACTGGCTCGATCACTCAGAGAGAAAACTAACTCAGTTTGCCAGTTCCAGTTTTCCATAAACATCCCTGCTCTGCAGCCAATTTCCAGGAACTTTTCCCCTATCCTTACACAGCTCAGTGTGAGAAGATGTTCCCTGTTTAAAACACAGCAGTAAACGAAAACATGTCAAACAAATATTTTAAAAGTTCGTATTAATTTCATGTGATGAGGTCTGCTCTATTCGGAAGCCAAGGCTGAAACTGTAATGCAAAGTGCATAATAGCTAGTTTTGTTCACAGATTTCACACTGACTGGTTCTGAAAACGGGGACATTATCCGTCAATTAGAACATCGGATTTCCAGACTGGAAGGAGGTATTTTATCTGCCTTTACTGTCTGCTGCTACTGGGTTAGTGGGGATAGACCAGGTGGGCAAAAACTGCTTCTTAGGAAAAAGGCAGAATTTTCTGCAGTTTTTCTTGCATTCTTTTTGTATCTTGTTCCCGGGTATATCCTTGAGTGAAAACTTTCAGATGGGGAGATGGGGATTAGACTTCCATAACTAGTGGGAGACACTGGGTAACAGCTCTGAAGTATGAGTGCAAGCAAGGCAGGAATGTTCCAGATTAAAATCCCTGCCTATTCAGAACAGCTCCATGCACACCTTGTGCTCCCAAGAGGCAACCGAACGCTGAAAACATACAAAGACAATCATGATCAGAACAAATCTAATATCCCACTCAAGAGCATTGGTATACTGCAAACCACCTCAGAGTCTTACAGAGTCTCAAAGAAAAATAATATACTTTTTCCAAATACAGAATTCCTCATTTCATTTCCTCCTTCTCCACCCTCTTTTGTGATTCTCCTGTTTTATTTTCTGTGTATTTATGTGTTTTTATTCCCTTTTTCTCCCCTTCCTCATTTTCAAATTTCTTCTGGCTTTTGAAGGTTGTATTTTTTCCTCTCTTTTTTTTTTTTCAAACTTTGATTTCAAGTTCTCCTTTTCCTGGGTTTAATCTAAAGTTATAGAGCAAAATAGTGCGAGTTAGAATTAACATCAAAGTGAGAAAAAACAATGCACAAATAGTTAACATCTTTTCCCTCCTCTTTCAGTCCTTCGCTTGAACAAGATGATAACAGAGTCTGGAGGAAAAATATTTGCTACCAATGGGAAAAGTGCTGATTTTGATGCTACAGTGGAAAAATGTAAAGAGGCTGGAGGCTCAATTGCCACTCCAAAGAACCCTGGCGAGAATGATGCCATTCTGTACTTTGTGAAATATTTTAACACCTACGCCTACCTGGGGATAAAACAATCCCTTATTCCAGGCAAATTCCAGCTCCTGAATGGTGCTCGGCTGAGCTATACTAACTGGTATTCAAATGAACCTTCTGGCAAAGGGGAGGAGGAATGTGTGGAGATGTACACTGATGGCACTTGGAATGACAAAAAGTGTAACAAGAATCACCTTATTGTCTGCCAGTTTTAGTGCTTCCCTTGCTGCTCCCTGGAATATGCTTCCCTATCCCTTGTCTCTTCATTTGTAGCTAGTGAACTTAGACAATGCAGCATGAAAAAATAAAATTCACTCTTTCCCAGTCTGATTTGTCTTTTAAACAAATGCCAGCCATAAGGAGGAAACTGTGAATGAAAGCAGTGACCATTTTGTCTGTTTTGTTAATCAGTGCCCACTGAGTGTCTTAGTACTACTGCCTATGGCTTCCTACTGTTGTTAGCCTGCTGATTTGTTGCAAGACCAAAAATTAGAGTTCTTGGCCACATAGCTAAAGTGACTTGCAGCCACAAGACCTTCCAGTACTCCTTCACCCATGAGCCTCTATGTTGTACTTTTTTCTGTAAGTTTCCCTCACCAAAACTCCCCATACAGACACTCTGCTGTTGCTCAGCCCGTGTTGCTCTGGCCACCCTCACCCCCAACAGGGGCCCTGGAAAAAGACACAAACAGTGCTGCTGGGGTGGCCCAGAGCCACCCCCCTTACATTTCCCCTTGGAAAACTGCAGAGCCAGCAGGTCTTTAACCTTCATGCACCTAAAAAGTGGTGACCAGAAGCCACTGGTTAAGCAATTCCTAATCTCTTTCCTTACCCAGAGATGTAGGAGCACGAGAAGACCAAGGTCCCTGGTCACATGGGATGTGTGTGGAAGAAAACACACAGGAGCTAACCAGAGTTACTGCATCTATGTTGTTTAGGGAAGATCAGCAGAGCCCTGACAAGGCCAGTTTTAAGCTATATTGTCGAGAGATTCAGATACAACTAATTTTGGGCACCAGAGAGGTGCTTGTCAGACCCTCACTAGGATTCCCACAGGGCCAAGGTTGGTGGATGCCAAGTGACTCATACTCAGCACTCATTGCAGAAGCTGCTCGGTCTTCACTATCCAGCTTAAGACAAAGGATTAAGAGAAGTCTTTCTCAGCTATCTTGCTTGAGCCTGTTCACCTACTGAAGGTGAGAATTCCCCAGGTTAGATTCATGGTTGTGCAGTATAGCTGCACACACAGAGATGTCGGATTTGGGTTTTTTCCTTTCTCCAGGGCAGTTGACCTCTACGTAGCTTAGGCAATGAAGGCTCTGCATCAGCTCTGTGGCATGGTGCCAAGGCTGGCTGAGCATCTGGGATGCCTCCATAAAGCCAAATGCCTGGTTATCAGTCACACTCATTCACACTGTGTTAGTCCCAGCTTGGTCACAGAAACCTGAGCAAGGACACATCCAGCTCTAGAGCCAGATCAGCTCCTCTCACCCTCTGCATGACAGGAGACAGAGCAGCTAAAGTATGAAGGTAACTGGGGAGGGAAGGTGTGCTTGCAGCTGGTGTGAACCCAGGGGCCAGCAGAGGGGCTGCTCGAAACCTTGTAGCTGTGCAAATCACTGCAATTCCAGAGCAGCAACTTGCCATGCACAACATTCCTGCACTGGCATAAATTCTATTACAGGATTATATTGAGCACACGGTCTCAGCACCTGCTCTGTGACAAGGCATGGGTCTTCCTGCCCTCCTTTCAGCCCTTTGCTTGGTGTCAGGGCCTGTAAATCGTTCTTGCTGTTGTTCTCTGCAAACTAAGCTGTTTGTCTTGTAGGTATTAGGAAAATTAATGCAACAGAGCTAGTGTCAAACCAAGACACCTTTCTGCTTGAGCAGCCTGGTGCCTGCAGGTGGTCTAGCTCTGCAGGCAGACTCAATTATTCACTCCAGCAATATTCAAATCCTTCCTCACAAAGCATACTAAATAGGACCCTGTTTCCAAGAGCTATAAAGTTATCTCAACATATGCAAAGATAAAACTTTTGTGAAAAAAATCCTCAGTTTATCCATGCACGTCTTTGGCATGTAAGGAGATCTACAAGCCGTTAACAGATGCCTTATTTCTGGTCAGCACAGCCAAAAT
Source organism: Melanocharis versteri (assembly GCA_013397845.1). Taxonomy (NCBI): domain Eukaryota; kingdom Metazoa; phylum Chordata; class Aves; order Passeriformes; family Melanocharitidae; genus Melanocharis; species Melanocharis versteri. The sequence goes on from VZTG01000482.1 coordinate 626,761, forward strand.
ATACACTACCACATCCCATTTCAGGCAAGGTATAGATAGACTGCTCTGTTAACCCAGTTGAAACAGGTACGTAGAGGGAAAATGAGGACTCAGGAGTCGATGTGGCACTGTCTCACTTTCAAACTCTCACAAACATTTTACAGCTCACCAGTATCTGCCTGCACCCACCAGCTCGCCTGCCCAGTCTTCAACCTTGCATGACTCCTGTTGTGAAATTAGCTCTGCCATGAGCACAAGGAAACAGGATCACAAGCATCCTGTCATATAGTAGTTTTCCACTCATCATATTCCAATAATGTTTAAGAAATTTACAATGATTAACACCAGGCTAAGAATGAGGCTGGACACACAGCCCACCAATGCCAAACATTTAAAGCCATGGTAAGTTTTTTATTTTATCCTGCTAATTCCAGGGGGTTACAGAGTTATCTCAAAATTAAAGCTATTTGCAGGTGTGGGAAAGAAAGCAACTACCTTCAGTGTTAGTCTAATGAGTATGTGCCACAGCAGAAATGTTCCACCACCACCCCATCTCTGGGCTTTTCCCCTGTGGGCTCCCAGGGGAGAGGGTAAAGGATTTAGTCTGTTACTCCACAGCTGCAGACGCCCTGTTGAGACACTGTAGCTACTCACTGTACAAGAATGAGGACATAAATCCTCAAACCAAATGTTTGTCACCCTGCCTGAAGCTGCCACCTCCAACAACCCTGCTGACAGCAGGCAGCTCTGGAAACAGCAGTCTTGGCCTGAAAAGCAGACTGGTTCAGCATTTGGGAACTGAATTTATTTCCTAAATCTGAATGAGAGGGCCTTACAGCATCCTCTGATTTGTGGAAAGACAGGATTCCCCAAGGCTAGCAACCATTTACTTCAAAGCTGTTTTCTGAAACGTTTTTGAACTTATTTTAAAAGTTTAACCCACCTTGTGCTAACTTTAAATACTAGTTGTGCGTTTAAAAAGTGCCACTATTTGCCATGTATTTACTAGTACTTCTGGATATTCTGGACCACCCAGTGTGCTGACAACTAGGTGATGTGCAATTTTCAGTCAGTGGCATGTACTTTCCCACTTTCAGTTTTGGGAGTAATAGTACCACCACTATGATTAAGTAAAGTTAAAATTGTATTAATACGAAGAGTTAGAAAAAGAACAGGATAAACAGGTTTTTTGGAAAGTGACTTAAGGAGGAATTTTATTTTAGCAAGGTGAGATATTAGTGTCAAATATCAAGAATGATAGCAGTCACTTGTCAAGTTCTGTGGGGAAAAGTGTTACTGATTCTGCCTTGTATAGTGGAAAACAATTATTCGTCCCACCTGCCAAGAATTGTTCAGCAAATGGTTTTTAACTCTATAAAAATATCCACCATGTGAAAAATTATTCTTAACAGCTGTTATTTTCTACAAAAATACCCTAGTTCATGTTTTCTTCTGCTTTGCAAGCAACTGAAAAACCTATTGATGGTTGTGTGGCTTTGAGGCACGAAGGGACATCCCTGCAATCTGAAGCTCTGTACACCCCTTTAGATGTACCCATTTCAGCACAGATAGTTGCACAGACTTCACTGCTCAATTTTTAAGGCAGGCTGCAGTTCGGCTTTCACATCTTCCCCTGTCAAGAGACAAGGGCCAGATGCAGCGGTGTGTTCAGGCAGGAGGGCCACTTCCCAGGAGCTGTGTAATGCCACCTCCACAGCACCGTGGAGCAGAGCCAGAGCTGGCTTAGCAAAGCCCCTGAAGAGGTTTTTACATCCACTTTATGTAACAGATATTGCAGCAGCCTGAGCACAGCTGTGATTTTTCAAGTATTTAAATAAAGCTAAGCTGTTAAGCAGAAAGTGCGTTGTTGAATATACACAGGTGGAAGAGAGTTGGATGTATGAACTCCTTGGATCTGCCATAAACTTAGGGGCACCAGCCTTCAGACCCTGAAGGCTGCACGTGCTGCTCACAATAATCAGTCAGAATGAGTGACTTAATCAGATTACTCACTTCGGAGTAAATAAGATGACTTACAAGGAAAGGCCAAGTGGTTTTCTGGTGAAAAACGGGCCCTCATTTTTCACTGCAAGTGGCTGTCTCCTAGAGCAGGCTGCGCACGAGTGCAGAGCCAGCTGCTGCTCTGCCGATCCTGGGCAAACTGCGGTCGAGGCAGAGCGGCTGCCTCGCTCCTTCGGGAGGGCTTGTGCCGCTTTAAGAACGCCGAGTGGGAGGCGATAGAGGCACCACTGTGCAAACAAGTGCCTGAGCACCGTGCTGCGCTCACCTGGGCCTGGCAGAGCCGAGGGCCCCTGCCCTGCCCTGCCTCTCCTCCGGCAGGTGAGCAGCTGCCCTGACACCCGCTGCGCTGCCCGGCAGCGCGGGATGCGCGCCCAAACAAAGCCGCTCCTGCCCACGGGCAGCGCTTGCAGGACACCTCGAGGGCACTGAGGAGGTAAGCGTGGACAGAAAAGATCTGAATACCTGCTTTCAGGCAGTCAGGTTGAGAAAGATGAAAAGATTCAACACCAATTCAACGGCTTAGATGCCTTTCTACAAAAATAAGGGGATAACTAAATTATTTCTAATTTGGGTAAAAGGTTGTCAGCAGGGAGGATATGAAGAATAAAGAGTTCCTAGTCACATAATTAATTTTAAGTGCAAAGCTGTTTGCTGAATGGTTAGGATTATGTCTGTAAGTGGACTGCATAAGGCAATCCTTTATTCTCCTTCTAGAATTAGCACACCTTCAGCTTGTATAAGTTTATGCAAAGTGTTTAAAGTCTAAATATTTCAGAACAGGAAATGTCTGTGACTCAGATGTAGGTATCTCCTCACTGCTACGCAGTCAAGAGTCAGAAATCTAACAGGCATATGCCACAACGTGTTATCTATGAGAACACATAAAGCCATCTTACTGGACAAAATACAAAAATCTGAATTTATATGTCCAGAAAAGTTTGATTTATGCATACTTTAAATAACAGCTGAAAGTCCTCTTGCATTGTAACTTTCATTGTAATCACCTGATTACAATTACTTTTGGAAGTCAGGTGAAGCTAAGGGCACAATCAGCTAAACCACAACAGTTTGCTGTACTAGTTCTGCCTATTAAATATTCTGTCTTCATCATAATTGTTGTTTTAAAAATTTTCCCCGGGTTTCATATACTTAATTTCTGCACCCAAATTTCACATTAAGATATTTTAAGCTAGATTTGCATCCTGCAGTGACTTTAATCCCAGAAAGATAACTATGCAGAGTTTGACTTAAAAATTACCAGAACTAAACTCCTTCATGCCTTATAAAGGCTGAAATCCTTTAAAAACATATACTGAAATCTTTTTAATTAGCACTTTTGTGACTTGTTGGGGGAGATATTTACAACAAACAAATTCAGTGAAATTTCTGTTAATATTCTAATGATTCTGAGCATTTTCATACACTCTTGGTTTGAAAGGTTTGGCCCTCTAGAGACCAAAGCAGCACTATTATATCTTTCTGAGGTTTTACATAGAGAAAAGGCTGCATTTCAACTAAGGTACCAAACTCATTAAATTGATTTCTGGTTCTTACAGTAAATTTAAGTGACACTTTTAACTTGCAGTGCAGTTGTCTCTCAATCATCACCCTCTTTTCAAGTCCATCACTGTGTCAGACATACAGATCTGAGAACTTTTCCTGTTCCTACCATTTGCTACCTCTGTTAGTAACACAGAGTCGGGGAAATGGCAGAGGAACGAATTCACCTTTCTGCAGTTGCACAGGGTTACAAGGCACACTAAGGACGCTGCAGCAGCAGTGACCTCTTCAGAAAACCCGTCATGGGTAATTATCTTGGAGTGTTAACAGGAAGCTGGCAGTTGAGTTAGAGAACAAGTACGCAATAGCACTTGTTTTCCCCACTTGAAGGGCAAATATTTGTATCACTGACTGAGTGGAAAATGAAGCAGAACAAGTTCATTGTTGTTGTTGGTTTACCCCTTTCAGCTTGTTCTTCCATTGAAATAAGTACGTGCCTGGGAGAAGGTGATCACACCCCTGCAACACGGGAAGTGTTCCACGGCTCCAGTCGTGCTAAAGCAACTGGGAGCCCATCTTTGTATCTGGCTGAGCAGCTCTCAGGTGTAGGTAATAAAACCCTCCCCACATAAACAGCTATAAGCCCTGTTTGTAGAAGATACTGGAAATTCAATGCAGTTCATGTGGTTTTATCTGGTATAATTCATAGGAGAATCTAGTGGAATTCCTGACCTAATATAAAAGAATTGTATAAAGGTATCACTATTAATCAGTCTTTCATATTTCAGATATATTGTTTTGTATTTTATACAAGTTTTATATTGTTTTTGTTTTGTACTGTTGATTGTGGTTTTTTATCCAATCTGACTGTATTCATCTCCACCAAAGTAAGAACTGAGCACTGTCACTTGATTTCACAAAGTGATGGACATTAAGTGCTGTAGCTACTAAACAGAATATCTTGCTAGAAACAAAAGAAAATATAATCATTCACTGATATAAAACAGGCCTTGCAGACTTCAATCCACTCTGCCTTTTGGTGGCTGCATTTATGAATTTACTGGGCTCCCAAGATTTTAAAACATGTTTTTCTGCTCCCAGAGTTTAGCCAGTAGTATTAAATCTGTGACTTTCCAAGCACAGGGTAAAAATTATTACATGATAGCCAGTAATTCTGTAGTTTGGAGGCTAATAAATTATATAAATAGGTGCTAATTCAGATAACAGTCCATCTTTTAGCCCTATGCACTACATTTTCAAAGAAACCACAACTGAGAGCAAGTTACAGACTGGGAGGCCACCACCTCCCACAAGCATCTTGCTCAGGGGTACTTCACAAGTTACCATAACTAAAGTTACTGTAAGCTTCAGAGGGCTGTCTTGAACCTTCACACTATTTCTGTAGACAGCAAATAAGCCTTTTTTTTTTCCTGACAGTATTGCTACCTTCAGCATTCGTCCTCATTGGACATTGAGGAAGTGCAGTTCCCCCCTTCTAGCTGTCATAGTGGGATAAATACATCTGGGGGTTTTGTAAGGTTTTCCCTACTGTTGGCTCTTAAAAATCAAGATATTTGTGTGTAATTTAGAAGGCGGGGGGGGGGCGGGCAGGAAGAAGCAAGATTAGCAGGGAAAGACAACTGACTTTTTAACCCATGTTCATTACAGCTAGCAAAGATTACATTCAACACAGCAAGCAGGAGAAGAAGCACTCTTCAATGGTTTTGGATGGTGGGAAGGATTGGGGTGGATTCCTTGCAGGGCAGAGGCCCCAAGGCAGCTGTCTCAGCTGTATCTGCCCATCTACTCCACTGCAAGACAGCAGCTCATGACACAGAGCAAATGGCTGTCTCCCTATATGTGGTTTTGCTTTTTTCCCTAATAATCAAAAGTTAAGGCTTCAAATCAAACAGTCAAATAGTATTTTCTGGCTTTTCTATATTGCAGCAGGCTGTAAGCCAGCAGAGAGTACACCAACTAAATATACTGTAGAGCAAGTCTTTTGTTTCTTGCTTGTACTGTCCTCTGAAAGAGTTGTGTGCCATGATCTTAAAGTATTGCAATTCAAAAGTGAATCTGCTGAGATAAGGGGAGCAGTGAAGCAACCCACAGTCTAAGAGATGCATATTTACAGGGCCTACTTTAGATTGTATTAAATACATGACATTATTGAAGAATACAACCATCATTTACAGAATTATATAAGGCGTTTATACTTGTTTTCTCTGAAGGGTCATAGGATAGAATTGTGGTTTCACTAAGAAAATAGTCTGTCCACTGTGCTAAGATGAAGCCACCTTTAGTGTCCGGAATGATCTTTCATCAACTACAGTTTAGAAAAAAAAAAACACTTCAATTTGTATAGCCTTCAGGCAAATCTTAAATGAAACACTGGAAATGGAAGGTACAATCACAAATCACACCTCTGATAGGCCTATTTTTTCTCCCCTCCCCAAGTGTCTTCTTTATATATACTTCTCTAAAGTAATTTATTACATTTCATTAATTGTGTTCAGTTCAAATCCTTGCAGCAGCCCCTACTCATCTACCCATTTGTTAAAATTAAGGATAGATCTAGAACATCCTTCATTATAAAATATTTTGTAGTTTAGAGACCAAATTTGACATGCTTACACGTTCACTGATAAGGATTTTAGTTGAGATAAAGAACTCTTAAAGCTCCAGTAGCAGTGCGTATTTATTCTAAAGACGTTGTATTTCCAGAGCTGTTTTGTTTGACCACTACTTGGTTCATTTATACCCTGCCATAATCAAATACTGTCCCTGTGAGAAACACTTCATTAGTAGAGCAGTCCCCAAGACCCTTTTATAGCAGTTCTGAAGGGAACAGGCTGGCTGAGACAGGCCTGCAACATTCAGAAGGGCACTGAGTCATGGCCAGCAGCCTCTGCTGATTGCACAGCACCACAGCTGAACAGCTTCCCTTGGCAGTGCACCTTTGTTCTCTTTGGGATGAGTTCTGCAGTCATGAATGTACCTTGTTTCTGGTTATCTTACTGAAAATTACGTACTATAGTTATACTGACCTACGGCACAAGAACAGGTATAAGTTATGAAGATGAGTTGTCATATTCAGCCCCCCAAAACACACTGCATATCGTGCCCTGAGGCTGTGCAGCACACACTCAGGCTAAGAAAAACCTTAGGGGGTGAGAACACAAGTACAGGAAAAGCATAGAATAGGTTAATGAAGAACAAACACACTGTGCAGACTGTATGCAACACGTAGTATCACTTCCTAGCCAGCAGCAGCTTTTCTATCTAAAGGCAATGTAGCTAGCATCTCCAAAAGCTGAGCAAGACCCTCAGCAAATAAACTGCTGCTCTTTACAGCCTTGAACTACTCATTCTTGAATCCTCAGAGCTGTCTCCACACTACCACAGACCTTGGCTTCACTTCCCAATTGCTTCTGCAATATCATCTCACCGAGGGCCAAGGCAGATGGAAACCCAGCAGTGCTTTCCCCACAGACCCATGCAGGGCTGTTTAGTCCAGCGTTTGTTTCTGACAACCTTTGTTAACTGACAAAGGCATTCAAATTAGCAGACAGGAGGCCCACCTGTGGCATTCCCTGTGCAGCAGCCGTAGGCAGCAGAGAAGCAGCACAAGGAAGCTCCCTGAGCAAAAAAATCCCTCCCCCACAGTCTCTCCAGGTTAAAAACAGCCTCACACCTATCTTCACCCACCAGTCAGTGGGGACAGAAGAATAATACCAAAGGGTGCCACAGGAAAGGTTAGAATACCACACAGCCTGGTGGTCTCTGCACCACAGCCCACATCAGCAGAACTACAGGTCAGAGCAGATAAACACACAAAATCAAGCAGATGTTTTGTAGTTTGGGTGAAAACAGACACAGAGCACAGCCCACTTCAGGGAATGAACCTGGTGGGTAGCATTCCAGCTCCAGTCACCATCCTGCCACAGGTATGTGGCTTCACTGGCAAGGAGGCAGCAGCTATGAGAGCAATCCAGCCCCCAAGCTGCTGGAGCTCCACCTGCATCCTCTGTACTTCTTCTGTGCTTGTAAGATTAGAGATTAATCTAACTAGAACACTGTGACACAGCAGCCAAGCAGAACTCTATTAGGAGTCTGCTGATGGATAGCTAGGCTTCATTAAGGATATCATGGCCTAAATCCTCCAAGTTTTGTTACCAGACATATAATGACTCTCCTCACAAACCACAGCAAAAGAAATTATTGAGCTAATATCAGTTTTAACACTGCAATGTATACAATTTCTGCATATTATTCAAATTTTCTCCTTAAACATGCATATTCTATCACCCCCGTTTCCATCTTCTCCTTTACATAAAGGTCAGAATTTAGTAACAAAAACGCAGTAAAACGCATGCTCGGACAAACCTGAGAGCTTCTCCAGTGACTTGTAGGCCCAATTCCCAGAGTGTAGGCAGCACCGCAGCCCCCCAGGAAACCTCCTCACTACTGGTACAAGGGGTTGTGGAAGAAAAAAGCTCATAAGCCCCTAGAACCTCCTTTTATTCACCCACTTTACAGCTTTCAGGTGTGTGGGTTCTGGTAAAGGACTTGCTGTCCTGATGACTTTCAGGTGTGTGGTTCTGGTAAAGGACTTGAAGCCCTTATGACTTTCAGGTGTGTGGGTTCTGTGGCAGGAATGGCATTGAACACTGCATTCCCTAGGACACACCTGTTAACAGTTAACAAAATCAACATGATTTAACGCCTTCCGAAGCACCCTGCTCTTTCTAAAGCTTTATAAATGGAAAAAGATAAAATATGCATTCTGATGGCAGTTCAATTTCCAGTTCTCCTTTCCATCATATTCTTTTATTTTCAGCCTTAGCCTTGATACATATCAGTGTAGCAATCATTTCGTGTAATGATGCTCTGAGAAAGTAGAGCCTTAAAAATCAAAATTTTAAAGAGAAACGCTTACCCAAGGCTCAGGAACAGTGCTTTAGGGTGGACATAGTGTCACACCAGCATCAGCAACTGCAGCTGAGCCAAAGGGGAAAGGCAGGCTGATGGTCCCTGGAGGCTCCTGAGGGGGGAGAGAGAGAGAGAGAGAGAGAGAAAAAGAAAGCAAGCAGGAAATCTTCTGGGGTCTGCAGCCAGGAAATAGGTTTGTTCTTCAGGCTGGGAAAGGAATAGGCTAAAGAGGCTGACAGCCCTATGCTAGCTAAAACAAACACATCCATTCAGACATAATTTCTATTTACAAGTAAATAACACAGCATATTTTTTGCTTTGCCGCTTCAGACTCTTGAGATGGAGGAAATCATGGTGGAAACAATCCTGGCCCCATGGGAAATCCTGCTGGTCATTTTTGCTGCAGTGCTGGTGATGAGTTTCCTGATGCTGCTGCCCCCGGCTGCGGTGGTGATCTGGAGAATGAAGCGTGTGCCGCAGATCTCGCTGCACGGCTCGGTGTGAGCCAGCCCTGCTGCAGCACCAGCGCCCTGGCAGGATGGCTCACAGTGATAACATCTCTCAGGATCACTCTCACCACCCGTGATCCAGCCAAACGCACTCGGTTTACCAGTCTGCTGCTACTAAGTTCCTGTGAAAAGAGAATGTGTGCGATTTTGTCATCATGAACTGCAGTTCTCGGCACGCTGCCTTCCATTTTTTGGCTGGGTTGTAATTACTGTTGCTGGCTCAGTTCCTAGACTGAGTTCTTCTCTTGTGTTCTAATGGACTGAAAGAGAAGCAAGGATAATGCAACATTGTATTCCCTTAATTAATATCAGGAAAGCCTCCCTCTCTATAGTTACACTGTAGATATTACCAAAGCCTTTAGCTGACTGACAGTTATGCAGGTGAACTTATCAAAAGCATGCAGGACACTCTGGGGAGGCAGTAGTTTAGTCTGGTTGTATTGTAAAACCTAACAAAAAAATAAAATTTCAGAATGGTACAATAAATAAGCCTCCTCTGCTTCTGAAGCCTGATCTGAAAACTTAATGGCTTAAAATGTTCTTAAATTCTTTCATTCTATATGAATTAATTTCTTTCCCTCTATATGAATTTTCCTGTCTCCTTAACCACCTAGTGCCAGAACACAAAGCCTCCCCCATCCCAGGGCCAGAGCAGGAGCACAAGGGATGGTTCAATGCTCAGACATGCCCAGCCAGAGCACCAACAAGAAGTTAATGTAAACACACAGCAACCATTTACCTGAATTAAATTATGCAAATGTACTCTGGGAAATAACACGATTAAATTTACTTTAGTTTTTAACTGTGTCATACAATCTTATTGAGTCAACTTCCCTTTCCCATATATAAATAATAACTCAAGTGGTGGGAATAGAACAAATCTTCTTCTCTGCAAGTTTGTGAAAAGCACCCCAGCAACCCAATCTCCAGCTAAATATCAGGTTCATGACACGTGATAATTAAAGCTTTCCAGCCTAATTCTTCCACGTTATGTGACACTCACCATGAGGGTTTCTGACACACAGAATAAATAGTTTCTGTTAGTTTACAAGAGCAATGGGTTTGATTTCCTCATGAAATACAATATGAGTGACTTTTCTATTCTTTTGTTGGTCGGTTTGGAAAGCCACTAGAACAGATTAATATAATTGAGAGAAAAAAAGGGGTTTAGCCCCAGCAGAAAAAATATACTGGAAAGTACTCCAGATATTTCATCTGAGCATCAGCTAATAATGAATTAGCTGGAAAGACTCAAAAACATTATCATTTCATTTGATAGGCATCATTTGTTTGCCAGAAATAAATAAATAAATAAATAAACCAACAGAAAGCCAGTGATTCAAAACTCATTCTTTTTCTTTAAGACTAGAGCACTTTTGTCTCCAACACAATGACTTAAGTTATTGCCACTTGGTTTATAAGCAGCCAAAGAGGCCAACTCATCCCTTTTCTGGTGTAATTGTCTGCTCCACTCATTGTCATATGACTGTCTGCTTCTGGACCCTGAAGCAACTGGGGTTATTTAAGGGGTTTTCTGCTTGTAATGACTGGATTCTGAGCCTGAAATATAAGTATGTAAATACTTATATTTGAATCATTTATCTGATTAATGATATAAAGGTCAGTCATACATCACATACCACAAAACTATGCTGTCTGCATCTGAGAGATCGACAGAAATAGGGAAAAGGTAAAAAAGGAAAGGAAACACAAACAGATGAGCTGTCTGTCTGTCTTCAGATCTACAGCTTTAGTGTTTGCCCAACAGAAGAAAATTAAAATATTACCCCAAGCACAGATTCCACTGAAAACCAAGCAAGCAACAACTAAGTTTCTTGTTTATATTTCATAATAATTCACATGCACATTGTTTGGTAGCTACAGCTCCACAAATAAGCTGAATCACCAATGCTAAGCTGTCTTTGATCTTCACTTTCACTTACTGCCAGGTGGACAAGGGACAGGTTTTCTGCTGCTGTTCTAAGCCCCAGTCAAGCAAGCAAGTGAATAAAGTATTATACCTACAGCCAGGAACTGTTGTCACTTACGTGGATTTAACGGTCATCAGAGCAATAATATGGATTAACTGGCAGCTGTAAAAGCAAGTAGAAGTATGGCCCTTTCTCAGTACAGATGACCCCTGACACAAGACAATTTTTGATAACGATTAATGTTATCACTATTTTCAGAGATCCTGAAGAAGTTAAGCCAATAGGAAGGCATCCATTCAACAACTGTAGCTCTTATTTATTCCAGCTAGACAGATTTAAGCCATAAAAGTGGTATTTTTCCTTTGAAACTCTTCTGCCATGAGCTGTGTGATTAGATTTATCTTATACTTCCATACCCCAAAGCCGAAGTCACGACTGTGATCTCCAGTCCTTTAGCTAAATAAAAGCTGTGTGTTTACATGTGTTAGCACGATTTCACTGCTCCGCTTCTGCTGTCCAAGTGCAGTCAGCTGGCTGGGCTGTGCCCAGGCTGTTTGGGGCTAGTAACCACAGATGACACAATCAGCCTCCTCGTCCCGGCCGGAGCCGTCGATGCCTTGCTCGGCAAGCTCTTGGAGGAAGATGTACAGCTGCTCTGCATGAGCTTCAGGGAACGCAAGTGTGCGCGCGCAGGTGCTGTCGCTGGGGAAATAGGCAGATTTAGCTCCGCTGATGGCCATCTCAGAGGCTGGAAAAGATCAAAGATTACAGTAAATAAATAAATAAATAAATAAATCAGCTGAATTGCTTAGCTTAGATTTGTCTTGACCTTTAAACATGTGTCGGCATCCCCGTATTCTAGACTAAAGTCTCCAACTTGGAATAAAAGTGCCTAGATGATTGTTTGCTTTTGGTAAGCCTTGGAAAACAACTGATCTAGAAACTAGGCACTGTCAACAGTAAAATATTTTCCATTAAGCCTAGGAGAGGCAGGGTTGCCCTTCTGTGTATCCATACGCACACTTATTTTTAAATCAAGGCAATAACAACAGAGTCATACAGCCTGCTTTGGGTCACAGATGGCTCAATGGATACAGTGGGAGCAGACTTACAGTCCTTGGGCTGTCATGAAGATGGCAGCATTGCTGGCTGGGGGCCAGCTGCTGGGCTTTATCCTGTGTGCATACAGGTGTTGGCCAACTTTGCTGAGATTCTTCAAGTATTGTTGCAAGATAAACAGTCCTATTGCTGTCTGTCCAGTGGGTCACACAACCCTTGTGCAACACGAGGTTTGTGTTAAAGTGATACACATTTACTGTTTGGAAAAAAAAAAAAAAAAAGGTGCATCTTCCTACAAACATTTGCATAAAGGTCATATTTGGCACCCCAAGATGAAACAGCAATGCCTCCATGAGAGTATTAAAGCTAATGTGTTTTCTTACTCATCAGTTTGCCAGCCCAGCACTGGCCCTCACAATGTCACACATGACAAGTTTGTCACACATGTCAAGAAAAGAGAAACTTTTCTTTCCTCCTATTTTTCTGAACAGAGGAGAGGGACCCTCGTGTCCTCACGAGCAGACATGTCTGAGAAGTACTCACGGTTGCAAACAGCCAGTGCCTTTCCCCCGACAAGCTGCGTGGTCCAGGAAAAGCCAGTGGCATTGCCACACACTTCATATAGCCTGCTGCTTCTGAGGAACTGGAAGTCATAACCCTTGGGAAACAACGGTGGGGAGAAAATGAACAAACACTGTCTTAGAGTACGTCACGGTAACTGCAAGGGGGAGAAACAGTCAGGGCAGGTAAACACAAACACTACCACCTCTCTCAGCCCTGAGGGATACAAAAAAGTATAGCAGGAAAAATCAGACTTCACCAAATAAGCAGTTGTAATTGAAAGAATTAGGTGCAGCAATGCAGCAGCAGTAAGGCAGGGATGTTACCTTGTTGCACATGGGTTTGCAGTACTGAGTGCTGTCAATGGTCACACACACGAGACCCCCATTTCTTGGGGCCACCGGGCGTGGGCAGGGACGTAGCTGCTTGCAAACTTTTGGGTGGATAGAAAAAAAAAAGAAAGAGAGCAAGAAAACAATGTATCAGAGTGAAAGTAGGCATAAAAATCTCCCCTTCCCAAGCAAACCCTATTGACCTGTCTCCACCAGCTGGCATCAACAAAAGCAAGCAATTTTGCCTGTTTAAAACCTTTTTCTTTCTCCCTCCTTTTTTTTTTTTTTTGGCCACAACCACTCAATTTTCTCCTCACTTGTCACTGTGGCAACAGGGTCAGCCCCAGCTACGCTTTAGAGGCAGCTCACTGTGGCAGTCGCATGCCCTGTGACTGTGCTGCTGCTCAGCGCTGGTGCCTGGGCTGCAGGGACAGCAGGACCCCCCTGTTCATGCTGCGGTGCCTCCCCAATCCCAGGGCTCTCTGTTGCTGAGATGTCTTTTATCTTATGCCCCTCCTCCCCCAAAGAAACGCAGGCACTCGGTTCACTCTGTAGATAGACAAAATTTCCTTCCTGCTTCTCCACTGCCACTTTGTTTAACACCCAGCAAAGGGGAGCGTTGCTTCAGGAGGGGCCTCACATTGCTCTTGAACAGGGCGCAGCAGATCAAGTGTTTCTTGCAGTGTCCACACCAGGGAATTGATTGAAGCTTTTTCACCCTTGGCAATCATTTCTGGCAAGCATTTTGAATATTTCTATGGAGTTAGGGGAGAAAAAGTCTAAGTTGAAAAGGAAAGACTTTAGAGCCTTAGAATCTATTTGTGAACATATGTGAACAAAGAAGCTCATGTATTTCTAGGTAGCTATTGCTATTTATCTTGCTATTCTGCTTATGCTGAAGCCACTTTATATATCTGGAGTGAGGCAAAACTGGAAAATATATCCACAAGGACGCTTTTTGGACTAGCAGTAGCAGGACCAAAGCTGTGGTGAGTGAGGAGACGTGAATGTTTTTCTGCTCTTGCGTGCGGCTCCCCTCCCTAGCGTGTACTTTGTACATTGCCAAAGCAATACACGAGTTGTGCTTGCCCAGCAGCGCAGGCAGACACGGCAGGAGCCCACCAGCAACAGGAGGTGGGTGCAGAACAGACCCTGGGTCAGCCAACCTCTTACCTGGAGACTCTCATTCACATCATCTATGGTCGCACTTTTGCAATCACTTAGACTGGCAAAAGCTCCACTTTCAGTAAAATCTAAAAGACAAGAAGAAGCAGGTACTTAGCTAGGTCATAGTCCCTCCTGACACATGAACAAACCCCAAATACCATGGAATAGCACTTGTTCAGAGGAGCTGTGCTTCTATCCTATCCTGCAGTCCTGGCACTAGCTGGTATACCTGAGGTAATCAGGGCTTAAATGAGAATAATCTGTACAAATACTGATTTATTGGAAACAGCAATGTGAGTAGCTGTTTGGAGCCACTTGGGGCTGGGTTCCCAAGCATGCCATTCATTTCTCTAAGACAGCCCTATTCAAATAATTGTTAGCCATATTCAAGAATATCTTACCTGCATGAAGCACTGCTAAACTTAGAACAAACAGTGTTTTCCAGGGGAGGCAGGAACTGAACATTTCTCTCTGCAGGACACCAAGGGCTAATTACTTGGTGCTTGTGGTGCCTAAGAGCAAAAGCACTGGAGCCAGGGACAGAGCTGTGTGCCTGTGGGTTGCTGGTTGTTTACCATGTGCCTCACTCCACAGCAGTGCTGTGATCAGGGATTAGGAGAGGCACACATTGCCCCACTTGCTGGGAAGCCCAGGGAGAGCTTGCCAGAACAGTTTAGGGGAGGGCAAGGGCATATTCTCATTAGGGCACTGAGGCAGACTGGCTCTGCAGCTGCCAGCTCCACCGGGAAATTTTCAGATTAACTGGTTTACTGTAAACATGTTTAGTGTATGCACATTCTTGCATGCTCTGGCTCTCTCGCCACCTTACCAGCTGTCTGTTTGTCTCTCTCTCACACACACAAATATACTTTCATAAAGAAGACGTAATAATGCCTTAACTTGCATGTTGTGCTCCGAGAGAAAACTCAGAACATCAAATGATGACTGATTCGAACCAAGGGGGTATGGTCTGTATCCTGTAGCATCCAGAGTTTAGGTATTTATTTTTTTTAATGGAGCCATGAACCTCATGTGCTGAAATCCATCTATGGGGGAGAGCTGAATAGGTGGCAGAATTGCCACAAAAGTTCAACCATTTCTACCCTACGCATTTACTAGCAGGTTGATCCAATTATGCAGCTAACATAGTAGGGGTGTGCCTGATGCCTGTGTGAAATGCAGGGTTCAGAGTCACAGCCTCTCAGCTGAAAGCCTGTCGCACATCTCCACACGCTGCCAAGCCTCAGACCAGCCTCACCTGCCCACCAACCAGCTGGACACATCCACACACCCCCCCCCTCCTCTCCAACAAACCTTTAATGGTTGTTATTGCCACCATCTGAGCAGAACTGTTCCTTTTGTCTTCAGGTGTTTCTTTTTGCTGAGACACGGACTTTCCACTTCCGTGTCATGTTATGAAACACATTTATTTATAAGGCACTTTCTCTGGTTTCTTTTTATTAATTTTTCTTTCACTTGCTTCTGCTGGTTGTAGTGTAATACATTATGACCAGGAGCTCCTGAAGAAGTTAAGCCAAAAGGAAGGCACCCAGCGCATTAACAATGAAATATTTTTTTGTGCTATCTCAGGGACATCTTGATAAACAGGTATGTGTAGGACTGTAATGTTTCCACGAAACAGTTCTGAGTCAGCACGAATGGTGACCTCCTTATTATTAGCAAAATGCCTTTGCATACATTACTGACTGGTAAAAGATGATTAGCAAAACAAGTCTTTAATAACAAAGGTCAAGGTTTATGTTTCTAGGCAGACCAATAGGACCTCCCTCCAAACAGTTTACATTTTTGAGGCTGACACACACATATTCCATATTCCTTGGAAGATAAGCAATATGCAGCTAGGAAACAGTCTCTGGGAAATCTTTGCCAATTCATTCTTTAAGATGCAGGTGGTCTTTAAGATATTTTCCTACCAAAATATACTCAGGTGGGTACCCAACGAGGCCCACTGATTAATGTGGTAAGTCCTTGGGAGACCAGGACCTACGTATAAACCTGTTTATCTCAACTTACACAGAGCACATTAGCATAAGTAATAAAAGTGGAGAGACCGCTGGCTTGACTAGATAGAAATTGCGTTTGTGACATACTCGAAAGGAATAAATGGCAGCTTTTCCTTTAATGTTCGTCACGGGCACTCTCTTTCCACCGCCACACAAGTGCCTGGAGGCACTGTATACAGGCATCTATTTAGGAGGCAAACACGGGGTGGCAGCACTTCTCCAACGTAGATTTATCAGACTGCTGGCTAAACCACAGGGCATTAAGTCCCTCTGGGGGGCCATACACAGGCAACTCTTGCATTGCAGGATTAAGTCGTTGCCTACTGACAAAGAAAACTGATCACAGAAGATAAACGTGGTCTCAACACGCTTCCAGTTTAAACAAACCTGTGCCTAACCCGCATGCATTTGCAAAGAGCAGTTCGCCGTTGCGAGGACCATAGAGCACGTGGGCACAGACGGAGACGTCCTTGTCCTCAGCCTTGACCGTGTCCCGCCCGCCTGCGGCAGCGCCCCTGACCTGCGCGGAGGAGAGGCGGGCGCTGGCCCCAGCAGGAATAACGGGACACCGGGACCACCCCTGGACGCCACTAGGACCACCTCGGCAGCCACCGGGACCACCCCTGGACGCCACTAGGACCACCTCGGCAGCCACCGGGACCACCCCTGGCAGCCCAGCGGCGGCACAGCCCCGCTGCACAGCTGGGCACACGCCCTGAGCCGGGGCCAGCTCTCCGGGGTGGGGGGCACTGGTCCAAATGTAACCCCATGCCATCTGTATTTGGTGAAGTTTTGAAGTCATTTCTCTGGGCTATATTTTATTCCCAAATTACATCCAACATAGAAAGCCATGCAATAAAACTGAAATTTTGGAGAAAAACTATGAAAAAATACTGTATAGCGCAAACCGAAAAGTCACAAATAAAAATCTAATACTTTTTCACCTAATTTCCTTTCATCACAAGGACTAGAGAGTGATCGTACATGTGTTAACAGGTAAATTCATATAACAATTTCAAAATTGAATAAAATTAAGTTATGTTGGTAAACTAAAATCCTGCAAGAGTAGAAGCAGCTGAGTTGAAATGGATACAGCAACATTAAAAAAAAACATAGAAAATATACACCTTTACATACATGGTAGGAAAAAGCTTTTTATTCTATGATTGTTGTTTCATAGGAGAGCACTTATGTTTCAAAAACACAGGTAATTGAAACATGACAGTAACAGCACATATGCAGTGAAGGTGATTTAAATATTACATATATGTTAACATCTTTTATAAAAGAGGCCAAGATACAGTTAGGTGATATTCAGCCTTTTCCCATCAAAGCAGCCCCCAGCCGTATGCAATGCTAACTCCAGTAAGGAAATTGGACCCCAGAATTTCCCATTGTCTAAATAGAAGCAACAGATCTGCTGATCCTTTGTCAGAGTTGGGAAAGTCGTCTTCACCTTTGCACATCAAAGGTTTGAGGTTCAGCTTTGGTTTGAGTACCTGAGTCACACTTCATCTCTATCGAAAGAACCAACAGAGCAGCAGTTAAAAGTAAACTGTATTTTGTTGTCTTATGCTGATTAAAAAAACCAGACTCTGTCCATTATATCTTAGATAATGAAAGACACTGAGGGTTAAAAAAAATCAATTTCCAAGAAAATAACCTTTTCTTTCTTTCCATTTGAAATCTAAAATTCCTTGTGTTGACTATAAAGCTGTCAAATTTGATTTTCAGAAGCATCCTCATCATTAGTGGTCTTCTTTTCTGTTTTTAAAAGGTGGCATGTCACTAATGTCAAAACACAAGTTTTTTAGGCACTTCCCATGAGAATTCCTGTCTTCCAAAGTGACCATAGCATGCAGTTTTCTGGTAAATGGGCTTTTTCAGATCCAAATCCCTGTGTGTATAATAAAAAGAAATGAAATATTTTTCATATTAAGATACATCATGATAACTACTATTAAAATCCTGATGTTGATATCCATCCCACACCCTTAGACAAGGAAGCATATTCTGGAGATGCAAGCATACCAATGAACACGTCCAGTGGAGACAATTAAAGTGACAACACTACCTAAATGTCTTTAATGTACTTAGGGCTATAGGAAAAGGCCTTATTATTGAGAATTAGTAATTGTAATGGGAAAGATGAAATAACCTTCAATTCCTTTTGTAAACCAGCAAAGTAACTTAAAGCTCCTGGAATACAGAAGCTGTTTTATTTGACTTCCATATACTACAGAAGGCTAAACCTTCAGTAACAACTGAAGACTTTGCAAGAAATCATTTCTTGGATGCGACTACTGGGATATTTTCCTTTCTGTGTGTTTCTTTACCTGACAATGACTCCAGGCCGAAGATCAAAGTTTTTGTTCACAATGTCCAGCAGCTCTTTCTCTGTTCTTTGGGAAGTCCCATAAGTGAACAGTGAAATGGACAGTGGATGAGCAACCCCAATGGCGTAAGAAACCTGTGGGGAAAAAAGGCACCTTAGTCAGCCAATAAATAGCAACTCGGGGCAAAAGTGTGCATTCATTTATGAATCATCTTACAAAAACTAAGGCCTCTCCTTCACTTCTCATATTTGCACAATCTGTGTTTGTAGGAAAAAGAAGAGAAAACTTTGAAAATGCCGAGGCCTCTGGATTACTTTCTCCTCCATTATCCAGTCACCGCATGCTCATTTCAATGACAGTGAGTGTCAGAGGGTTGAGGGCTCAACAAATGTCCAGAAAAATAGCCAATAAAATGAAAGCTAAATGAAAAGTTCCAGTTTCAAGAAGCCAACAGGCCATTAGTGACATTACAGTGGGCTTGAACCAAGCACATCAAGTCTTCATTTCTTCAAAACACCATCACTGAGACCAATTCTACTACAGTGTCTCGTACGATGGGCAGAGTAAATCCAAAAAGGGAAAATCTTTTTGAGAAGAGCAACATCCTTAGCAAAACGTACCTGAACCAGAACACGGCGACAGAGCCCAGCTTTCACCAGAGACTTGGCCACCCAGCGGGCTGCGTAGGCGGCTGACCTGTCCACCTTGGTGTAGTCTTTGCCAGAGAAGGCCCCGCCGCCGTGCGCGCCCCAGCCGCCGTAGGTGTCGACGATGATCTTCCTCCCAGTGACACCAGCATCACCCTGGGCCAGTGACAGAAGGTGCCCATTAGACACACATTGTATCCTCAGTCCCAAACAAGGCTCTGCACTCCTTCAGAACACTGCAGCAGTGTGTAAGTTCACCACACAGGCGTTGCTGTGGGGTGGCTGAAGGAACAAAGTCGTCCAACAGATGCTGTAATTGTTCTTTAAGGCCAGATTCTCAAGACAAGTCGTTCACAAATTTGTTTGGTCAATCAAGCAAACAGGGTTACACCCAGAAAGCTACAGTGTGCACTGCCTGTTTTAATAGTAAATATGGAAACTTTGGTTTAGAAATGACCAACTAAATATCCAAACCTATTACAGAGTATTGCTAAAAAGCTATGTGCCATAAAGGAACCATTGAGAGATTTCACACTGTTTAAAATATGGAAAAAAACCTAGCCCAGGCTTTCATATCACTTAGTCAAAATCACAAAATGCATGAATATTAAATAGTAGATTCTTATTTTATTTACAGTCAAAGATATGTCAGTGGTAACTTATACATCGTCACACGGACACTGGCACCCGGCACCTGCAGTGCAGTATCAGAGGCTGTCATATATGTACTAAAAACCACATTTCCAACCCCAAAATATTTATGGTCTAATTTAAATGGTACACAACAGGTATGGAGTAGTAGGCAGTTATAGGTAATTGAGAAAGGATTTCTTCTTTCTAAGAACAGATACTTATAGATGAATATTCTAACATATTAAACAAGGAAGTACGCATAACGTTCTAGTTGCCTTCAGCTATCCTGACTGCTCCTCACAAGTACTTCATATTTTCATTTGATCTGGGTTAGCTGATCAGCCCCAGACTAATTGTCTGACCCTTGCGATTTTCTAAATCCTTAAGCTTTCTGGTGTGAAAGGAAACAAGTTCAAATTTTAAATTCAGCTGCCACCTGTGCAGGCAGATTTGAAATTCTTTGCCTCGGCTCATCATATCACTAAAATTCAACTGCTGGAATGTTTGCACGGCAAACACAAGTGGGGAGTCAAAGTTTTTCTTAGAAAGACTGTGCACGTACACAGAAGCAAACCTTTGGCACTATTTGTTCCATTCTGTGAAGAAAGCACTGAGATGTAAATCTGAATTTTAGATAGCTGAGCCTGTCTTAAAGGACCCAGTCCTTGGGTTTTTCTGCTTGACTCAAACCGTAATTTTTGATGGCGCAGACAGTTGCAATGAGAACACGTTTTGTGCCATTATGACTTGGCTGCACAACTGAGAGGAAGAGGAATAAATGGACATGTGAAAGGCAAAAAACCCACCCCTTGTTTCAAAGGAGCAGAACAAGTACAAATGCACTTGAAAAGCATGTTGTGATGAGCTGTAATGTCTGTCCTCATTGCACCAGCAGATATTGCTGGTAGGAAAACGATGATGGCAGCAAACCTACTCATTTTGCCATAGCCAGAATTCAAGGTACCACCACATCCAAAGAAATAAGACTAAAATCCCAAGGTGAAATATATATGTCTTCCTTAGATGAATTGAGCTGGAGGTAAGACAGCCTCCTGTAGCTAGCTTTGTTAAAAATAAAACTGAATAACACTCTTCTGAAAAATAAGCAGAAAGCTAAAGCTGTTAAAGTCAAGAAGAGAAATAGTTATTTTTCTGGTTGCCGCAATGCCATTGTAAATTGCATAAGTGATGATAGCAGTCGTAAGGTCATGGACACACAGGCAGATTGACCCATACTGAGCAAACTTAGCCCAGGTTTAAAAAGCTGTAAACAGACACTGTGACTTGCCTCGGTTTGTATGTGCAAACATATGCAACAGAGCTCCAGCACTAGAGCAGCAAGGGTATTCCTGGTTGCCTTATCACATGTAACTATAGTACATTTTTAAAGGGATGCAGTTCAGTACACATCTGAAAGATTTACATTTTTAACGGACACAGTTCACTGCACACATAAAAATTTCCCTATGTGTAGCCTTCTTTTTGTATGTAGCTATGATTGCTGCCTTGGTTCATTCACTCTAAATTACAGCTCAGGTTTGACTCTCCTTTTGTGCATAGTCTAGGATGTCAATGATACACAAAATTACAGTGATATAACCCATTCAACTGCACAAAACCATATTTTTTGTAAAATCATTAATTCTAATGATGAATCTCAACACCTTCCTACCTGTTACATGGCACTAACATAAAAAAGACAGAGTGCCTTAGAAATAGTTCTAGAAAATTCCAGTAAGTGAATGAATTTTTAAAATTAAGGCAAAACACTATCTACTTGGATTTGTTGTGAAATTGAACCTAATTTCAGGAAGGAGCTTTGAAATTTTGTTGTGATAGTTCTGAAGGCATCTGGATACTAAAACATTCATAATGGTAAATTTGTTTTCAAAAAATAAATCTCAGAACTGTTGATCTTACGAGAGCGGAAGTTCTTCCTGACTTCAGTGAGTACAGGATCAAATTATGAATCCCAGCTCCTGCACTGCCTAAAAGTAAAAGGAACATTTATTTTCTCACCAGAAGAAGCCTTACTGGGGCTGATTTTCAGGGCAAATGAACACCTTCAGCTCTTACTGGTGTCAGGCAGAACAGTGAGAGCTATGCAGATCTGAAAACCAGGTTCACTGCAAGAGGAGTAAAGCTTCTCTTGTCCATCTCTCTGTAAGAAGTGCTTCCCACGAGAAAGGACTGCAGGTCTCACTCAGTGCTGGTCCCCAGAGGGTTTGAGGGAACCCAGAATAGGGCTCTACACTCTACATGCAATGGAAGATTGGATGCAGACTTGCCTGCCTGGTCACAACACATGTAGGGTATCACCAGGCCCTCAAAGGTTACTTTGGCATAGGACACTTGAAACCCTGGGCCCTTCTCCCACATCCAGCTGCAGAAGTCTTCCACTGGGCAGCTTGCTCCTTACACCCTGGGACAGAGATGCCAAAACGCTGAGCATTGAAGACAGACACACAGTGAAAGGCAAGCTCGTAAGATCACCAAAACAGCACAGCACAAACCTGAGGCCCTCCGATAACAAAACGCCCACTAGGCTGAAGGTGATAAACAGTTTTGTCATCCAAGTATTTTGCAGGGACAACGGCTTGGATCACACGCTCCTTCAGGGTCCTGCGCATGTTCTCCAGAGAAATGGTCTCATCGTGCTGCACGGAGATGACGATGGTGTGAACACGCACGGGGATCACTGCTCCGTTCTTCTGCATGTACTGAACTGTCACCTGAGGGACACAGGGACATCGGGGGGAAAAAACAACAAAGTTGCTGTAAGACGTGTTCCTGGGGTTCATCAAATGTCACGCAGGCTATTCCAAGAGCAAAACCGTAGTGAAATGTCAGTGCTGACATTAGAGTGATCACTGCTCACTGTGATGCCAGGGTATAAGAAATGAAGCCTATTTCCTCACTGCATTTTTGCTATGCTAAAGGGAAAAAAAAGAAAAAAAAAATAGAAAAACCCCAACTCAATATGGAAAACCTGATTTGCTATGAAATCATCCTGGATATGTCTTTCAGGGGGGATTTCCTGCAAAACTCCCAAGACTCAGAAATTTATGTTCTCAGCGCATCTTGAAAATATCAGCCTGAAGTCCTAAATACAAATAAATCCTTTGGATGTTGTGTTCCATTGAGCACAAACCACTTAGTTCTGAAGGGTTAAATGTCTCTTCACTGGCAGGTGGTGAAGTGCTCTGATACAAGTTAACCATTTTCCAACAGTCAAGGAGACAATGTCACAAGCAGTGGAAAGCTTTATCTGCCGCTTGTAGGTTATCCTGATAGGCTGATACACATCAACTGCTGTCTTCAAAAATATTCAATGTCTCTGGAAAGAAAAGGTGTTGGTTTTCAACTTTCCAGACAAGCCCTTGCAGTATTTACCTGTGTCTTAGAGTCGGGCCTCAGCCAAGGGAGTTCTCCACTACGCCTCAGCTCTGCCAGCCTGGCGTTCAGTTTATGCGCAAGAATAATTGTTAGGGGCATACATTCTTCTGTCTCATCTGTTGCATAACCAAACATCAAACCCTACAGGAGAAGAGAACATACTTCAGTCACTGTTAAAGGCACCACAACCAACGGCAATGAGATTTCATCTGAAGCAAAGAGTCAGCAGTATTCTCCAGTTTACTTTCTACTGTTTTACATCACAGCGCAAGAAGCCAAAATTCAGATCAGGCTCCAACATGTTACGGTGTAACGAGAAACAAACCATGTTCCTAGAATTTTTTCACTAGCCTGAAGGCTTACATGTTGAGCTGGAAACCTGGAAAAAAAATGAAGAGGTTTCTGTGAAAAAACCAAATAGGTTCTTTCACAAGAAAAAAAAAAAATCTGCTGGATAAATATTCTGCCATAAGAAAGATGTTTTCAGTAGCCTGGCAATGTTCCAGAGGCTTTTATGTATGAATACAGACACACTCACACTTACTGCAGCTCACATCTAAAATTTCAGTGGAATGGGATGTGAGCACTCCACGAAGGACATACCCCGCAACAGTTTAAGGCACCTGCCTCAGATTTTTCAATGCCACATGCTTAGAGTCGCAGCTTCTACTGTTATATATTACATTTATATTTATATTTATACTGTTATATATTACCTTTATAATTCTCTCATGTTCCCTGCATCAGATTATCATTTGCTAAATAGAGTTAGCAGCATTTTCTTTCTCCTCATCCAGTGCATGTTGTGGGTGAAAAAAAAAAAAAAAAAAAAGAAAAAAAGACAGGAAGGTACTTCGATCAAATGGAAAGTTAGGCCACCAAAGTGCCAAAGAAGGTCAACTGTCTTTTCACCTTAGGTAGTATTATGTCACTATGACAGCAGAAAAGCACTTTAATTTAGTGCTCAAGGGAGTTTTTGAACAACATTAGCTTAGCTCCTGGACTCTGATACCTGCACTTATGGTCCCCAACAGCACTGGTATAAAATAGATATTACTTTTAATGATAACTAGTAAATGCTAAATTCACTCATATGGTATCAGTCACATTATGGAGTTTTTATGTCAGTATCTTTCTCTTGGGAACACACAATAAATGTCGACATGTGTTCTTTAGCTCAGAGAAATGCAGTTTGGACAGCCTTAATTACACGGAACACCTATTACAAGAGCTGCCTCCAGGAATAAGTGAGAATTAAAAGTACTCTGGTATCTATTTTACTAATGCTGGAGGCAGGTGAAACATCACTTAATTTTTTGCTGCACAAAATCTCAACAGCTCTTTGAATGTGAAAAGATCCTTTGTTTATTCCATGTTACACAGCAAGTCTGGCTGCAAGATGAATGGTCTGCTGAACCTAAAGCTACACAACAAAAACATGAAATACGTAGGCAAAAAACTTTGCTGAGTTCTGAAGGGAACCTCCTCAGCTACTGCAAACTGGCAGAGCTCTCCCGATTTGCCTGGAGTGCTAAAACAACACCAGGCAGAAGTCTGCCCTCAAAGAACTTCCAACTGTTTTAGTGAAACTATGGGGTTTATTCTGGGGTAAAGAGAAGTGTGGAAATATTTTGATGTGGGTTTTGACATAAAAAATAGGGCATTAAGATGGAGTAAACTTTTTCCATTAAAGCAGCTTTGGTGTTTTAGATGTGATGCTATGTCTACCTGATCTCCAGCACCAACATCCTCTTCATTCCTGTGTAGATGAACACCTTGGGCAATATCAGGTGACTGCTGTTCCAGTGCCACTAAAACATTACAAGTCTTGTAGTCAAAGCCTATTTGGAAAAAAGAATAGCAGTGAATTAGCTTTTTCTGTCACAATTAAGAAAAGTAACCAAGAACCATAGGACGAAATTTTTATTCTGAAGGATACCACATTCAGAACTCAAAACCAAACTGCTATTTTTTAGTAAAAGTTTTGTCAATACCACACTTGAAACCTTTTTAGGATTGGGTGGGATATATAGGGTTGCCTTTCTTGCTTGTTACTGTTTATTTTTTCTTGCACTGGCTCCCTGGGCCAAGCCAATTCCAAGTATAAATTGTCAACTGCAGAAAAGCAGTCAAAAAGGTAAATAATGAGCCTCTCCCAAATGAATAGTAATAAAGTTCTCTACATAAATCCCCAGAAGCTGAATTTTTCAGCAAGAAGACTCTGCTCTCTGATACATTATTTGTAATACATACAAAGTAGTGTCCATGCTTAAATCTCTTATGGGACTTTGCATGAACCACAAACACAGAAACACCAGATTCGAGTCTCACCACAAATCCGGAAATGGGAATTTACATGACTTTAAAAGACCAAAAGTAAGGTTTTAAAAAGAAATTGAAAGACTTACAGAAGATTGTGGCAAAATTTTCCACCTCTTCCTAGGTATATTAATAGTAACTTGCTTCTCTCCAAATCCAACCTTTCCTAGAACTGTAGCTATGGACAGCTGCTGAACAAACTCATGTTCAGCCAGTACAACATACATACACTTCCATATGCATATGATCCACTTGAATGCTCTTCACCCTCTTTTCAGTAGGCTATGTAGAGAAGAAAATTATATTTCTGTACATAATTGTTTGGTTTACTTCTAGAAATAGTTTTTTACCGGGTCACTGAATCTCCCCTCATCATTGTTGGCAGTTTGGATAAAAAGGAGATTTATGACTTCCTAGATTTGCTTGTGTTTTCTGAAAGCACTGCTGTTGCGTGATGGTGGAGGCAACCTGCAGCTGAGCTGCTGTAATATTCTCCCACCACAACCTCCTGCAAATTCAATTGCAATCAAAGGACTGCAGTAAACAACCTGTAAACCAAAAGCTCTTAAAAGACACATTTCACTGTAACAGAATACTTGGAATATTTCTACTGTATAAACAGATACGTGCAAATCAGAAAGTGAAATGTGTCTGGTGCACAGAGCATTTTGTCTCTTTTATCATTTGCACATCTCACAACCTAGGTCTGGACCACACACTGCTCAGTGTAAAAGAAGTTATTCAGAGCTAACAGAGCACCCTGCAGTGACAGCCATCTTTACAGCTGGGAATTCTCGATGCAACTACAGTACAAAAATACAAAGGTACAATGAAATGAACTAGGTTTCTTCTCTCTCTCTTTTGCGCCAAGGTGCAACAACCAGCTTGCCAAACGAAAAACCAAGAGTCAAGTTCTTGCAAGTTTGGAGGAGTGGTAGGTTCTATGGTTCAAGTTGCAGTTAACTATTGTGGCCTAATACCACAGTTCAAAGTATAGTCTGCCTACTCTCAATTCAGTTTTAACTAATAAAAGATTTTTACTTACTGGGGTAAAGCCAGCAAATGTATCATGCAGCACCATGTAAGCTGCTTTCACACAGCACACTCACTTTGTATCAGGCTTGCTAAAGCCCCTGAATGGAACTGGTGACAGACCTGTTCTGCAGTTGCCTATTGCTTGCTCTTCCACAATTTCATGAGTTTTTCCACCAACCTTTAGCTGAATCGTCATAGCCAATACGTCTAATTGCATCTCGGACAACTCGCTGATAATCCACAATAGCACGAGAAGTGATCTCCCCACAGAGCAACACCATGCCTGTCTTACATACTGTCTCTGAAAAGAGAGATGAAAGCAGGATTACAATAGCAGAATAAGCCACCCCACTAAGACAAATAACTGTATTCCTGATGATGCTGATTTTGAGAGATCTATTGGATGTATACAATGTAAATCCTTACTATCCATGTTTTTAGCATTATAATTCCATCTATAACAAATTCTTTTCATATTTACCATCTGTCTGAAAGCAAGGAAAAAACTAATATGTCCAATTTACAAATGGGAAAGTCAAAACACTGAGCATGATTCAGTGATATGCAAATCTGTTTCTTCCAGGACAACTCAGTCCACACACAAAATCAATGGCTCTACTCTTCTACAGCCTGCTTAGTCTTCAGACTTTACAAAAACTTTCACTATTTCTTCTCATCTCTCTTTCTCTTGAAGACTGAAATTCTTATGTCATTTTTTGAGAGTGAAATGAGCTAGGTCTTCGCAAACATCCTAAAAAAAGAATGTGACTGTGTGATGACTTAAAGCAAAGCAGCAAACAACTTACCGCAAGCAACCTTGGCATTTGGGTCCTGTTTGAGGTGGGCGTCTAGTACAGCATCGCTGATTTGATCACAGATTTTATCTGCAAGACATCAAAGCTGTGATTCAAAACCACAGCACTCAATACAAAACATGGACTGTTTGCATCACCTTCAGCAGCTATTTCAGAAAGGAATTCTTTTATCGCTTATTACTGGCATATTCAAGGTAGCTAAATAGAAAGACGTATTAAACATCCTTCCAGCAAACTCAGTAGACACAGTGGGGAACTTACCTACTGGTGTAAACTAACTAACCAGAACTTTACCTGTAGTTTCTGGCACTTAGGTATGAAACAAGTGTGTAATGCACACACCTGAGAGGTTAAGAGGTTTTACTCCCAGCCTTCTCCTTCTCTAGCACCACCAGCCTGCACTGCAAACCAGTGGTGTTCTAATGGAACTGTGATGATCCACCACCAACTTCCATCGCCCCAACAGAAAGTTACAATGTACCTGACCAACACTGGTCATAAAGCCTGAGAAAGCGTTTAGATTAATAGGGATAATGCACAGCTCTGTGAAGGGCTGGGATTTGGGTTGCTCTTTGTCACTGCCTCCTACCATCTGGCAACGCCACCTCCTAATAATCCCTGGAACCCACCTAAGGCAGTGCAGGGAATACACACACAGAAGCAGGAAGGGGTTACCAACTAAAGTTTGCCTGAGGGAAATCTTTAGTTACATACC
Source organism: Melanocharis versteri (assembly GCA_013397845.1). Taxonomy (NCBI): domain Eukaryota; kingdom Metazoa; phylum Chordata; class Aves; order Passeriformes; family Melanocharitidae; genus Melanocharis; species Melanocharis versteri. The sequence continues at coordinate 654,673 of VZTG01000482.1, forward strand.
AAATACAAAGGTTTCAGCTCAAGTTTGTCATAATAATCTTTTATCTTTTTCTTTCTTTCTTTTCTAATCTTTGAAACAAATATTGAATCTTAATCAAATAATCTAGCTAATCTAATGGACACAAAAGGGAGGCACCCATAGCAATGTCTTTCACGTGAAAATGGTAAACTTTCTTATATAACTTAATTTTATTGTTCTTAAAAAAAAGGGCTAGTATTACTTTTAGATTTTGACATAATGAACTATGTGGCAAAATAAATTAATCTCCTGCCTTGCTGTGTGCAACACAATCTGTTGGAAAGCAATGTTTTGTAAGAATCTGTCATTAGAGACTTTTTATACACTTAACCTCAAGTCAAAATAAATTCTCATTTATTTCATGAAGAAGGTGTACATTTAGCTAAGAGAGACAAATGAAAGACTGGAGAACTAACGTGATTCTGGCACTCTTGTCTCCCATATTCACTCCTGTCTCAACACTTCAACACAAAAAGAATGAACACAAAAGACAATTAGCAAATGTAGGCTGTGTTGGAACTTTCAGCCTTGCAAGAGCTGTACATGGATTACTAAATTTGGGACAATTATTGCCAAACAGGAACCAGACACCATTCTTGCAATTTAATTAGATGTCCAACTGAACCTTTTTAGCCAACCTGGGTACAAAGGTGGCAGGGGTGATTAAAATGTATCTTTGCTTGCTCTTTTCAAAGTTTTTATTTTTATAAGGAAACATATCCTTATTTTCAATCATAAAAGCAAAAAATATTGACAACAATATGCAATTTTTTAATTACCTGGATGAGACAACAGAGCAACTGGGGTTAGAATGGCTTTCTTAGTGCAGGTCCAATACCCAGCAGCAAACTCTAGTGCCTGGGACTGCTTTGTAGTCTTTTTTTTACCTCCCAGAGTTTCGATGAACAACCTTTATTGCTGTCCTTGCTCCACATGAAGCATGTCTCACCTGCAATAGATGCCACTGTCCCACTGTCTAAGTTCCCCGCACGGCACACATAGGGATATTATATGCGTTCTTTCCAAAACACCCAAGAAGGGTGTTAAGAAGCTGTAGGAAGGTTTAGGACAGAGTGAGAAGAATGCCCCAAATCAGAAAAATCTATCTTACAGGATGAAATCAATCAAACTCAATCTACTTCTGAAAGGCTGAAGGAAAGGCAACCTACCAGAAGAAACCCCTAAAGGCACTGAGATCCCAGTGCCTAAGAACCTAAAATTACTGTGCTGAGAGAAAAGGGTTTTTTTCTGATGGGAAATAATACAACTTAAATGACAGTTAAAAAGAGACAGATAAAGATTCAAAAAGGAAAATCTGAAAAAGGTGAGAGCCATGGAAACAATTCATCTAGAGGCATGCAGGATTCCTTATCCCTTCAAATGTCTATATGAAAATCGGATCTCTTTTTAAAAAGTATGAATGAAATTCAACTGCCGTTTACTAGCTTGTTTCAAGAATTCTTGCATAAAATATTATTATCTCGGTATGAAGGTCAGATCAGATTACATTTTGGAGATCCCTTCTGATCTTCAACATCTATGTGAGACTCTAATAAATTAAAATAATAGATTAGAATAATTTAATCTACTATACTTGGAGCATACCTCTACCTGAGGCAAATCAGTTCAATAATTCATGTCATATCTGATTGTTGGTGCAACAACCAGCAGTTCTAGTGCAACTAGATCCAAATCCAGATACAGATATGTCTATCAAAATTGGAAAGAGAAATCCAGCTGGATGATTGACTGATTAATGTATTAAATTAAAGACATGTCTATTAGTAAAGGTCTCTGGTGTAAAATAAAACCAAGCATTCTATTTTTAGCAATGCTTAGCAGGCTTTGTGCACTCTCCATTCTGTTATTTAAATTTCTCATCTCAACTGGCCCATTTCTCTTATTATCTGCTAAGTGTGAGAGGCTAAGTTTGTCCATTATTTTCTTCCTTTTTATTTTCCCTTCTTTTTTGGAAACAGGGAAAGCATAATGGAACACCTCTGGTGAGACATTATAATCTTAAAAGAAACATCGAATAGGTCAGAATTCAGTTCATGCATACCTTCATGTCATGAATTACTATCCAATAGAATGAATATTGCAAAAGAGGTATCTAAAATAACTTAGCAGGAAAGTATTGGACAGCCACGAGTCTTTTCATGAAATCAAATCATCCCACAGGCCCAGCCTTATGGCAGAGATGCCAATTAGCAAGAAAACAGCTCTTGCTAACCATAAAATGAGTCTAGGGAGGCTGATGACAAACCCTACTCAAAATCCCATTTGTAATACTATGAAGTAAAGGAGGTGTTCAACAACAAAGGTGATTGATGATAATTAGAAGGATCGTCACAGTTTTCCAGATAGCTAGACATAAGTTTGTTACATGAATCTAGAGTATGTAAGAGCCTAGAAAAAGTTCTCAGAACCTTCATAGGAATTCAGTTTCACAGACTCACCACACAGAGAAAAAAACTATGAACAGCAGTAAAAAACCAAAAATTTCATTCAAAAAAGATCCACAAATCACAACAAAGAGGTACAGCCACACTTCTGGCTTTGATGGTATAGTAAACACAATAAACATTGAGCATTCGAAATAGCAAGGTTGGTTTTCTTCAAAACCTGTGATCATCAAAATGAAATTCAGTATTTTTAATGACATGTTATTTTTGTCGAAAGAAAAAAATTAAACTAGAATGTGAATTTTTATATTCAAAATATGGCAAACTGAGCAATTCTCAAACTCATATAAATAAGCATGTAATTTCTCCTGCTTTGTGCATTAAGAAGGTCTCCATTAAAGCATTCAATACTCAGCTAATATAATCAGAGCAATTCAAATTTCCACCAGACAAAGATCTGGCTCAGGATCTTTACTTCACATAATGCCCCTAGCAAAATTATACTATCACATACGGAAGAGAAATAATCAAGAACACGCAAATTATCCATTTTGTATAAACAGAGGAAATCAAAACTCACAATAAAATCCTATTGCTACAGATAACATCAGAAGCCCAACTACAGCCTCAGGCACTGGGTCTCATTTTAAGAAATAGCCAAGATTTTCCTGGGCGATATAATCCTAATGGCATGTCTACATCTCTTGTGCAAAACCACAGAGTGGAAAAGCGGGGCTTGGCCAGAATGCAGGGGTGATCAGTTTGCTGTCAGGAGCCAGAGCTATCACTGAGATGATTAAGACCCATTGCTGGTGGTCAGGAACAAGAATTTGCAGGATAACCCAGAGTTACTTACTGCCAGCCTGTCCTTTGATCTGGAAAATCTCTATCCTCCCTTTGCCATAGGTATTTGGGTTTTCAGTACCCTACGTGAAGATCTAGGCTGTTTAAGAAAGTATAAGCATCACAGCCTTGAAAACACCCAGGTAAATTTCAGTTTTCCACTCACTCTAAAATAAACCTCTCTGGTTGGTACTTTGTATCTCACAGTACCCAGAGACCCAGCAAGCTCTGCCGAGTGAGAGAAGCTGCAGAGATATCCAAGTGGTAACTGTGTTTCTCAAGGGCCTGACCAGCATTTCAGTACAGGAGAAAAATAATATTCATAGGGCTTAAAAGAAAGCTACTTAGGGCCAAAAGAGGGTTTGGAAATGAGGGAATGTGTGTAAGAACTAAAAAAGTGGCCAAATTCTGAAACAAGAAACAAGATAAAGAGAGGACTGGTAAAGGAAAGAAACCAAGTGACAAAGATAAATCTCAGTTGAACTCTCTCTGCTCTGAGACTTCCCTGCTATTGCTCCAAGATGATTAAAAATAATGATTAGAGCAGAATAAATTGTGACCAGCTGTCTTCGGGAAAAACATCATCCATGTAAAATTACCACACTGTATTTTGTTATTTTTCCCATGAAACTACATAGCACCACAGACACTGGATGTAATTATACATAAATTTGACATGGGACATGCATTCCAAGGACAAAACGTGGCTGTCATTTTCTGTGTTACATCAGAAAGAACCCCAACTGGTTTAACCTGATGTAGTTGCCTTCACATTGATGGAGATGTACTCAATTGCATCAGCCACGGATTTGATCTGCTGTAATAAGTTAATATAGAAGAGGATCGGAACTATAGAAGTTCTCATTGCTGACCTATTTATCCTCTGCTATAAAATCATTCCACTCATCTATGATTTACTCACCTAACATGAATACAGACCTGAAAAGCCTTATTACAGCAAAAAGTACAGGCCCCCAAATTGACTTCTAAAACAAATACACTTTTCAGGACATCAAATAGCCCATTGTCCCCTGGCCTCACTTGAGGGAACAGTTGCTGTTGACATAAGGTATATGTTTATGGTGGATGAATATTTGTTTTCAATAAAATTGAACTAATCTCTGCTGACCATACATAAAGTTTAGCAAATAACTGTCCACTATTTGCTTAAGCAATTCCATATATTGCATCAGATGATGGAAAGGGGTGGGAGGCAGGGGACAAACTGGTGACTTTGCCGTGTACAGCTGCTGGGACCACTAAAAAAAGGCTCTCAAATAGGCTACTTAGGGATATTCCTGTCATGGGTGACAGTCTTAGAGCACTCCACATGTGCAGGACAGTTTCACAGGGCCCACAAAGATATGGAACTCGAGAAGCAAGCTATGCATTCTTATCCATATGTGAAACTTGAGTCTGTCAGAGATACAGTAGTGTCTCCACAGGAATACTGAAAGAAATTTAGATGAAAAAGAAGGAGCAGCAACCATAAACCTCACTGCCTTCCCCAGTTGAACATACACCCTGCAAAAGCACATAAACTCCCGTTGGAAGTACTCTAGTTATAGCAGTTTTATAGCCTATCTGGATGAAGTCCAGTAGAAATAAAGTAGAAAAAGCACCCTATTACAAATAACTTCCCTAGTAAGATCAACAGTGGGTGAATTCTTTTTTAGGCTTTTAAAACACCTCAAATGAAAATACTATACTTTTCAGACTTTTACCAGAGCTGGCTTCTTACCTGGATGTCCTTCTCCCACGGACTCCGATGTGAACATGAAAGCCCCTTCATCATCCAGCGTGTAATCACATAAACCATCCACCGGCCCATTCATGGTTGTGATGCTTTTCCTGACGGATTATTATAAATGGTGGTTGAAAAGCTCTACCTTTCGTGCCTTCTGTTTAAGAAGGCTCTTTATCAGCAGGACTATGGCTGTCTTCACTTATTACCTGTTCGGCTAACTTGAATTTCAGTGTGTGAAAGCAGCATGTGCTTGCATCTGTGCCTGCATGCAAGGAGCATGCATGTGCCTGAAGTCTGTATCCCTACCTAGGCTGATCTGTCAGCCCCTGAGCTGCTCCTATATATGGAAAAGTGAAAGTGCCCAGACAATCATGTGAGGAAAATGGAAGAGCCCATTTCTTGGCAGGGGAGTTAGCTAACTTTAGGATACTTCACTAATTAACTCAGTTCTTGGAAACACTCTGGATTCATCCTGTGCAAGATTGGTTATCTTAGCAGCTCCACTGAGCATGAAGTAACGCAGGAGTGCTCGTGACAGTTCAGGTCAGCTGCTTTTCTCTTTGGCTCTCCCCTGATTCTGGGATCTATGGTGTACTTCCAACTCTGTGTTGTGGTTTTGCAGGGATAGATACAAAATGTGTAAACACACATCTTTCCCCACAAAAGACTGGAAGAAGTTTGCATCATATAACCATGTTTTCCTTTTACTTTTTCATCTCTAAAAAAGTAGAATTCCCTCAGGAACTTTTGTTTTCATTTTCATTCATTTTTCATGCACGTTTGAGAGACGAAACATCTGATAAGATCTAGCATCACGGCTGCTTCACAGTCTGCTACACAGAGCTCGCCCTTCAGCCTTTGCTTTTCTTTTCCCTCGTCCTCTCTTCTATTAATTCAGGTCCATTTTAATTATATTTTTGTATCATATTCTTGTCTTACATTCCAGAACCCTTAGAAATACAATAACTGCCACATCTCAGTACTCAGTGACCAGTTCTGCTGTGGAGAATTTCTTCTAGTCAGATGGCTCGTATCTGGAATATGCTGATGGTATGTCAGGTATGAAGCCAGAGGGCATTTTGTGGGTATTTGTGTCTTTAAGTGAGTATATAAAAAAACCAAGTAAACATACCCATGGGACAGATCCACAAAATGTTCACCACTACTGCACCATTATAAATAGGTGTAATTTTCCTTATTTCCTTTACAGAAACCATTATAGTCTCAGTCTCTGACCAAAGCACTGGTCTACCAAAAAATGAAATCCTTATCACTCTTAAGTTAAAAAACTTAGTTTACTTCAAACCCTTAGCCATTATAATAATAAAAGTAATAATAATAATAATAGTAATGATAACAGTAACAATAATAATAATAATTATTATTATTAATAATAATAATTTTCAAATCCCCAAGATGGTTCCTTGGATTCAAATTTCTGCATTACTACTTATTTATATAAAAATTCGTTAGAATTTTCACTTTCTGCCTACATTCCTGAAAACAATAACCAATGCCTGTGAATGTTCACCAGTAATCTGCTGCAGCATCGGCCCCGCTCTAATTATCATCGACACGGAATTGTTCATTTCAAATACTTTTTCTTGGTTTTCTGTTGTACAGAATTAGTCTCATGGAATGATGAGCACTGGCTGCACTTAAAAAATGCACAAATTCACACATCAGATACACTTTATGAGGCACAGATTTCTTTGGAGTAAACTATGGTCACCTCACTGACATTAAGATACTATCCCAGCCTGAATAAATTACACATTAACACCACTGAGAAAAATAGGATTCTTAAAAAAAAAAAAAAAAAAAGACCAAAAAGTAACTAAATATATTAAGCTTAGTTAATCTGTAACAATCAAAAACTGTATTAACTTCAAAAGTGAAATAGTACCAGTGATAAGCACTCATTCTTAAATGCAAATGTTTTCTTTTTCCTTATGGAGGCACCAAAAGACACAATGGGAATGGATGAAACAACTCTGACAAAAATGCTTTTAGTACGTATTAAGAGTTTTCTTTCTGATTTTACAAACAATCATCCAACAAAAGCAGACAAGACTGAGTATCACCAGCCTGTGAGTTCTACTCTCTCTTGCTTCTGGTTTTGCTTTTTCTTGGTTTTCAACACCACTTAAGGAAAGAAACTGTAGTTTGGGAATCAGCATTCATGGTTTTAAGGTAACACTTCAGCAGAATGCAGGCCTCTCACATAATCCTCTTATCACATGTAAGAATAAAAAGCCACAAGCTCTTAAAATGCTGAAGAGCACAAGTATTGGCAATACATGAGGAATGGGTTTGCAGGACCATTGTTTATTTTGCTTTCACAGTTCTTTTTGGACTTGCTTCAGTCTAGTTAAATGCATTGGTCCTTGAGACCTTTGGAGGGTCACCCTTCATTAAAAAACATCTCTGGTACTAGTACTCTAGAAATGTTGCCCAGCTGCATTTCACATTAACTTGTGTAAAACCTCCAATTTGTACTTCTTCCAGTTGTGCTTTTACTATCAAGAGCAACACATTTGCTTTATGGCCATGAAGCACCTCAGCATGTTCTCTTCTAGGACATCTGTGACCAACGCTAAAGCATTGTAGGGTTACGTAATGTTTAATTTGGCTTCTCTTCCCAGATAATTTGACTTTTTAAATATTTGTAAAAATGTAAGATAGTGCTTTACCATCATGTCTTTTTGGCATAGCACTTCAGTCTATGAAAAAAAAAAAAGGATGATACTAAGAGAATGACTGATATCAGCATTTTTTCCTATTCCGTTCTATTGATAATGACTCATCACTCAATGTAACAGGATTTCAAATTTTCGATTAACTTTATTGTCATACTCACCTGGACTGAGCCCTAATAAAGTTGCTCTGTAAACCTCTTTATAATTCATATATCACCCACCATTGTATTCTCTTTTGACCATATTCTATGATCTTTACTCGGAAGATATCTATTGATAAACTCTTCCAAGTCAGTATGGCTCCTGTGTTTCAAAACGAGGCTAAAGACAGGAAAAAACAGGAATGAAAAACAGCAATGCCCCTCTGTATTTCTCTGTATTGTCTATAAGGTCAATTGAAACACTGGAATGACAATGTGAATCTTTCTATTGACTGTAAGAGTCTTCATATTTGGCACCATCCTATAGTTTTGCTGCTTTTACTCACAGCAGTTCTGCAAAACCACCTCTCTTCTAGCTCATATAACAAAGACCTGCCAGAAGGCATGAGTTTACTGCAGTCTTAAGAAAGCCCTGGAAATAAAACTTAACTGACAAAAAGTTTTATGAATGATTGCTATTGATGGTGCTGACTCTAGAAAGATATGACTGATAAATTGTCTTGACCCCAGACCTCTCATTCTCATCAGATTGTTTTACTTGCTCATTTTCTCCTTTTCAACACTTATTTGTCCTTTTCCCCCCATTTTGTCTTGCTTATATCCATTTGGTTAAAACCCATTTCCCTTTTTTCTTGTTTGTTTTTTTTTCCTTTTACTTGCTCTTTTCCATCTCCCTACCTGTCACTACTGCTGTCCCATTCAGGTTATAAACCAGTGAAAATGGAACCTACATAGGTGAACGATATCTCTAGAAGCGACAAAACAAGTTTGAGCTAATTACAGACAAAACACTCTGACAGCAGAAGGGGAAAGAAGAAAGCAGGTATCTCTAAGATATCCTCACTTCAGCTGTTTTCCCTGCAAGCAGTACAGGCTCCTTCACTCATACTGTTTCACCACCATGGTAACTTTTAGGTGACTTCTTTTGAGTGAGGACTAAATCGTATCAAGAACTCAGAAGAAATTCTGCATTACTAAACTCAGTTATGGGAAGACCGTTTCTTAACCTATGTAATTTGTCTCTCTTATCACAGCTTTAAAATGTTGAGGATAATGACTTGATATGTAGAGATCACATACTTTTACTACAGTAACTTACAATTACAATTCCACTACCTTAAAGAACCCAAACATGTTTAAGTTCAGCAGTATACAGGAATACTTCATGGATACAAATAACATGTAGGAAAGTGTTTTCCTGAATGTTTCTGTTTTGTTCTCTCACCTTTATCTCCAGATATGATTTCACCAAGTTAACTATTTAACAGGCTAATAGTTTAAATTTCTTATTTTGCTATTTTATTTGCACTTCATGCAAGGAATTTACTCCTAATTAGCGCTTGTGGAAACAATTTTTCAGGTGTTCACAAAAACTACTTTAATACTAGTTTCATTCTAGCTGTTTACTTTTAGTAGTTCGTATGATACAAATAATATTTTCAAGGAGTTACAGCAGTCCATCTTTTTTTTTTCCTATTGGAAATGAGCAATAAATTACGCAAGCCTCACTGGAATATCCTTGAGGCCTTTTTGGTTGGTTGGTGAAAAGCCTCGACTTAGCCCACACATTTTGGTTAGGGGGAGATAGCTGTTTTGGTTTGTTTTTAGAGTTAACATAGAAAGACTTGTTAAGATGTGTTCATTTCCTTTGCATGAAGAATGACAAACCTGACCAAAGCAATAGAGTTTGAACATCGGGAATTCAAGACTCGCTTCCCACCTGCTTCAAAACTCTCGCCTCTATCTATTATTATCTGAAAACGAGAGTGGCTCAAGGCCTCTCAAATGTGCAGGTGTAGATTTCACTGGCCCACAAACATTCAGGGTAAAATAAATACTGCAGAGCGGAAAAAAAAGTTGTGATTGTAGAAGGAAAGAAGGTAGTGTGTGCCCTAAGATGGGTGTTTATAACCCAGTGTTTATTCTTTCATCTCACCTTTCACCTTCTCTGGACTGGACTGTGGGACCTCCTTCACATGACCATGAGCAATTCAGCTCTTTCATTCTGGAGGGTTTTTATGACTTTTTGAGTAAATACCAACTCCAGTCAGAGCACTTTCTTGGTGTGCATTCTATGTAACTCATTCCACAGCAACCTCAGCTTCAGAGAGATCCTCTGCTTCATCTCCCATCTGCCATCCCTGTCATTCCCTAGGACGTCTTTCCAGGTTCTTCCATTACTAATATCAAAGAAAATAATTAATTTTGCTTATCTCTCCTGTGCTTGTCCTTTTTGCATATATTTGACCTCAAATTCTCTATTCCAACACCTCACTGAATCACAATGTTTGAGGCTGGACAGTGTCTACTCCAAGCTTCTGCTCAAAGCAGGACCAACCTGAACAGGTTGTTCATGGCAATGTCATAAAGTAATATCCGCCAGGCCTTTATACATGAAGTGGCAACTTTTAGTTTCTTAGGAAAAAATTGAAGCTACACTGGTGCTAATTTGGGCTTTCATTAAAATGTATCTTGGTGTTAATTTCACTGGGAGTGTTATTTCTTTAGAAATAAGCAGAAATGAATACAAATTAATTTTATGTTTATTCACCTAATAAAAGTACTAGCAGTTCATGTCTCAACCCCGAGATAATGATAAATTAAAAAGTCTGTTTTCTAATCAGTCTTCATAAATAAGTCTTGTTGTATCAGAAATCGTGCAAAAATAGTAAGATTAGTTAAAGTTTAAAATTTTCTATTTACTGATGGGTTACTATTGCTTCATTTAAACATCATTAAACCATACTGGTATATAATTAGTTTTGCCTTTAGTCTCTGGCAGTTTTCCTGTTTGAGTTATAAGCTCAGTAGAGCAATGCACAAACATTTGCTTGTGTGACATGCTATGTGAAGGCCTATTACAACTGAATCACAAGTTCTTTGTATCCTTCATTAATGATGAGAGGGTAGAAGGGAAAGAATAGAGCCTTGTTCCATATTCACCTCACACAAAAGTTTCAGTTTGCAAATGCAGCAGTGTACAACATACAGATTTAGTATTTTGCTCATAAGCCATTATAGTAAATTTAATAAATTAACCCATCCATTGTTAAAGTTATGCCTTAGACAGGCATGGAGAAGCCTTCAACTAGAAATGGTCTCCCTTTAACCTTACAAAAAGCAATTTCTATATTTTACTGGATGCTTTTTCCAACTGCTATGGTCATTTGTTTGGCTAGGGAAAGATTGTCACCTGATATGCAACAAAGCACAACCCTTAATCTCAATTGCATGGGGTGTGACCACACATGAGATCCACACACAGCCACAGTTCCTTTCTGTGGGAGTAGTTACGGCTCCTTGCTGTAAACGACGGGTCTGATCGCCTGCCCAGACTAAACCCCATTACAGAATAGATCTGTATCTCAAAAACAATTTGGGTAGGGAACTTCAGCCGGCTTCCAGCAGCTTGGGCTCTGAAGTATCTTCTGCTTTCCCACGTCTTGTGACATTATTAGTGTATATATGTAAACCATTAGGATTTCCTCAGTACCTTAGGAAACAGACTGATGCATTTAAACAGCTATTACCCAAGAGTTTTGCTGCAGCGTTTCATAGATGTTTACAGTACAGGTGGTCTTTGGACTTTGGAACAAATATTGACTTTAGTACATGAAGTCAGGTTTCAGAAACCTATCTGCAAGAACAGTTGTGGAATTCGTTAATTCTGGCTTCCTGACAAGGAACATTAGGTTAAACTCAGACGTATTTGACTTTTTTGAGATATAATGCCAGAAGATACTTTTCCTTCATCTGGTATAAAACTGTAGTTACTTTTCTGGACCAAAACCCTTTACAAGTCTTCCCTATATGCATAGTGTATGTGAAACAATAACCAGTATTTGCACATGTACCTCTTCTATGCTTGCAATGAAAATATTTACATACTTGAACTGCTTGATAGAGGCAAACATCTACTCAAACACTCAGTACTAATCTAGTAAATAACGCATAGCATAATTTTACATGCATTTTGCATGACTGAAAATAACTACACAATGCTGTGAGCTCCAGAATTAGGCTTGTACGGCTATCAGGAGAAAAAGATCTGCACACATCCAACATCCATTTCAGCCATGATTCCTATCCATGGTTATTCACAGCCTTTTCAGAAATTCTGCCACTATCACTGCTACAGAGCTCAAATGCTCTACTGCTGCTGTGAGGTCTGCAGAAAACTCTTAACTAAATCAACTGATTGGTCACATCTTTCAGAAATCCTCCAACGTGACCTTGTTACTACAATTGATCAAGACTGGGAAGGCTGCCACTTGAGTAGCAATTTCACATACTTCACCTGGGCAAATATATTAGCAACCAGCAAAGATCATTATCTTTCATCTATGTGTGAAAGATTTCCCTGCAGTTGGTCATTTAGCAGTTTCAGATAAGCAGGTCTGAACTTAAACACAGCCAAAAAGATTCTTAGATATCTGTCTAAACAGAGGATATTAGATAATGGAGGAAGGGTACGTAGGATCAACTAACGCAAGTATATAAACAGCACTACACAAAAATTCATAAAACAATCACAACACATCAATATTTTTAGATTCCTGTTCACAGACAGAATATGGAATGGAAAATGGCTCTCACCAAAAGGCTCATAGACATAGTTGCCATCTCACAGTGTCATTATGATACTCCTCCTCTTTATTTTTCTTCCAAGTCCTTTACCCTGAAACAAACTAAAAAGCTCAAGACTTGTCATGTGTTACAATCTTGCTTTGACCCTTAGAAACAAGAACATATTAAGCAATGAAAAATATCAGTATCAAGAATGTAACATCTTACCTGTTGTACTGACACATGAAAAAATTATTCAAATGAACAAAAAAAAAAAGCCCCAAAAAACCTCCTGAATATGATCAGTGTTTGCAATGTGAATTAAAACTATAAACTTGAAAATTTTATTCTTAAGGTTTAAGATCAATAACTTCTCATTTTTGCAATGGAGTGTATTCAAGTTATGTACAAATCTCTGTACTCCAGAAAATAAACCAGCAACACTAAATCATCTCAAGGAAGAAGACACAGTTTTAGTCCTTTCAGTGGAAACTGAAGCCTGCAGCTCTACTAGGCAGGGAAAGAGAAGGACAAACCGATTCTCTTTACCATCTTAAACCCTACACTACATAGGCTACCAACAGGTAACAGCTCATAGCTAAACGTGGAAGAGTTGCTCCCAGGGTATATCTCTGTCTGTTTCTTCTACTCCAATATTTTCTTACCCCTTGATTCTTTTTCTTTTTTCCCTCTTCCAGGTTTTCCAACTAATCAATTTAAGGAGCACCTTAATTTCCTACATTCATACCAATTGCTGATTCTGTTTCTATGCAGAGGATTCTCTCCCGTTTCTGAGGTTGACAGCTTACAGGTTTCCTGCTACTGCTTCTTTCTTATGTCCACAATCTGTGTTGCTTGTCATTGAACACCAGTGTTGCCTTTGGCCTCTCAACAGTTTGATAAGTCAGCCAGAAAACAGAGATCAGAGCAGACCTACCACAATCAAAACCTATCAACTACTCCTATTGACTCTGAGAAGAAAAAGCATGACTCACACATATTAGAAGGTTTTGCCAGTGAAGTGAAGAAAAGCATCCCATTTTCTGCTTTTGAAAACTGATATTGAAATTGGCACCTAGCATAAGCCAACTCCTCTCAGGTATTCTCTTTTCTGTGTTTTTAGAAATCTTGACTAATGAGAAAACTAATAGCAAGTTTATACTTGTTTTAACTCGTTATTAATTTCTTCCCAATTGCTACCAATGGCTTAGAATCCCAAAAGCAACAGTCAGAGGTTTTGGATAATTGGTTCTAGTTCATTCCCTCTCCACCTCTGCAGTACCATAAAACATGCTACCGGGATTCTGTAAGTCTTTAGAGGCAAGGTCAGCAAGGTTATTGAAATGCGTAATTATTTTTAAGACACATACAGATATTCCCACGCAGTTGGCATGAATGTTTTACTAGGACTCTAGTGGGATTCCTGCCAGCAAATTCAGTAAGCACAGACCTGATCTCCTTAGAAACTAAAATATGAAATTAATTTCCAGGTTTTGAGTTCACAAATATGTGAAGCTATTCAAAGCTGCAGGTTTCATTTTTATGGTGTTTATAACCATGAAATACTGTAAGCAATAAAAATTTATTTTACTTAAAACTAGGAATTTACTTATCCTACCAAACAAAGCAAAATTGAGAGAAGCCAATGGGTCTTCTTCTAAAGGTTAGATGGTCCTTTGATTTAAAGAAGTATGGAAAAGAATATTGGTGTATTGCTGCCACCTGCATGGGCTTACCACACACAAAAGTGGCAACTTTCTTGTAGTCACAGAATAATGAGAAAGCTGGAGAGACTTTTGAAGAAACTGCACCTAAATAGAGAAGTCTGCCTTTACTCTGTCAAGAGACAGGCCAAATGTATAGAAATAGAAATATATATGTCTGGCTGTATTTCCTGATTTTTTGTGCCATGCAAAGCTTGAACAAATTCAAAGACAGATTCATACATTGTAACTATGCTGAGTTTCCAAGTGATAGTTTAAAAAAGATCTAGAAAAGTCACATAAGAATGGTAAGGGGAAAACATGCCTGGGTTAACAGCAGCCTACATGTGAGCAGTGGCAAAACCATTTATCCTAAAGATACTAAGAGACAGGTGCCTATAAACACATAAACTTTTCAGATAAGAGAATAGTTGATGTTTCAGAACAGTGCTTTAGAGTATGATCAGTCATAGTTTTTGTAGGGTTCATACTTCTTGCCAATAAATCTGACTCGATAGTTTTAAAATACAAGCAAATACAATAACACTTAACCCAAGTTCAAGTGAGAAACAAAATACTGGTGCATTTTTGCTATAGGCTGCACTTAGATACATATGCCCACAGAAAAAACATTGAAGAACAGCTGTCTCAGAACTGCACCACAGTCCCAGCCCTAGAAATTTTCAGCTGTCAGGGCCTAAGGGTAACTTTTCAGTGCAGCCTGGCTTACGATGAAACAAACAGATCCTGTTTCCAGGGTTACAATTATCAGCTAAATAAATAGCATTTTTTAAACTTATCTACTAAACACATCAGTGGCAAAACTGCAATTGCTTAAGATAATGAACCAAATACAGGTGTGTCTGTGTGCAGCCAGTCATTTCTGCAAGAAAGTACATCCAAGAGGTGGAGTAGAATTTAAGCAGAATGATTGGAGAAGCCTAACACACTCCCAGGAATGTGACTTGAAACGGAGCAAAAGAGAGCTGCAGTGCCCCTCTGCTGACATGAGAATGATTTATTATCTGAATGTTTCCTCTCTCCAACCCTCCCCACAATTAACCTCTTTTTATTTCTGTAGTATCTGCCTTGCATACAGTTTGAGGCAATCAATTCTCTCCTGTTTTAATATTAAGTACATTAAAAGTTTAATAACTAGAAGATGGCTTCTCAGAGGTAGAACTCCATGTTCGTTGAGAGCTCAATCCTCTTACGATTTGAACCACAACTTTTTCAGCAACTTCAGTGAGACCAAGACTGAGTTCCTTGGAACACAGCTTCAGTGCACCAAAAAAGGGTTTGCCTCAATTTTTTTTGAAACAAAACAAAACCAATCAGCTCTATAATGGAGCTGAAAATATGACTCAGCTCCTTAAGAAAAACAGACTAACCAAAATACTAATCAAGTTCAAACATACTTCCTCCTCCTCCCCGGGAAAAGCCAATTTCTTTATCTGGAATCTGCTAGACAACATATAGAATATAGAGGAACCACGGAATAAAATAATTTGCTGAACTCAAACACCAATTGGTTCTTGCATCAAACTAAAGTCACAGTTTTCACATTTACTTTGCCAAGATTATGGGAAGAAAAACCCAAAACTCCTATGATATCAACTTCTATTGAGATCCATGAATGAATACATGGAGAAAATGGCAGAATCCCCTTGGAGAGTTCATTAAAAATTCCTAAACTTTCTAAATGCCCTTAGAGAAGCTAGGAGTATTCCCATAACTTTGGTATGATATGCCTAAATATAAATTTTTATTTCTAAATCAAATCCAAGCTTCATATAATCATTTAAAGAACACTGAAATTTTAAATTGTGCCAGATGCAAAGTAATAGGATAAAATTTGGAATTTTTAGTGAAGCATATATTTCTGTAGCAGTACAGAAATATCAGTACAGCCTTTGTACCAGATAAATCAAAAAAGCTTAATCGACAAGAACCAAATGGCAACCTTCTCTGCTTATTACGTTACTTGACAGTATGAATGTGCATTTATTTCAGGTGATAAAACAAACATGCCGAGTATTAATAGCAAAATGGTTTCAATTTTTGGGCATTGATTTTGGATGACCTACAACTAAAGAAAAAATGGGAGCAGTCAGTATCTTCAGACAGGCTCTAATGAATGTAATTTTTCATGATGTATTATCTTCTAATTTACTTAAAATAAAAAATAGTGTAGATTACAAAAATTCTGATCTAAGTTAAACAATGATTTTGGTTAATGATAATGATTCTAGGAGGTACAAGTTAACAGGGAAGACCCATAGTATTGAAGTTGCATGTACATCTCAGAACTCTCAGATTCTGGGAAGGAGTCTTCTGCTTAACTTCTTAAAAATCTGCTACACTGTGACAGCTCGAAAAAATGGCACCTTCCTCTGCCTGGCCTTTCTCCCATTACTATTAGCCCACTACCTGTACAAATGCTGGTAATAGTGTAACTTCTTTTATTCTATGAATTATAACAAATACACAACTATAAAGCACAATGACTGCATGAAGGTCTATAATGGCAGCGCCAGAAAACAAACAAAAGTAAGAAAACCAAGCAAACAAACTCCACCCCCAAAACACCCAAAAAAAACCCCCCCCAATAAACCACCTCAAACACAAAACCAAAAAAGCAAACAAGTGTACTGGTAAGACATTTTTAAAAGTACATCAGTCCTTATCAGCAAGTAACAGGTTTAGACTGTTTTCTAGCTGTAGTCAATAGACAACATCGCTCTTTTGCTAACCTAAGTACAGCAAAACATTCAAAGAAGCAAAGCAATTAATAGCTGACTTCAAATATGAGTAAGCTGTATCAGAAAAGTTCAGAGGAATTAAATTTAACAGTTAATCCAGATTAATTAATCTGGCTCCCATTACCATTAGCAAATTACTGTATAAAGCTTTTGCTTACAAAAAGATAAGTTAGTTCCTTTAGACTATGAAAGAAAACCATTCATCATAAAGGGGACTGCAAACTCAATAAAACCTATTCTATTAAAAGCTAACTTTAAAATGTGCTTGCTGCCACATGTATTTCTCCTTGCAAGAGAAGGTTCTCACACGGCAGAGATGAGTTTTCACCTCTGTGAGCAGACTGATAGTTAATCTGAATCATTTTGTCCTATTCTGGGCTTCATATCTGTTTTCATCCTTGTGCTTCAGTATTGCTGGAATGAGAACAGCTGTGAATGGGCACGTTACTATCAGCATGTTCTCTGAAGGATCTGGACACGGCCTGATTGCAGCCTAAACAAGACTGCTCTTACTCTGAAGAAAGGGAAAATGACAATTTCATAAATCTTCTGACAGTATTTAGCACCTCATTTTCAGTTTCAGTTTCCATCATCTGTTAATGAATTCTATCTTCTTCATTCCATAAAAATGTATTCAAAGGGAGAGTAAGCTGCAGATGAAGTTACATTTAGTAATTGCTTTTTTTCTTTCCAACATACAACTTTATATTTTATGCATACAACTTCATATTTTATGCATACAACTTTATATTTTATGCAGAGGTTAAATTGTCTTAACACTTCTGAAATCACATCATGTGCAGTAAATAAAACAGTCATAAAATAAAATAGCTCCTCCAGGCTGTAGCTTGCTGTACTCCAAAGAAGGTGAAAGTTCAGAAACAGAAGGCAAAAATTAATTTAAGGTGCCTTAATTTCCCTCCCGGTTTAGACACCCAAGGAGAAGTCATCTTTGTTGTGAACTACATTTTCAAGTAACCTACAGACAGGTTTGCACCTTAAGAAAGCACTGAGCCAAGAACTGTTTACCTCTAGTCCCATATCCAAGACAAGAATTCCTATAAAGCTGTAGAAGTGGAATAATGCACAAGGTCTGTGCACATCAAATCCTGAAAAAAATGGGAATTCCTATAAATAACATTTTAACAACAAATGTTTTCTGTACCTAACAATAAAGAAACAGGTAAATTGGAAGCTACCACTTTATTTTGACCCTTGCTAAGTAATTTTCTGATAAAAGTTTCCATCCAAAACTTCCTACCTTGAAATAAAGTGAGAAATACAGACTGCAGGATCACAAAGAAAAAGTCATAGTTAAAAATAAGCTGAAACAAAATGACAAACAAAAGTTGTAGTTTTCTTGGCCTATAACCGACAGAGCTCCCAGTGTGTTTATTTAGGATGCACTCTAGTGGACACACATATAATAAAATCAAACAAAGATACAAACAGTATGAAACAATAAAAAAATGAAAGCAACACATCATTAGAATTAATTTCTAGCATGTTTTAAAGTAGTGTCCTTCATTTTGAAGGCTGTATGAAGGTTGAAATTTTCATGGTCAACATGACTGGACATTAAGTGTAAATGGACATGAGCTACCAATTTTCAAAAGTGCTAATCTAAATATTAAGAATCAGTTATACATATTGGTTTAAAAGATAAAGTCCATCTGTTTATCCAGTAACTCCATCCCTTTGAGAGCAGCACAAGAAGCTGCTGTGCATGCAGTGTTAACAGGTGTAATTAGAACTGTGGTATCAAAGTGTGTCCTTAAATGATTCTATTGTAACTGTTACTAATAGATAAAATTGTAAACTGTATCTAAACCTGTTTACTGGAGCATCAACCACAAGGGTGTATTCATGCCACAGGAAAGGTTTTGACTATCACAGAAACTGCAAACCTGTACCAATCAGAATAACTGTAGACAGCAAAGCCTGACAACTTAGACACAAAAGTAGTTCCATTTTTCACGACTCCAAAAGTTACAGAAACATTTCTAAATATTTAGACCTGGTAAGTGACATTTTCCTCTTTCGATTTTAAGGATGCTCATATAAGACGTGGTTATTAACAGCATCCAAAAAGCAATGTAGCAATAAAATGGGCACAGGACTTTTTTAATAAGTGTACTTTATCTTTAAGGGAAAAACTAATGCATTACTATATGAAAAAGCAATAGTGCTTATGTTTTTAAAAATTGATAAGATTATTCTTAGTCTGATCTACATGATCAAAACAAGTTATGCAGAGCAGGAAAACATTTATTATGTGATTGACCTTTGTCTGTTGGGCTTATAGATACTTTTAACAGTTTGCCAAGGATAGCAAGCCCCTTAGAGCCAGTGATACTATAAAAAAATTGAAGTGAAATGATCAGAAAAATCTTTCATCCCAAAACTAAAGAATGCAGTGAATGCATTAACTATGCACTGACTTTGTAATGAAAGGCATTTTCATTACACAGTATTGGCCATGACCAACTAACCTGTCGTAGAAGAAAGAGATGCAAAGGCACATTTTATTGAAGAAATGCAGGATCTCTTAATGCTGGTATCTTTTCCATTTATAATGAACAGACACAGAACATTCTCGACAACCTATACCAAGATACCACTAATTACAAACATCTGTTCTTGTAAAAATGCATCTTTAAGGATTATAAAACTTATTTTTATAGGTAACTATGGATCAAGCTAAATATTCTTCTAAATTTTTGGAAGTGAAGTTTTGAGAAATAATAATGGTATTTAGTAGACAACACAGATTTAACTTGTTGATTTACAAATCCAAGAAAAATGCAGGAAAGACTTAAAAACTTGACTAATCAAAACTAAAATGCAGACACTTGCAGCTCACCTAGTACCACAAAATACCCAAAAAAGGTTCTAATAAAGCCTAGAGCAAATACCTCGTGTTACAAAGACTACCTCATGACTTCTAGGAGACAAGATCTTCTAGTACATACTGAGTCAGAGTTAAATTCACCTCTTTCAAATACATTTGGGAAATCTTCTGATTGGATTTTTGACCAAGTTTGATGTCCAGAATTCTCTCTCCATCTTTTAATCTGCAGAGCATTCCCTTTTTCTACCAGAAACCATTCAAATTCTTGGAAAATAATTTTCAATAATATGTTATTCTTTTAATATTGATTCAAATTATCATGTTGTAGCATCTATCCTCAAATGATATTGACACATTAGTTATATTTGTATTTATTATGGTTACTTCAATATGCAGTAAGTGGAAAATAATTAGCTGCTTTCATTTCAACTGCAGTTTTCTTCTTTCAAGTCCGCCATGCTAGCTTCAGTGGTTTAAGAACAAAAAGGAAATTTCAGTGTCAGAAATAACAGACTTTATACAAACACCTTGAAAACAGACACTGGAGAAACAGGTATGTAAATCAGTTCTATTTATAAAGTACATAAATCAAGATACTACACTTCAGGATCAGCAAGTAATGAGTAGAAAATATATTTACTGCTTTCAGGTCAGGTCTAACTTTCTTCTTCTTCTTCTGTTACTGTTGGGAGATCTGTTTGACTCTGAAAAACAACAACAACAAAAATTCTATCACTTACCAGCATTCACTGAACTTTGCAAAAAAACTTGCCTATGACAGACAAGTTGGTACTTATCAATATAATTATGTATTCTTCCATTCAGTGGAATACGAATGTCACCACCAGACTTCCATTACAAAATCCAGCAAATTTGGATGAAGCGTTGTGATTCTGAGGGCAGAATCAATAGTACAAGCCTATATATCTTGTTTTATCAATCTGTTCTTAATTTGTAGCAAACATATGACTGTAAAACCTGAAATAACATCCCCAAAAGCCAATGCACTCTAACGCCTTTAGGCATGAAAACTTGGCACACGTAGGAAGCAGCAGGTACTACTGCAGGTACTACTACTCATTTTCACTTCTGGTTTTGCAATTTTCTTATTAAAGAATCCACAAAATATGCCTAAAGCCTCAATAATATTTTTTTAATATGTAATTATCAGAAAATTATAAAAATTTGAATTATATGAGATCTTGCATACTAATTTGATTTACCTCAATGGAAAAAAACCACCTGTGAAAACCTGACCCTAAAAACAGTTGTAAGTATTTTCATAAACCTATTCAGAGAACACTTCTAAAACAGGCTGCTATTAAAGCAACCTTAAGTATAAAGCATATTAATATCACAACAGAAATTCTGAGCTTGAATTACACTACTGATACCAGAAATGAAGTGATTTAGTACACATTTTATATAACCCTTCACACAGCACTGGAAGGCTGCCTCCTCTAAAAGTATATTCATGCTTTAATCACTAACATATCTGAATACAAAAGGGTGTTTTATAAATCTTGAGGATTTAGTCAGCCAACACCATAGAGTCTTTTAGAATGGCTTAACTCATACCAGAGTGCAGTTTGGAGGTTGTGGCCAAAATACCATCCCTTAAAACCATTGGGGAGAGCCACCAACAGTTTTATCCTTTTGACAGATCAGCACAGAAAAGCAACTCTGTAAGAATCATCACTTATAATCTCTTTCTAAATACTCACCTCAAGCTTTTCACTCTCGTCTTGCTCCTCAGCTTTGGACGAAGTAGGTGTTCCAGGTCTATCTGTAACTTCAGCCATTGTCTTTTCATTTTCCTGTGGTAATGAAAACCAGTTTTCAGTCAAAATGTCCCATGTCATGAAACCATATTTCAGGTGTTTTAAAATGACATTATGTATTAACATAAACAGAATACTTTAGATAAGTGCTATATGAACTTATAGTATGGGAATATGGTCTTTGTATGCTTAACCCTATTTTTGTCTTTCTTTTTTAATTAACAGCAATTTTAAATTTTTACATATTCATTTTTCTATCACTTTCACACTCTCATCTTCCTACAATTATGTTTTCTCAGTATTTTAACAGAGTGCTCTAAAAATTAGATATTGCTAAAATACTGTGTTCCACATAAATTTAAGAAATATGCACTTTTAAAGCTTTAGGGAGATAAACATGCCAATTATCCTCATATGTTTTTACTGAAGCAGCATTAAAAGACCATAAACATGGATATCTGTATACACAGTCTTCTGTTAGTATAAATTCCCATATACCACTAAGATATCAGAATCCAGAGGCATTGCAATTCCAAACCACAGCTCCTTTTCTAGGTAAAGTAAATGGACTTTTTGCTAACACCCTGCAAAATATTACTGTCTTGATATTTAAATTAGACATGCTTATTTTATAAAACTTTCTAATAAATACCATCAAGGAATGTGGAAGCATCAGCTAAGCTGACCTTATGCTGGATTTTTGCAATAAATTTATGTTCTGTTCTGACCAGAATTCAAGTATAAAACCCAGACTGCAGAAGCCACATGTTAGACATTTCCCCCATCTACACTCCTGTTTCTTTAATTATGTACTAGTTCAACAACCATGGGCTTCTGCTTTGTGTTTTGTAATTGATGCCTGCATCTGGAAAAAATGGCTGATAAAAGGTATTTTCAAACCACCAACTAGGCATTGGCTTAAACCTCTTGATCTTCCTGCTGCAACTGCATTTCAGCTTCTTTATTCTGCGCTTCCAGCTCTGCACGTTCTTTTTGCAATGCCAGCTCCTCACGTTCTTTCTCCAACTGAGCCTGCAATCAGTTTAAAAAAGGACAAATTAGAAAGAAAAAACCCCCCACATTTATCTTTTTCACCACATTGCTTACAATGTACGCATTATTGAAATAATAAATAAAAAGTAAGCATAAAATGTAACTGCTATGTTATGTTAATAACAAAGTCCTTTCAGTATCATCTAACTTAACATTTTCAAAGTTTTGAGACTCTTACAGATAAAAAGGCTTTACTAAGCCAAGAAGAAACAGTTAACTGAAGTTAGTGTACACACTTCAGATACTGTCTCATTACACAGGCTCTTTATCAGTCTGTATTAGTTATCTCCTATCCTTTGGATTAAGCTCTTTGATACTTTGTGTAATATCTCACACAGATGGATGAATCAATGTAGAATCCATTCTATACAAAAATTTGGCAAGCAATGTCATTAACATCAATTATGTCCATCAGCAAGCTTTAGTATTTACAATCAGAAGTATGTAAAGGAAGTGTTTATTAACTGTGAACATAAGTCCTATTACATCAAAACTTCAGAAACTTCATAATCGAAATATTTACATTCAACAACACTAGAGAATACTGTTTGCTCTCACATTTTGTGAGCAGTTACAAGTATGGTCATAGTTTTCTATTCCTTTTTGGTACATAAAAGCAAAACTTACCTGAGTATTTGACAACAGCCAAAACTAAATTAGGTTAAAAAAAATGCATCTAATGTGAGTATTGTTCAACATCTTTCCCATAGTTTATGTGAAATGATTTATTGAATTCTTTGTGAATTACCTCTAGACACAATCTCATTATTTTCATTTACTATTTTACATCACTCATGAAACCCTTAAGCACATTACTTTTGGTTTGAAAATTAGTAAATTCCGAATTTTAAAAGTGCAAGTGAAATAAAATGAATGCATCTTACACTAGGGCTGGGCTTAATGTGACCAGCATAAATTTAAAATTAAGCTTTTGATTTTAGCATCATGAAAGTCAGCCATACAAAAAAATCCAGTCAGGTCACATGAACACAACACAGCAACACTGAGTTCACATAACTCCTTTATAAAGAATGGCTAGAAACACAGATATTGTATTTATTTTTCATATTATAAGGCCAAACAGTATTTTCAGTTACTTCTCACGTAAGTCCTAAATTGGCTGCTTTTTACCTTAACAGCCTTCATTTTTAAATAACATTTTACTGCATAGTATGTAAGTTTTCCCACCCATGTGCTGACTAATAATTTCAGTTACTCAGACAAGAGAGATTAAAATACTTGCTTTATGTCACCTTTATCAAAATCATTATACAGCTATTAGAAGTATACAAAGAGCTCCAAGATGCCAGAGCACCATATGCTGCTTAAAATTATCTATTGTTAAGTATTAATAACCTGACGTTGTTCTTCAAGTTTCCGCTGCTCTTCTTCCTGGATTTTTAACCTTTCAAGTTCTGCTAGGGCTGCCTCCCGTTCTTGTTCCAGCTCAGCTCTCTCCAGCATTCTCTGTTTCAGAGGTAACACAGAATCAATTAAACATAAAAATGAAAGATATATTAAATAGCATCAACTATATTGAAGCAATCTTTTTTTGCCGAAGTTGGATTCACCTTTTTTTCTTCATCTAAGTTTGTTCTGTAATTGTAAATCCAGTGTGCAAGATACTCTATCGGATCTGCTGGCCGATGCTCTACAACCTCTGCCAGCCCCTTCTTCAAGCAAGTTCCCAGGCATTGCTTCAGATACTGAGACTCCATCCAAATCTACTGACAATAAACAGACGGATATTAGACATCAACGTCAGAATTAAGTTAGGGGGTTTAAAAACCCTTACTTCAGGCGCCAAGCACTGATTACATTACTTTTTACTAAGCATGCAATTTATACAAGAAAGTTATTTAACAGTGGTTTAGTTCTTAAAAGCTCCAGTGATAGGTCAGTTATATCAATCATTGCAGAAAAAAATGTTCAAACCCCACGTTACTGTTTGGACATGTATAATTCATAAACTACTTAGAAACATGCTGCTAATTCTAAGTCTGCATGATAACAACAACAATAGCAACGAAAAAGCAACGAAACTGAAAACCACAACAGGACATAGAAAACTTCTACACAGATATTTGAAGAACAGGCAAGGCGTGCTGAGGACGATTAAGGGGCAAGTTTAGCTTGAACTGTCAAAACTATCTTTAAGACACATATGCAAGGCGAGGGCCTGAAGCACTCACTCTACAGTTACGAGAGGCACAGATCTCTGTTCCCTCACTTCGCTAGCCCAGTTTAAGCAAACACGAGCCTTCCTTTGCTGTCAAGGGGGCTGAACCCGCGTGGGGCAGCCGTGGCCCGGCAGAGCAGAGAGCCCGGGCACTTGGCAGAGCAGTAAATCCTGTCCCATCCTCGGCGGTCACGGGTGCCCCTCTTAACCCGGAGCCGCCCCCCGCGCCCCCCGCCCGGGCTCCATTTAAGCACAGGCTGGGCCTCGCCCCTTCCCTACGCTCCAGGCGGGGCAGACCCGCTCCGAATCCTTACGCCTGGTGTTGGGAATCCTGGGAGGGCACGGCACGTTACCCCGCCTCGCCCCTCGCCCCTCGCTCCGCGGCAGTCACTGGCACCCGGTGCTGTGGCTGCCCTGTAGGCGCTCGGCTTCCCTCGGGGAGCAGCCCCGTTCCGGCTCCTTCCTGGCAGCGGCTCCCAGAGCCCCGGGGGCAGCCCCGGCCCGGCCCGGCCCGGCCCGCTCCTGCCGCCGGCC